>VDFB02075321.1:442740482-442840670 GCA_007258455.2 Sequoia sempervirens
AAATCGGATATCCGATTTGTAGACCGTTACTTTAAAACAACAACAAATTTTATATATATATTCTTTTTACAAATCGGATATCCGATATGGAAAACTAGGATTGATGTTTGCTTTGGTGGTGTGTACTGACACCCGAGCCTAAAAAAAGTCAACACGATATTTTCGCGGTTTTGGGTCGATGAAAGACGTGTTTTTTTCCTCATTGCCAATTTTGGGCATACCATGATCCTGCACATACCCGTATGGAGGTGAAATATTTTTTGAAGTCATCCACCATGCGTTTATAGGGTAACAGTTTATCATCCTTTGTGAGGAATTCATCATTAACTTGTCTGATAACTAGTAAGGAGTCCCCAAAGACTTTCAAATGTGTTATGTGCCACTGTTTTGCAATTCTAAGGCCGGTGAGGAGAGCTTCGTATTCTTGCCATATTGTTGGTACATGGAAACGCTATCCTGAATGATTTTGGGATGTAGTCACCTTGAGGAGTGACTAACAGAATTCCTGCCCCCGATCCACTATGAGTGTATGAACCATCAAAATATAACGTCCAAGTTGGTGCTTCTGTCACTGTGTAGATTTCTTCATCCGGGAATTCAGTGTCTAAGGGGTAGGCATCTACCAATGGTGCTTCGGCCAGCTAATCAGCAATAACTTGTCCTTTTATAGCTTTGCGCTCTACATACTCTATGTCAAATTCACTGAGGAGCATGACCCATTTGGCCATGCGGCCAGTCAAAGTGGTTCTAGATAACAGATACTTCAAGGGATCAATTTTAGCGATTAACTTGACTGGGTGATTGAGCATGTAATGGCCGAGTTTCTATGTACTGAAGACTAGTGCGAGGCACGCTTTTTCCATAGGAGAATAATTTAACTCATAGCCAACTAGTGTTCGACTGATGTAATAGATTGCCCTTTCTTTGAGTGACTCATCATGTTGTGCCAATAATGCCCCCAGTGCGACTGAGGTAGCAGAGATATAAAGCAGGAGGGGTTTTCCTGGAATAGGTGGCATCAAAATCGGTGGATGAGCTAAATATTCCTTGATTTTATCAAAACCCATTTGACACTATGGGGTCCATCGGAAGGTGGAATCTTTCTTTAAAAGATGGGTAAAGGGCTAACATTTATCTACGAGCTGGGCTATAAACCGACGGATGGACTACATCTTTCCCTGGAGGCTTCTTAGCTGCTTCAGATTGCGTGGAGGTGGCATGTCCAGAATAGCCTTTACCTTGGCGGGATCAACTTCAATACCTCTGCGAGAGACTATGAAACCCAGCAATTTCCCTGATGTGACCCCAAAGACACACTTTTTCGAATTCAGCCACAACTTATAATGCTCTAACCGCTCAAATATCTTTTTCAGGATGGTGGGATGTTCTGCTCGTGTTTTGGATTTCCCGAGTAGGTCGTCAACATAGTCTTCCATGATGATGTGGATGAGGTCATGGAAGATAACCGTCATGGCTCTCTGATACGTTGCCCCCGCATTTTTGAGGCCAAAAGGCATAACATTGTAACAAAAAGTGCCCCAGGGAGTTGTGAAGGCGGTTTTGTGTTGGTCTTCAGGTGCAATGCGAATCTGGTTATAACCAGAGAAGCCATCCATAAGGGATAACATTTCATGTCCTGTTGTTAGGTCGACCAACATGTCAATGTTAGGAAGAGGGAAATCATCTTTTGGGCAGGCTTTGTTAAGATCTCTGAAATCCGTGCAGACCTGAATGTCTCTGTTTGGTTTGGCCACAGGGACTATATTGGAGATCCATTCGGAATAGTCAATTGGTATGATAAAACCCGCATCCAGTAACTTCTCCAATTCCTTTTTGACTAACAATGCGACTTGCGGATGCATCTTGCAGAGTTTTTGCTTGACAGGTTTGGCTTCTAGGCGAATGTCTAAGTGATGAACCACTAAAGAAGGGTCTAAGCCTGGCATGTCTGAGTATGACCAGGTAAAGTTGATGATTCCTTCTCGGAGTAGCTTCACAAAGACCGGATACTCTTGTTCGGAGAGTGACTTGGCTACATAGGTGATCTTCGGACTTTCAGCAGTTCCCAAATTAACTTCTTGCGTCTCTTCAATCAAGATAGATGATCTAGCAGATAGTTGAGTTCCCATAAGGGGAAGATGAACATCCCCATCTTCCAGTGCCTCTTTGAGGTTTTCACCTTCAGATGCATCCTTTATTTTTACTTTTTCCGGGTCAGGAAGTGCCTCAAGAAGGTTTTTCACTAGATGACCGTTTTTTATTTTTCTTACTTTTATTTTTGCGACTGGAGTGTTCATCCTCCCCCAATCCCATAAGGTTGACATACGTGTCCGCAGACATACTGACAGGTGTGGTATTATGTAGGTCCCAATCAATGAGTTCAGGGTGATGAAGGGATAGGCTAATGGTGCAAACGGATAGGCATTCGAAAATGGATGACAAGTCAGTGTGATCGACGTCATCGTATGCATGTATGATGGATTCCTCCTCGGGTATGTCTTCCAATGAGCCATCGTCCACAGTGATACTATTGGAAGTATTAGATGATGTTGTGGGGCTTTTTTGTTTCTTATCATACCCAATGCATGTGTTTCTTGGTAACTTTGGTGTATCAATGGGTTGCAACCGCCCTTGTTCCTCTTTTCCTAGGCCTCTACCTTGATAGTTATGTTTTTCCACGAACTTTGTCGGCCAAGGGTACTTTTCCTTAAAATATTTCTTTAGAGGGTTTTCTGGTTCGGGCTCTTCTCGGTAGACCCACTGGCTTATATCCTCTTCTGGTGCATCGATCTTGACACTCGGAGATCTGAAAGTGGTAGTAGGGATGTTTTTACCACTGAAGGTGATGGTCTTGTCTTCCTTTTGTGTAGCACGTGCAGGTTGACCGTACTCGTGTGGTGACGGTGGCATTGTGGCTACATTGAGAGCCGTATGCATTTCATATTCACCACACCCTTTGTCGATGATCTGGACTTTGGTGACTGAAGGATTAGTGGCGGAGGATGGCGAGGTTACTGTGGTGGATGGTGGATTGGAGGATGATGATTGTGATGCCCCCATTTCAACCCCAGGACAATAATGTAAATGGGGAAAAGATGCTTCTAAAGCGCGGCAATACTCGAATGGTTGGGGGTCGGCATAGATGGTGACCTCTTGTCCATTGACTGGGAATTTGAGGCATTGATGGTAGGTGGAGGGTACGGCTTGCATAGCGTGGAGCCATGGGCAGCCAAGGAGGAGATTATACGGTAAGTCCAGATCAAGGACATGACAGGTAATATATTGGAGCATAGGTCCCACTTGGATAGGCAGACTGATGATTCCTTCTGAATTTCTCTCTGCATTGTCATAAGCTTTGATTGTAATGATCTGGTTGCTTAGGTCCGCTTGAGTATACCCTACCTGTTTTATGAATTTCAAAGTACATAAATTGAGGGCAGAGCCATTATCTACCAAGACCCTTTTTATTTTATGGCAGGAAACTATGACTTCGATGTGTAAGGGGCGATTATGATTGACATCGATGTTTGGAATATCGTCTTGGCTAAAGTGGAGGTGATGAGACAAATCCAAGTGTCCCACCAAAGCTTGGAATTGTGTGGGGTAAATGTCATTTGGGACATGGGTTTCCTGCAAGGCTCTATTGGGGATCTCTTGATGTACCGGGGAAGACTTAAGCAAATCCAAAATGGATATATGAGCGGGGGTCTTCCTTAGGTGATCAAGGATGTTATACTAAGAGTTCACAGGAGTCGGTTGGGTGGGTGCAGAGGCTGCAGGGACGGTGATGCGGGCTCTTCGTGTAGTAACAACACATTGAGGGTCTTTGGCTTTAACGTGTATCATGGATACTCGGGGTTCCACCTGCTCAATGTAATGAATAACACCTTCATAATTGAAGGGCACATTCTTGTAATTCACATTATATGTGTTGTTACTTTGAGGATTGCTATTGGAGGTGTTGGGGCCTTGACTATGGTTTGGGAAGGCGTTTTGATAGATTTGCAATTGAGCATTGGACGACGAAGGTTGGCTGGGTTCAACCTTGATATCTCCTCGATCAATGAGATCTTGGACATAATTTTTCAAACCCTGACACTTATTCAAGGAGTGTCCCTTGATTTTATGGAAGTCACAATACTCATTTTCTTTAAACCATGCCGGCTTGGGTTTGGACTCGTCGAATGGCTTGGTGACAGGGTATGTGATGGGGTAATTGATTTGTAGCAATTTATTAAAAACAACACTCAGGGGTTCACCCAATTGGGCGTATTGACGTTTGGTGTTCCCCTGATTATTTTGATTAGACTGTTGGGGAGGACGGGGTGTCCCTTGCAGTACAGATATGGCATTAGGTATGGATTGTTGTTGTCTCTGGGATGTGTTAGCCACATGGACATGTTTAGTATCTGTGACACCATCATTTACTGCATTTTTGTTCTTGTTCCAAAAACGTGGCTTGTCGTTGAATGCCCTTTCCTTATCTTGGTTATATATTTTGATGTGCCCTTTGGCAACAAGAGCACATTCAAGGATGGGTCCCTTCTCTACTACCTCCGCGAAAGTGGTGACACAATGTAATCTAAAGTTATGAGCCATGTCGGGATGAGAGTTCTCCACGAAGAGGGTGACCATGTCCTTTTCTTTCAAAGGGGTTTTCGTTCGGCTTGCTAGGGCACGCCACCTTTGGAGGTAGTTAGTAAAGGTTTCCCCTTCACACTGTTTCTCTTTGAGGAGATCCAAGGTATCGGTATCTTTCTCCAAATTGAAGGAGAAGTAAGAGACAAACTTTTCTGAGAGGTTAGCGAAAGATTTTATGGACCCCTTTTCGAGGGTCATGAACCACCCTAGGGCATTGCTTTCCAAACTCCAGGGGAACAAGCGCAAGAGATAGTTGTCATTGTGGATAACTTCTTGACACTGGGAGTAAAATTCCTGTAAGTGGGCCTTAGGATCCTTGTTTCCCTTGTATTTGTCAAATTTTGGTATCTCGAAGTGTTTAGGAAACAGGATTAATGAGATGGAGGGATCATACGGATACGGGCATATATCTTCAAATTTGAATGATTGTTTTGTAGCCCCGGCTTGAAAGTCCTTAAGTGCGGCTTTGATTTCTAGTATGTCTGCATTGGCCATTGAGTTGGACGGATATTGATGGTAGGATGATGAAGGATCCTGCTGAAAAGGTTTCGGATTGTTGAAATATGGGTTTGGATGATTGGATGATGACATGGCTTGCTGGTAAGACGAGGGATTTTGTTGATACGGGGGCTGTTGTTGTGGGGTATAATATGGATTTATTTGATAAAAGTGTGGAGTAGGTTGTTGCGTGTTGGTTTGTTGGTGTTGAGGGTATAGTTGTGATTGTTGGGAGGTCACATAGAGCGGTTGTTGGTGAAATTGTTGTTGATTGTGATAGTAGTAGTGTTGGGGTGGTTGTTGTTGTGACGTCAAAGGTTGTGTGGGCCGAGATGGGATATTGTGTTGTGGTTGAGCTTTCGGACGCAAAATGGATGGGAGAAAGGAAGATATGGTTTGAACCATAGGTCGAGATGGATTGCCTTGTGATTGGTAGGGTGGTTGTTGTGAAGAGGCCAAGGTATTGTGTATAGGTTGTTGTAGATGGGATGGCGGAGGTAGCGTAGAAGTGTTTTGTAAAGGGGGTTGTTGGGCACCGCTCAGAATGTTCAGCTGGGGTGTGCCTTGTGGAGGTATTTGAGGTGGAATGGTAGATTGGTGACCTGTTGAGGTGGTAGATTGGTGGCCCCAGGAGGTGGAAGGGATGTGGCAAAGGAGGTGCCCCCAATGTTGACTAGCGGTTGGTTGGAAGAAGGGGGTGTTGTTAATGTTAATGGCGGAGGTTGTGGAACGCTTTGTGGCATACCATAAGCAAAAGGATTGTTGGGATCAGGCACTTGAGGTCCTCCTATAGCTGAGGTCGGAGCATGTGGAGGATAGTTAACCTGATAAAGGACGGCATTGCCAAATTCAGGTTTATGCCAACCCTCAACAAGAGGAACATTGGAGAAGTATGAACCTTCAGGTGCATTTTGGGACCCTTGGGGTACGTTAGATGGGGCACCCCTTTATTTGGACCAGTCAACATTCGAGGGGGGTTTAACACCCTTCTCAATCAGGTGGGCCAAGATTTCTTCCCCATGTTTCTCAAGCAAACGGTCAGTCATTTGCACATTGGCGGGATTACTAAAATGTTCCTCAAGTGTAAGTTCAGGTTGATTAACCATACTCTCTTCACCAAGTGGCGAGTTATTCTGATTCTCGGTGTTAGAGTGCGATGAAGTACCATTATGAGGATCGTGAGGGATGTCGGTATCCTTGTTAGGATCTGATGAGCCATTGATTATGTTTCTGGGATCTTGAGGATTGTTTGATTGGGCATTCTAAGCTTGACGGTCGGCCATTTTCTTTGCATGTGAACAAGTCTGAACGGGCATGCAAAGGTGAGATGAGTAGATTAATGCTTTTGTTGAATGATTTGATTGTGATTGGATGAGGTGTGGTTTGGATGGGGTTTAGATTTTATTCAGATATATTGGATTGGATTGGATTTTGGTTGGATTGGATTTGGGACTTGGATTGGATTTGGATTTGATTTGGATTTGGATTTGGATTTGATTTGGATTTGGATTGGATTTGGATTGGATTTGGATTTGATTTGGATTTGGATTTGTATTTGATTTGGATTTGGATTTGATTTGGATTGGATTTGATTTTGGCACGATTGGATTAGATTGGATTGGGTTGGATTCGATTTGGATTGGATTTGGATTTGGATTGGATTTGGATTTGATTGGATTGGGTTTGATTTGGATTGGATTTGGATTGGGTTGGATTTGGATTGGATTGGATAATTTGATCGGTTTGGATAGATTTAGACTATTGGATGGGTATGGTTGGATGATGAACGATGTGGGGGAGAGACCTTAAGGTTGATCACAGGAGGTTACCCTTAATGACCCTAGAGCTTTGATTGATTAAGAGGATGATTACGACACTGAATCCACCTTAAGGTAAGAATGGATTGATTGGGCCGAGGATGATAAATTACGACACCGAATTCACCTCAAGATGGAAGCGAATTGATTGGGGTTGAAGTTAAAGACTAATAATCAACTTCAATGCTATAGTCAATTTGGATAACCACTTTGTAGTACAAGGTTAGGACAGTTTGGCTATGGGTGGTGTTTGGCGATGTGAATGGTAGAGTTGTGATGTTTGTTAGGTGAGGGTATGGACTTGTGAATGGAAAATTAAAATGAAAAAGGTGAATTAAAGATGATTTGTGGAGAAGGAATGGGGATTTATAATGGTTAACGAAGATTTGGAGCGATAGAATGGAGGTTTAAATAGATCAAATGGAGGTTTCGAGGGGCTTAGAATGAAAAAACAGAGGCTTAGGATGATGAGGTAATGGTTGGGGATGATTAAATGGTGATTTAGAGGCTAAATGAATCCAAATGGGGAAATTTCGGGTGTTTAGGAGGGCAAATTCGCCCCTCTGCAGCAAAGATCAGGGCATTGACAGTAAAATCAGGGGCGTAGACAACTTTCTGCAGTAAATCAGGGGCGCTGCCACCTTTCTGTAGTAAATCGGGGGCGCTGCCGCCTTTCTGCAGTAAAATCAAGGGCATTGTCACCTTTCTACAGTAAAATCAGGGGCGCTGCCGCCTTTCTGTAGTAAGGCAGTGTTTGGTTTTGATGGCAATGGCTATGGCAAGGATGCAAAATGATAAAGCAAGTCCAAAGTATCAAAAATTTGACAGATTTTTCACAAGGAAACACTTCAAGCAAGCACACTCCTATGATTAATATTACGGGTATGGCAAGGCAAAGTCTTACTCTAGGATGCACAAGGCTTCTAGGGAGTCTTCGATATACTCTCAGTACGTGAGGCACAACCGTGAACACCAGTCTGTCACAAGCGTGAGTCAGGAACCCCAGCGAGATACTGAAAGGCTCAGACCAACTCTTCACGTCTATCTAGGTATCACCCTAGCTTCGACGCTCCACCAATTACGACGCAACTGAATTGGGGTACAACTTTCATTCTCCCCCCTTTATATACCCCACCAGTATGCATGGTTGGAATCGTCCCTTGGGGTGATGAAATCCCCAAGCAGATCCCACTAAAAAGAAGACACTAACCATTTCCAACTACTCCCCAGGCTCACACGAAGTGCAAGGGGAAAGCGAAAACGAATTAATGCCCCCTTGGGTGACACAAGAACAAACAATCACAGCAAGCAATGAAGTTTAATCCCCCTAATTAGACTATGTTCGAAAATAGCAAAGATATTTTTTTGAAAATCTGATCAAGTAGATGACCCTGCAAACAAATGTTAGTTGTCTTCTTCTTCGTCCTTGGTCAAATTACGCCACAATACGCTACAAAACGTTAGCAAAAAACACCAATATTCTTGCCAAAACAGTGTTAGAGGGTTACTACTTGAAAATAGCAAAAAATGGAAGCAAAAACGAAGCTAAAATGGCTATTTTACCTTCCAAACTGTGCTGTTTTGGGGCGCTGCCGCCTTTCTACAGTGAAATCAAGGCGCTACCGCCTTTCTGTGGTAAGGCAGAGGGCGCTATCGCCTTTTTGCAACAAAATGGGGGCACTGCCGCCTTTCTGCGGTAAAGCAGAGGGCGCTGCCGCCTTTCTGCAGTGAACAAAAGGGCGCTGCCGCCTTTCTGCGGTAAAGCAGAGGGCGCTGCCGCCTTTCTGCGAACAAAAGGGCGCTGCCGCCTTTCTGCGGTAAGGCAGAGGGCGCTGCCGCCTTTCTGCAACAAACTTTGTCAGATTTTTTTTAAAAAAAAAGTTAGTTGTGCCCCTCCCACTGCAAGAAGAATGTTAGAAAAGCCCTCTAAATATATTCCTAAAGACAACAAACGTGTTAGAAGAAAATAAACTTTCAAATACGGGGCGTTGCCGCCTTTCTGCAGTGAGGCAGGGGCGCTGCCGCCTTTCTGCAACAAACTTTGTCAGATTTTAAAGAAAAAAAGTTAGTTGTGCCCCTCCCACTGCAAGAAGAATGTTAGAAAAGCCCTCTAAATATATCCCTAAAGACAACAAACGCGTTAGAAGAAAATAAACTTTCAAATACATGGCGTTGCCGCCTTTCTCCAGTGGCCAAGAGGGCGTTGCTGCCTTTCTGCGGTAAAATGGGGGCACTGCCGCCTTTCTGCGGTAAAGCAGAGGGCGCTGCCGCCTTTCTGCGAGTTTTTCCTACAAAATTCTTAACCAAAAGGGGAGGTTAAATGCAAGACCCGTTTGTGGGTCCCACCGGGCATGCCAGAAATGTATACTTTGGAATTTATCCTACTCTAAATGTGCAAAACAACTTAAAATTGCAAATGATAAAATACCAAAGACACCTCAAGATTAGCCAAAGGAGTGATAAAACAAGAAGGAAATGGATAAAACGAAATAGAAACTATTTCACCTTCCTTGTTGTTGATGTCTCCTTAATTGGCCCTTGCTTGGAATGATTTGTGTGCTCCTTAGATGATTGCTTGAGTGACTAAATGCAAGATTAGATGTGCAAAATGACTAAATGAGATGGCTAAATGATGGCAAAAGATTAAGGATGCAAATTGGAAGCATGTAGTTATGAAAATACCAAGTGTTGAAAATGCCCTTAAGGAGGGGGTATTTATAGGAGAATTTGAATTCTCTAGAGAATTCAACGGTTGAAATGCATCCAACAAGGCCAAGATGAAGGGCTATGGTGGGTTGAGAACCCACAAGCGCTCACATCTTGACATGTGGAGGGTGAAGTGGACAAGGGGATATGAGGTGTGAGTGAGGTGTCAAGAAGGTACATGAGGTGGAGGAAGGACATGCACCTTGGGGAGTGAGGAGATTTCCTCAAAAAGGGATTCCTTGTCCCCAAGTGGGAGTGAAAGGGACATTTGAGGAATTTTGGAATTCCTCAAAAATCTACATGGGAAAAAGGAAAGGTGGTTGGGATATAAATGTGAATTAAAAATTCACATTCCTATGATGATCTAGAGGGTAAAAGGTGGGCTCCAAAAAGGTGGGACTTGGTCACATGTGGAGATTGTGACAAGTCCAAGGTTCTAGAAGCCTTGGAAGAATGGAATGTGAATTAAAAATTCACATATAAAAGAGAGGAATCTAGAACAAATAAATGTGAATTAAAAATTCACATGGGAAAGGGGGTCAATGCCAAAAGAAAGTAAATGCAAAGGTTGGCTAAAAAGTAGTGCTAAATCTAGCTAATGACCTTGGTTAAGATTGTGCAAATATTGGATTAGGCTAATTAATGGAAGATTAGAGGCAAGTGGCAAATGTAGGAGGATGTGACATTAATCTCTGATTAAGAGGATGCACATCATAATCATGAATTAATTAAATTAATTCAGATTAGGGCAAGGTTATGGAGGATGTGACAAGGAGAGAGAAAGTGAGAAATTTTAAATTGATTTTAAATCAAAAGGGGAAAAATGACTAAATTAAATAAATTAGCGTATTTATTTAATTTAGAGAGGAATAAGGTGAAAGATAAAGTATTAATTATTAAATTAAATACTTTACTGATATGAGACAAAATGTGTAATATTAATTTAATAAATTAATATTAACACGATAGACGGAAAGGCAGTAAATTTAATCATATGGAAGTGATTAAATTTAGATGTCTACAGCAACATTAGCATGTATCTCCTTCGTCAACTTGAGCAACGTTTTGTCTTGCAGTGGAATGTTCTTCTTGTCTCTTATAAAAAAGGGTTGTTTTTCTTTTGTCTCTTCTTGGACAAGATAAACAAATGAAAATGTGGCAGCTGTCCTGTGGCCTGAAGCTTGTTTTATCCCTTGTTTCTATAAAAGGGAATTCAAGGTCATTATCTCGAGATCTTGGAGAATTTTTTTAAGAAGAGCATTTTGTAAACCAATTTGTATATGTTCAATCTAGGTTTTCTTATAAAAAAAGATTTTGATGTAATTGATAGTTTTATATAACATTACTAGCTTGATATTTCAAATATATAATGGCAAATTCATAGCCAATTGTCTCCTAACATGTATACCTCTTTTCCTTTATGAATAAAACTAGATCAAGGATTTTTTTGTTCATCTCTACAAACCTTTTGCAGTTGAATGTTTCTTCTATGGATTCTACTCAAGGAGTGAATTAAATATGTTGTGTAAGAAATGTTGAATGTTTTAACTGTATGTAATGATTTGTAAGTAGAATTGGTTATGAAAATTAAAGGGTAGCAATGTAATGTATTAATACTAAGTTTTCATGGAACTTGGTTAACTATTGTACAAGTTTTCAACTATATCTATCTTGACTCTGTTGCCTAGGTCTAAGGCACCAATCTGTCTGAGTGTGTATGAATGCATCCCTATGGTCATAAATTTTAAAATTAATTTCCCTTTCAAGAATTATTTATTTGCATGTTCTCAAGCGTTGAATGCATGATAACTCAAGAATTTGGCCCATTAAGTGTGTTTATTTATAATTCTTGACCATAATTTGAGAGCATATATGTTTTGACAATATTCAACAAGCAATTGTGAAAAGATCTCAATGAAGATTGTGTATGATTACCCTCCTAGGTCTTCTAGAGCCTAAAGTATAGAAGAAAATCGTTCTCCATCTTTTCTTGTTCGTTAGCCAACCCCTTAGGACAATTAAATATAAGAATTGGCTATTCTTTAGGTTGTCCTAAGATCCAGTTGGATTAAAACCAAACCAATAACCAATCATAATTAAAACCATTCAAATAAGATCTAGCAATTAGAGACACAATGAGGACACATGATTTACATGGAAACCCTTTCAAGAGAAAACTACGACACAATTTTGCTTATATATATATATATAAATAGTTTTCGTTTCTTGTAGGCTCCAACCTACTAGAGATTCCAATCTCTACTTGACACAAATATAGGCTCCAACCTATTGGAGGCTTCAACCTCTCCACAAAAACTTCAATCTTTCCACACCAATTGAGCTCCAACCCAGCTAGAGGCTACAACCTCTTAATTGATGAGCCCCAACCTATTGATCTTTCAATTGCTGATAAGATATTCTCTTCTACACAAACCTAATTTAACCTCTAAATCTTTTCTCGATATTTACAAATCTGAAACCTCTATATTTTTCAATATTTATAAATCTGATTCAATTTCTAAGTCCTTCAAGATTCTCACAATCTGCTTCAAACTTGTATATCTTCCTTCATATATCTAAAAATTTAATTCATTTTATCAGCATAGATTCCTTCCTTTTATTGTGTAAATGTCTTCAATATAAATCAAAATTACATTTCATTTTTTTTTACTTATATCCTTTCTTATATTTTGAAAATATTCATTGAATTGCTTGGTTAGTTTTTTTCTTCATTTTCTTCTTATGTTTATACCTTTATATTCCAAGGGATGCATCCTTTATGAGGGTATGTCCATTTGAATAGTTATATCCCTTTGAAACCATGTGATGCCTTTTCTTAAATAGGTCTTATCCTTTTTAAAGGCTAACTTTAAGTAAATCGCACCTTTAGTTTGCTCTAATCTCATCACATCTTTTCATTTTTAATGAATTCCTCTTTTGAAGCGCTACATATGAATCACAGCTTTAGTCTTTTAATCCACTACTTACCATGGGTCGGCCTTAAATGAAATGAATAATATGGATCTGATTTCTTTTTATTTATGCGATGGATATATATGGTCGGCTAGCTTTAGCATGAAGAGGTCGACTTGATAGTGGATAAAGTTAATTATTTTTTGTCCTTTATAAAGCCAATCTAACTCCATTTTGAAGCATATTTACTTATCATGAAATATTTCTAATGTATCAATGCTTCAACCAGATGTATAAATTAATAACTTTTATTTCTTGTGACATCAATGACAATATATTCAACATATAACACTCAATCAAAGATACACAACATATGGAATTTTTCATTGGAAGCATTTGGTACATTATCAATCTTTGAATACCATGTATACACCCTACACTACCATATAAACATAAGCTTTCATTGAGAGATGGAGATCCCCATTATTAATAAGAAGATGAGACATGACACTAAGATAGGTTACCATAAGGAATGTACAACCATGTGAATAAAAAAAAATTCTCGACACCACTGAAGGAAACATATGGCAAGCACCAATTTGACTATGAGTCCACACAAGCCACCTTGCCTTGGAAGATATACAATTGTGATTGAAAGAAGTTGGGACCACCAACCAACATCATGAAAGATGGAATACATGGCACCAATAGATTGGCCCATGTATGCTTTGGAACTATGTATGTAATAGCCCTAGTTATCACTAAATGGGCAACTCATTAGCTTGATGTCATCTTCATGTTATTGGCCTTGGTTGTGGATATAATATTTTGTGTAGAATGAATAGTATTTACAAGTGTATTGGGGGTCATATGTTATGTCATATGAAGCGTTCCTTCATAAGTGTCTCTCATGTTGATATGGTGTTTCAAGTTTGGGGAAGGAATTAAATGTAGAAGTTTCCTCACGGTGCTATTGTCTCCACGTGTTTGGATGTATTCAAAGAGTAGGTATTCTATAGTTTTTGAGACTACATTTGCTAACCTAGTATTGTATTGACTAGTTATCCACACAAAGAAGTATACATTGTGTCAAAGTGTATTTGAGACACCCCTATAAATGCAATATATGCATTCAAATTGTACATTTGTGGATGTTTAAATTATGCTTTCATCTTGTATGCTTTTGGTTACTAAAACTAATGTTTTTATTAAATCATATAAACTAGCTTATGGTTTATGAATGCATTTTGAGTTCTCATTTATTGTCTTATGCATTTGTTCGTATGGAGGCTTGGTATTTGACTTGGTTTCCCAATAGGAACAAGGCACCATTCTACTAGTTACACCTTGCCCGCCCCTCATTGCATTTAAATCATTCAAGAATCATCTTCTCTCTTAGTGTAGTGTTAGCTTGTCCTACCTTCCCTCAAGATTTTGTAAAATAACTCATGTTGAATCTTGTGTAAGCTAGCAACTAATCAAACATTCAATGAGACATGTTTGAAGTAATTACAAGTGCACATATGTACACAACATAAGGGGATTAATATTTAGTTATGCATATTTGTTTTTATCTTCAATTACATGTGCATACTTGTCTCATCTACTTATTTGTAAAGTTTTTAGATCTTTTCATGGTTGTCATTAGGGAATGATAGTCAAGGTCGGGTTGTATTTTCTTCATTTCTCTTTAATTTTATTTTCAAAAAGACCTCTAAGAATTACCCTCCTAGGTTTTGTAAAGCCTAAAACAGATGAGGATTTTCCCTTGTTAGAAAACAACATTTGATTGCAAACCAAAAAAATCACCTTCCACAGAAGAGAAAAATGAAAAGGCAGAGATTTGCAAAAGATGTGCAAATTGATATATTCGAAGTACCAATAATTATCTCTTGTTGGGCAAAAAAAATTTGCCTCACGAATAGCTGACGCCGAATATAGTCGAGTTATATGTCATTTTTCGTCTCTCGGATGCTCTAGATCTGATGGCGAGGTTCGATCTACCTAAAAATGCACCAGAAGCTTTGCAACTCCCAGATTTGACAAATCTTCAAACCCTCATAACTCTGGTATAAAATGTCAGATTCAGGCTAAACAAAAGTTGATCTTGTCTTTTTTGACAGCCCTAAACTTGAATATGAGCTAAGATTTCCTCCAACGTGCGTCGAAAGCAACCATGCAAGAGCACCCAAATAGAGAGACAAACTCAAGGTATGAAACCCTCGAGGAATCCCAAACGAATTTTGCAATAAATCTCTCAAAATTTTGAGAAGGGGCTACAAATCAAGGCTCTGATACCATGTTAGAAACCAAGATCAGATTTGCAAACCGAAAAAACCTTCCATAGAAGAGAAAATCAGAAAAAGCAGAGAGGTTGCAAAAAGATGTGCAACATAATATTATTCGAGAATTCATAATTACATGATAATGATTTGCTTTATAAAAGCAAAGATGCATACCCTAATCTTATCTTGAGCAACAAGATAGCTCAACAAGATAAGGATGACAACTAATTAACCTAGGAATTAAATAATTACCTAAGTAAACTTATGTAAAGTGTAATTAAATTTTAATTACACCAACACCCCCCCATAAGTGCAACTTAGGGAGAAGCAAATTATTATGCAAAGATGAGTCCCGGCAACAAGGCCTGATCAAGTACTCATTTAAAAATGCAATGATGAGGTAGAGAAGGAAAACCCAATGGGAAAAAACCCTCCTACAATGAGATGACTACTACAAAGAAGCACTGGAAGAACACTGTGGAGTAACACTGGAACCGCAATCCGACAAGCAAGGAAAGATACCTTTGTCTACAAGAAACCAAAACCAGAATCATAATAATGTGACAGCAAACCCGATGCTATGGAACACTGGATAACTCACAAACTGGAACAACCCTAGAATCTGTGAAGCAACAGTAGATGAAATAATGACAAAATATGGAATCCGCGTATCTCGATGTCGATGCCAAACTGTGATTGAAACTCTTCCATGGGAAGGAGTACCAAAAGGGACTTTGGAACAATAACCATAAAAACATGGCCCTCAAACTGAGAAGAATCTAAACCAATGAGGACCAAGAAACATAATCTCTCAACTGAAGTGTGAACTGATGAATCTGATATGTGTCAAGCTATAGCAAAAATGTGGCCAAAATAAATTAGGAAACCAAATAACCCATGCGAGCTATCATCAAATCAAAATGGATATGGAGATCAAAGTGCATGCACACTCTAATCAGATTTATTATGCAAGAAACCCCCCTAATGGAACTTTATCTTAGTTCATTTATTACAATAACCCAATGACTGTAAAAGGAGAGAATGCTAAATGCATGCATAAACAGAAAATAACATGATGTGGTACTGAAATGAAGTACAAAATTCAATTTTCACCTTTCCAACTACCAAAATATCCAAGTAATCTCCAAAACACCCATTGGGAAAAATATGGAATAATGATAAACTTGGGATAGATACAAAAAAAAGTGCATGTACAGCAATATAGAGCTCCTCAATACCTTTCCACCGCCTCAAAGACGACGAAAATCGAAGATCGTGGCAAAAAGTTATGAGCTCGGAAGCCCAAAATGAACATCTGATTTCAAATATCAATAAATTTAGATAAATAGAAAAATTCTGAAAAATAAATAGTACCACTGGAAATTTCTCGGAACCAGCTTTCCAGGGATATCTCGTTTGCCCGATTTCGATACTGTATGCCCAAGTTATGACCAAAAGAAAAAAACTGCTCCTTTAGGGAAAATCAGGGCTAAGAGGGGCAAAGAGGGCCGTACGGCCGGGTGACGTCATGCTGACATCAGCACTTCACTGGAAAAATTTTGATGGCCATCTGGCCATCCAGGCAAAAAATGCCCCCCCCCTAGAAAATTTTTCGGCCGCCGGAATATGCTTCATTTGCTAGAATCTTCTAACGGAATATTTTGAGTCCGGTAAATTTCTGATGCCGTTGGTAAAAAATCTCTGATGTTGGTATATATTCAAAGGGCCAGAATATTTCGACACTGGGTGTCGGCCGGGGTTCGGGTCGCGGGGCTCCCAATCCATCATAGGACCGCCAACCTGTTGGATGGGCCTGGCGGGGGCTGGGGAGATTAGCGGCGAGCTGGCGGTGGAATAGGGCGGCAGCAGCGGAACAGTGGCCGCTGGGCGACGGAGTCTTTCTAAACTAGGAGCACCGGTAGGATTTCCAAAAAGGAACTTTTTTTATTTTTTTCGATTTTCGTGCATCGAACTGCATGCTAAGGAGGTCGTACGGCCCCTAGACAAAAAAAATTGTCTTTCGAACCAACTTCACCAAAATCAACGAAACGACAGGCATTCTTAGGGTTTTTTGGTCTCTGCGAACATGATGGTGACCTCCATTTGTGCCCAAACTGCTCCAAAAATTTGGCTACCTCCAAAACTTGCAAAAAATCTCCCAGCTTGAAACCCTCACAGATTCTACAAATGATGGCCAAAATCTGCAAAACAAAAGTCAATCCTGACTTTTTCCAGCTCTCTGAATCCAATGGTGAAGCCCAATCTAATCCAAAATTCCTCATAGATGAACTCAAGGCATGATACCCTCGAGGAATCCTGAACGAACCCTGCAATGATTTTCTCAAAAATATGAGAAGGGGTTTCAAATCAAGGCTCTGATACCATGTTAGAAACCAAGATCTTATTGCAAACCAGAAAAATCACCTTCCATAGAAGAGAAAAACGTAAAATCAGAGATTTGCAAAAGATGTGCAACATAATATTATTCGAGAATTCATAATTACATGATAATGATTTGCTTTATAAAAGCAAAGATGCACAACCCTAATCTTATCTTGAGCAACAAGATAGCTCAACAAGATAATGATGACAACTAATTAACCTAGGAATTAAATAATTATGTAAGTAAACTTATGTAAAGTGTAATTAAATGTTAATTACACCAACAGCCCTATCCTATCACTTGGCCTCATCCTATCATTTTCTTGTTGATGGTTTACCTTTTCCTAAGATGTGATGTTTGTCTTTTCTTGGTTTATGAGTGGCAGTCCAAGGAGAAAGGACCTTGTAGTTTTGGGAGACAACACAAGAGAAAGAATAATAATTATTTTTGGTTGATCTATGATTGCTTCTAAATTGAGGATGCTCCTACATTACAAAACAATGCAATTTTAGATTCTCAACAAATAAACATTTAATTAATTATATTGTTGTAGATGTTATTTCTCTTAATATATGGTGTATTCTTTGGAAGCCCATACATGTATTTTTCAAATGCTATATTGATAAGGAGAGCTAACAAGTATAGTTTGGACAAAAGGGAAAAATGTATTATTGGTAAATACAAATGTCAATAAAACTAACCTTGTTGAGTGTCAATCAAATCCAAAAGATTAATAAATGTAAATGATAACTTTTTTTCCTTCTCTTAAGGAAGGAGCAAGATAATGAGGTAGTTGAATTCAAGGCTTAGTTTATAATGTATACCAACCAAAAGAAGAGACAAATTGAATAATTGTTGCATTAATTTAAGGCCTCTTCTCAAGAGCTCAAGGGTATGCAAACAAAGAAAGTAGTTGAGTATGGGGTCCAATTACTACTAGATTAGCCTCTCCTCAATGTTGATATTTATACACAAATCACCATTGGAAGAAAATTAGTTAATAAATAAAACTAAATCTTTTGAAAATAAAAGTGTGACCCATGTAAGTGAAACATAGAAAAAGAGGTTCCCCCAAATAGGATTAACCAAATGGAGGTACCTAATTTTGCTTAGTGTTTCACTCTATTATGAGGGCTAAATGCATAAATAACAATCAGAAATCAATCCTAATTGTTATAACAACAAAAGGGAGATTTTAAGAGGCTGAAACAATGTGTACCTTGTTGAAAAAGTGTTGTTTTGGGGTCATTGAAGACTCATTCGCCCAAGGTGGTGAATAGGTCCCTATTAGGGTTTCTAAAAACTGATTTATGGGTTTTGTTCTTCAATGTTTACACTTCCAGCTCCCTAGTGACCAACTCCCAAAAGTCTAAAATAAATTTTGTATAGCTCTTTTCATGATCTTGCAAGATAAATGACAACTTTGCAACTTTTCAACTTTGACAGCTTTGTTTCAATCTTGTTCTCCGCTTGATCTTCAACCTAAAACCTACAATCACACATCAAAGAGGAGAAAAAATTGTTGATTGTTACGGAATAGGGGTTTTCCTTGGTCAAACCTCATTTAGGTAATTAAACCTTGTGATGAAACAATGATACCTTGGATTAAGCCTTGGAATGTAAATAATCAATCTAACATGAAGTGGCCATGTAGAATGTAGATCTTGATCTTGAATTGGATATGGAACAATGCTTAACTTGGATCTTGAATGCTACATCACAACATACTAGCTCAACAACATGCTTGATGCACTATTCCTTTGACATGATGATATGATCTTCAACTACTGCAATAAAACCTTGATAACCTGCTCTTGAATGCCTTTGAAAATGCTCTTGAATGCTCTATAATTCTCTTGCTTTTGATCTCATGAAGTCACATAAAATTTCTAGGTGAAACTATTTGAATTAACCTCATATTTATACTAGACTTAAGGTTTAACCCTAAAATTCAAACAGCACAAGCTGACATCAGATCTACGATTTAAAATCATTAAAATCCTACCACAAATAAGTTCAAAAATGGGTTTCCTTAGTAAGGAGGACCCATTCACCCAAGGTGGTGAATGGGTCGTAGGTCACTATCCTAGGACTCAAACCTTTCCAAATTAAGTATTATGACACATTATTAATGAATGTCAAGATTTATCCCTCGAAAAATGCAATGAATAAGGCTTGGATTTGAATTTAAGGGGCCAGTTAAGCTCTAATTAACCTCAATTAATTAATAAATCCCTAGATTAGTGTGAAAGTGTAAGAAAGAAACTTTGTGGAGAAGGATGAGGATAAATGGGGAGGTACAGGTTGGGATTGGAAGGGAAATGAGAGGTTTTATTGGCAAAGGATGAAATCTAGACTTAGAATACAAGATCTCATTGAAGGGCAGAAGAAGAACACTCATGCAATCTAGTTTACTTGGTGCAATGCTCAAAAAGGGGGTAGAAGGATTTATTGCAGATTGGATAGATTTTATACTAGTAAGGACTTCTTCTCTAACTTCTTCTCTACTTCGATGGATAATGGCTGCAAAATTGATGTCTGGCCCTTCACTCTCTCTGATCATCACCCTATTAGGGCCTCCTTTTGCTTGAAGGATGGATTGCCTAAGGCTTCTGGTATAATAGCAGTTTTTGTTTGAATACCATACTTCTAAAGGATGTCGAGTGTAAGAATGCCATCTTGTGTCTGAGACAAATTAATAAATGGATGCTCAAGTCTATGTCACCTATTGAGAGATGGGGTGCTAACACTGAATGCTGGAAAATACTCTTTCAAACCATTGGGAGGAAAAGAGCAAAGGACTATAGAAGGAAGGAGACCTTGCTCCAGGATAATCTTCTTCACACAGAATTTGAGTTGCAGTCTGATCCTACAAATGATTATCTTGTTGAAAAGTTTTCTTTGGCTAAAGACTCTCTTAGAAGGCTCCAGAATAAAAAAAATCAAAGGCCTTAAGGTCAGAGCTAAGATGAATTGGCTAGAGAATGGGGATAAAGGCTCCAAATTCTTTTTTAGATACATTAAGGAAAAGCAGGTCAAAGAGCAGATTGAATTTATTAATATGGATGGTTCTTTGGTGTCTAATCAGGATGAGATAAGGTATCATTTTTTTCAGTTCTATAAAGGGCTCTTCTCTTCTGATGAAGAGGGGAGGGATAATACTCAGGCAAGAGAGCACATCAGGTCTCTTATTCCTAAGAAAATTAATGAGGATATGGCAAACGATTTGGGGAAAGAGGTGTCTCTTGAAGAAGTCAAGAAGGCCATTTTATCTCTAAAGGATGATAAATACCCTGGGGCTAATGGGATTCTAGCCAAATTCTACAAAACTTTCATAGATTGGGTCTATGTGGACCTTCTCCTTGTGTATAAAGATGCTTTTGAGAAGGGGTCTCTTGGTAGCAAGATTAATAAAGGTGTGATCAAACTTATCCCTAAAGATGGTGATAGGACTCTGGTCAAGAATTAGAGGCCTATTACTCTTTTAAATGTATCTTATAAGATTTTGGCCAAAATCCTGGCTGACAGGGTAGCTGGAATACTTCGTCATATTATTAACTCTACTCAGACTGGTTTCATTAAGGGAAGATATATTCTTGAAAACCTAATTACTAGCTGGGAGGCATTGAATTGGGCTAAATCTTCCAATCAAAATGTTGTTATGATGCTCCTCGATTTTGAGAAATCCTATGATAGGGTCGAGTGGAACTTCTTACTGATGATGTTGGATGCATTTGGTTTCCCTGGGACTTTCTATCATATGGTTAGAACTCTCTTCTATGATGCTTCTGCCCATATTGAGGTTAATGGAGTTCCCACTCAAGAAATCCCTTTGGAGTGATCTATTAGAAAAGGTTGCCCCTTGGCTCTGGCATTGTTTGTCGTTGCCTCTAATGCCCTCCATTACATGCTAAGAGAGAATGCTTTAATTCCAAGGATAAGAGGAATCAGATTTATGGATGATAATGAGCTTCTCAATTTACAGTTTGTTGATGATACTTCCATTCTGCTTGAGTTGGAAGATTGGAACTTTGCAAATTTAATGAGGAAGTTGGATCTTTTCTATCTAGCTTCAGGTGCTAAGATTCGTCCATCTAAGTCTTGGTTGTTGGGTTGGACGGATTGACCCCCAGAGTGGATAACGAAGTATGGACTTCGATGGGGAGGTCCTCATAAGCTAGTTAGATATCTTGGGATCCCCTTTGTTGTGGATCCAGATTTGAAAGAAATGTGGCTTTGGATTCAAAATAAAATTGAGAAGAAGATTTCCAAATGGAATAGGCAATTTCTCTCTTTTGCTGGCAGGATTCAAATGTGTCAGAAAATTCTTTCTTCCTATAGTATCTACTTTTCCTCCATGTGGTTTTTCAATTCCTACCAGATTAATGAGATTCAGAAAAGAATTAGATTGTTTCTATGGTCAGATGGGAAGGGAAAAAGAAAGAGACATGCGGTTAATTGGGAATGGTGCACCATTGCTAAATGTAAAGGTAGTCTTGGGCTGAAGGATTTGAAGTTGCAAGGGACTACCCTTGCTTCAAAATGGATCCTTGGATCTCTAGATGGGGTGGAGCCTTGGAAAGTGTTGATTTGGAAGAATATTATCAGAGTTGTTCCTAAATGTGCTAAATATTGGAAGGCCTTGCCTCTCAATGATATCCTTTGTAGTCAGGAGGTCATGTTACCTGTTGGTTTTTAGAACTATATGGAAGGCATGGGAGATAATGAAAGTTCATCTTGATAATCACCAGGTCACCAATGGAGATGGTGGAACTATTCAGTCTCATAGGTCGATCTGGTGGAAACTTCACCACAAAGGGAAGCCTCTGGCTCTTATCCAGGGCTGCTCGAAAAAACATTGGGCTTCTTTGGGGATCAGACACTTTTTTGATATTTTGAATGATGGAAAATTGAAAGGCTAGAATGAGTTGGTTTTTTAATTCAATCTTCCCCCCTCTAACTGGAGAACATACTCGGTCCTTAGAGAGGCCTGTAGCTGGATAAAGTTTCCTGTAAGATTTAAAATTAATCCTGATCAATTTAAACAATTCCACTAGAAAAATGGCTCAAATATAAGGAATACTAAAGCTAAAGAACTCTATACTTTCCTAACAGGGCACATTGATTTAACTAGTTATTTGAATCAAGTTTGGAAACAACAATGGGATAAAACTCAATGGAAAAATGTTTTTCAGAATAACTATAGTAGGCTGATTGAAGCTAAGCAAGCTTCTTTCAGATGGTTGCTTATTTTACAGAAGATTTCCTTTAAATTCAATTATGATGATATTCCAGTGTGCAACCTGTGTAGAGTTCCTAAAACTCTATTTCATACTTTTTTTTACTACATCTTTGCTCAAGAATTTTGGAAATTATTTTGTAATGGGCTTGATATTTGGTCTTCTAGTGAACAGTTGTTGCCTGAGAAGATTTTGTTCATGCATAATCTTAAGTTGGGGAAAACTGCAAAGATTTTTTGGTTATGTTTGTCTTCCAATCTTCTTTGGTTTGTTTGGAAAGCGAGGAATGAAGATGTCTTTCAAGGGAGAAAAAGGTTGCTTACTAAGTCTTCTAGGAGACTCATATTTTATACCATTGCAATGCAAGTGTACATTATGGTGGCTATTTCAAAAGACAAATTTTGGGCTTATCTGGAGAACAGATAGGGTCATATTGACATTATGGATGCAAGATACTATGGACTGAGGGTCATCCTGGTGTTGATGTGTTTCTGAAGGCTCTCCAAGTCTTCCATAATGAGTTTGTTGTGGGGCAGAAGAAAGACGCAGAGAAGAGGACTCAGAATGACATGCCTTCTTATGATGAGGTTGCTACTGACAATGCCTTGGTGCTCCTTAGTGGTGTTCTTGGTGCTACTTAATCACTTGGATACAACTATTTTGTATATCCTTTTTTTCTAATCTTAGTTGGTTTTATCTTATTTAGTATGCTTTTGTATTTATGCTAATATCTTTATGACAGGGCGAATATTGGACTTTGTACTCTCTTTCGATTTGGGGCTTGAAGTTATTTTGTAATGGCTTCTTTTTGGGACTAGATGTTGGGCACTTCTTCTCACTCTTTTGTAATGAGGGGGGATAGGATGGGTTTTTTCTGGCTAGCACTGTGCTAGATCTAATGTAATTTTCTTGTTTTGTTGTTTTGTATCTATTGTTTCCTCTATATTCAATATAAAAAAAAAATTGTAAGAAAACACTTTACAACACCCTAAATAAGGCACAATTAAGTACATTTTATCATTAATTATTCATTCTCAAACTAAGCGTGAAAAAGGGTTACATTTTTTATGCTACAGTTAGCACTTCACCTTGTAATTCTCATATTTTTTTCACACAAGAAAAACCATTGAATATTTATATTGATTATAGCACCTTAAATAATAGTCATTAAGAACATGTAGCCTCTTAGACAAATTGATGATTCATTAGAGCAAATTCCACATATTGAGCACTTTACAAAGTTGGTCTTGAGATATGGAGGGTGCTATGGAAAATAAAATTGAGTACTGGCAAAAAATTTATACATGGCTTTTACTTTCTTGAGGTTTCCCAACGATTCTACTTTTATGAAGTTGATGAATGTAATTAATACCAATATTACTTTCCTTGTTATACTGGTTTTTAGTAAGACTTATGGTGAGCATCTAATGCATTTGAAACAACCTTTGCAAGCTTTAAGGAAAATAAACTAATATTCAATTAGAAGAAGTGTGATTTTGTAAATAAACAATTGTCTATTTGGTCTCAACTCCAGCTTATGGTTCATTCTAGGCTTTCATTTCACTTAAAGATTGTTTTGATGGAATTTGGAGTTGACCAAGTCTCACAAGCTTCTTCATGTTGATTTTTAAACACAATTAAAGCTATTAAATTGTTACACAACAATAAGAAAAATTGCAAAATAGAGCACATAATTGACACAAATTTATGCGGTTCACCATTAAAGACTACATCCATGGGAAGAGTAGGGTAACTATCTTTGATTATTATATGCAATGAGTACATAAAGTTTTTGTCATCTTTACAATGTTTCATTCTCAAGATTATATACAAATCTTAATGCAAATTGTAATGTTGTAAGATTGCACCCCTTGCAATTTCACATACAAATTCTTGTATCCAATTTGGTATCCACTCCCTTATCATTTATATAGGCTCATTTTATCCCCTGCATCAGCCTTTTTCCCTTCTCAAGATGCTCGAGACCCTTTTTTTGTAGCTACCCTCACGTGTCAGCTTTATGTCAAACCTTGTGCTTTTCCTGTTCTCGTCATTTTGTAGCGGGATGTGTCTGGACACTAGCGTGTTGTGCAGACATCCCGTGACATTTCAACGTTCAAATAGAAATTTTCGAGCATATTTTCCACCTGTCAACTAACTTTGTTGGTGGTAATAACTCGGGAAGCTTCTTTTCCCTCCTATACTCTCTTTAAATGTTATCTTTTCACTTCATTTGCTCTCTTTGGACCTCTCTAGCTTTGGCTTTGACCTCTTCCTCTTCCCTTTGTCTTGATATCTTTCTTGCACAGCTCCATACAACTTGCTACAATAGCACACTCAAGCTCTTATAGTTCTCTTTGTAACTCCCTTAGCTCTTACAACTATATCTCCCTTATCTTGTGCTTGTGAGCATCTTGGGATTTATCACATCCCCTATCAATTGCATCTCTATCTCACAATACGGGTTCTCCTCCTTGAGTGAGGATTGCTTTTATCACTTCATATTTGCTTACTTTGCTCACTCCCTCTATCTATCTGGTTGTCCGTGGAGGTGGAAACACCAAAATGGGGGTTTGATTGAGGAAAACCCCTATATAGCCCCAACATTTTCTCTCAATCTTATGCATGTAGGTATTATAGATATTCATGTGTTGAAGGCTTCATCACTTGGGTTTCTATGAGAATTTTCTATTCCTTATTCCCTTACTTTATCATTTATACTTCACTTTATTTCAATTTTGTTACATTTTGTTACTTTCTCATATTCTAGAAATTCTCAATAATCTGATTGCCAATAGTCACTTTGTTATTTTCTGTGATAAACTCAATTTTTGGTCCGCATGAGATTCCATTGTGCCCCTGGGACTACAGCATGTTGCGATGTTGTATGTATTCTGCGCTATCGTCCTTTGGCCAAGGGCCCATTAGTTTTTCTAGAAAACCTTTGTTATTTTCTCTTTCTAATTCTAGAACTCTTGTGTTGTTCTTTGAGGTAGTTTAGGGAAGTTCGCCCCTTGGGAATCTCTTGAGAATAAAGAGATTCATGAGTAGTGAATCCCCCTTCTCTAAATTTTGGTGAACCTAACATGAACAATGTCTATCCATTTTCCTGTGCTGAGAATTTTCCCTTGCACATAGTGATTGTTGTAAACCTGAGTGTTGTGAGATTTATAAGCATCACAACCCAGTCCACGACTTCCAGGTACATTGTTATAAGCGTGTCACCTACCAATGGAGAAGACGAAGGTCACTTCTAGTTTAACCTCCATTTTTTCCATCATTATGGCTACCAACTTTACCATTGTTTTTCCTACAGGCTTTATTAATGAGATGGGTTTCATAGACAAGACAACTCGTGCTCCTACCCCTCCAGCATCCCCTATGGCTTTGTCTATGGAAGAGGATGAGGTTGTGCATATCCTTGTGGAAAACCTTTTAGCATTGGATAACAAATTTTTAGACCTTGTGAAACATTTGGAGAGAGCACCGAGCATGGCGAGAGCTGCTAGGATTGCTAGCGAGGTGAGACATCTATTAGGAAAGGATCGGACAGGAATAGAGTTCTTATGTGGACTTGCCAATCTAATCGAAGCTTATATCCCCTTGTATAAGTCTAGATTGGTTACTACCTGAGGGGAAGTGCTCGATGCCTATGAGAGACAAATAGGCATCTCGATTCCCACTACATCTGTATGCATGGCCGAAACAGGACCTTCGATTAGTGTTTCCTCTACTTGTCAAAATCTCCCTACCATCAAGGCGAGTAGAATACCCCTTGGTTTTAGTTTCACCCCTCCTGTTGCCTCTAGCGGTGGGGGCTCTAGTGGAATGAGTGGTGGTAGCTTTAGTAGTGGAGGTGGCACTAATGGAGGTGGATTTAGTGGAATCCATGGTGGTGGATTTGGTAGTGGAGGTGGCTCTGGTAGAAGCCCTACTAGTGGTGGTGGCTCTGGCGGTGGTCACAGTGGTGGCTCCGGAGGTGGTTCTGGTAGTGGTGGTTCTGGTGGTTCCATTGGGCCTTTGTCATCCTCTAACCCTTTTTTGAAATCTCTTCTTTAGAACATGAGTCAGATGCAAAACCAAATGGTGACCCTTTCGCAGGCCTCCGCCCAGCCTATTTTTCAACCTTTCTTCTGACATAGCCCATTGTTGGTAGCAATTATGAGTACTCCCTTCCCACAGAGAATGGATATTTCTAAGTTTGAAAAGTATGGTGGAAAAGGGGATCCACAAACACGTGTCAACTTTCAATTCCATGTGTACAGATTTCTTTCATCATGATGCTTTGATGGTGAAACTTTTTCCTTGATCCCTCAAGGACACAACACTTGAGTGGTATTGTTCTTTTCCTGATAATTCTATATTCTCGTTCGATCAACTTGTTAATTAGTTTCTTTGTCAATTCTAGGCTAACATTGGTCTGAAGATGACCTTCTCAGATCTCATCCAATGTAAGTAGAGAGATCATGAGAAGATAACTAACTTCATAGCATGATACCAATCGCTCTTTTCACAGAATTGGTATCTGTTGCCTGACTCCGATGTGCAGAAGGTGTTCATAGGCAACCTGCAGAAAGCCTGGAAAGAGAAGTTTTCCTTGATGAAATACCTTTCCTTTGCGCATCTGTGTGCCACATTGTGAGAGTATTAGCAAACGGTAGTTTAGTTCGAGGGACCTTCCTCACACTTTTGTTTAGAAGGAAAGTCTATTGTGTCTATCTCAAGAAAAGGTAAAGTTGTTGCGAATGTAGTCACCACAACTAACGATTATGGTCTCAAATGCAACAGGAAGTTTATGAAGTTGAAAAAATCTTATTCTTCCATCTTGCAAATTTTGTTGAAGGATAAGATCATAACTTTGGAAAACCCTCGACCTCTTAAGGAACCTTATCCTGACTAGTATGATGTGAATTCTTTTTGTCAATACCATCGGGTTAATGAGCATGATACCAAGCGTTGTATGCACTTTCATCATGAGATACAATATCGCATCGATGACAGTGCCATTCATCTTGATGGGATGAAACAAAATGCGAATAAATTGGTAGTGAAGTCCAATAGTGAGTTGCGGATTTACACAGACCTATTTTCGTCTCATTCTGTGAACTTGATTATTGACCCCTCTGATGCTTCTCCTCAACCCTCAGTGTATTTCAATATGGTCTCAGTTACTCCTCCCACGTGGCCTGCAACTAGTTCTCCAGATGTGACATTCACCTCACAAGGCTTTCCCTTGAATAACAAGCCCTCTCCCCTATACATTCCCACTCACCTCAATGGGAACATTGTGACAGGAGTCCTAGTTGACCCCACAATCTGAGTGAATGTTATTATGGAGACATTATGGTTAAATTCATTATAGAGGGAGGAATATGAAGAAACAAATTCTACCATACGTACGCACGATGGTCTCTCTCAAGCCATATGGATCTATAACTCTTTGTCCTATTTGGACCTAAGACTATGGATACAACCTTTGATGTTATTCTGGAATATAATATATTCAGGGTGAAGTTGGGCATCTCATGGCTAGCTTCTATGAAAATAATCACTTTTGTTATCCACAAATGCTTAAAGTTCTCCAACAAAGGTGTTGTGCATGTTGTGCATGACACTAGATATCAGCCATTGGTATCCCGTGGGGTTATTCCTTGGATCATTTTTGGCCTGCCCTAGTTGGTCTGCTTCCTCCTAGGATGGATCTACTTTACTGAAACTACATAAAGTACAAAACCAGGGACAAGGAACAGCCAAAAGTGACCCCTCTGGTAGTGCAATGGAAATCTATCTCCTCTCAGAAGGGAAAGGAGAGGCTCATCTGTTCTCGAGGTGCCCCTTTTGCCCCCTTTTCTGAAGAGGAGCTTTGGATGACTACTCCTAGATTTCACATAAGAAGTTTGATGATACCTGCTTGGCATAAAGCCAAGATTAGGATATTGAACCTTCCTACTGTGCCTCTTAGACCCTAGCCCTACCTATATGGTAAAAGGAAGGGCCCTGCGAGGAATCCTCTATATCTCAACCTCCATGGCCTCCTACTGCTCCTACCCCCAAGGCAGTGAATGGGAAGAGGCCCATCATCAAGGCACTAGAGCCAACTCCCCCCGTTGTTATTTCAACCTCTTCTCAATATTTTCCTTCTACTCCCGTCCAAGGGTCTCTCCCTTTGCCAGAGATGGTCATGATGGACACTCCGATGGCTGAGCAGTAGCCTTCTATTCTGTTGTACCCAAAATAAATTTTTGCTTCAAAGATACATTTTTCTTAAAATGATCTAAATCATGTAAAAATGTTGTCAAAAGTATATTTTAGGTCAAACAAAACATAAGGTTTTTGTGGGTTTGTGTCAAGGAAGATACCTGCAAAATTCTAAAAAATTTAAAATTAGGGTTTCAAACCCCTATTTTTAGGAAAACCCCTAAAAATAAAACCTTTCCAGAATTGATTGAAAATGATTTTGATAGGATGAATTGACTTCATGATCACATTGATCAAGTCAAAATCACCAAAAAGTTTGTTTTATTCTGGTGGGTCTATTTTTATTTTTTAGGAAGAAAGTTAGGACATCCGCAGCCATTAATGGCAGAATGACCAGTACCAGTGCTGAAATCTAAGCTTCAACAAAGAATCCATGGCGAAAATGCTCGAAAATATGCTCTGCGATGGAGAGAATTTTTCAAAAGTGAAAAATGTTGGAAAATTGGCTAAGTCTAGAGAATGCACGCCTTGCTACCAAGAGAAGGCAATGAAGTCAAAAGCCTTAATCATTTTTCCAACACATGTACATGCAACATGGTGAAGGTGATTGCTAGGATGCATTCATCTGCGTCATCAATAACAATGCTCAAATCAATCACAATGCACGACGAATGCGAAGCACGAGGAGATGAAGATTTTCAATGAAAATGATGAAGTTGCAGTCAAAAGAGCCCCTGCTGACCAGGGGCACCCATGAGTTGAAGAGGTCAAAGGAAGTCATCAATTATTTCCTAGAATGTCATCTCCTTCATGTTTCTAGTGGATTTTCAATGCATTGTCAAGCACGGTCACCTGATTCACTAATCACCGACAAACATAAGTGAAGTCAGAAGATTTTGTAATGCAAGTGCTATCAAAATGACAGTCAAACATGAGAAAAATCACCTTTACTAACCAGGGGTTCCCTTAAATTAGATGGTGCAGATGTCAATTGTTGAAGAACTCTTCTTCAGGTGATCTCCTTGACATCAGCTCGACTTCGCAATGAACCTATTCACCAACCTATGAGACACATCAAATGATAGAAGTTGTTAATCATTCAAGCATGCAAAATGGATGGTAAATCAGTGCACATCAACGAAAAAGTGCCCCTGTTGGCCAGGGGCACCCTTCATTTTGAGTAACCTGATGAAGTCTTCAACGACTACTTTCTACCAGGCATCTTTTCAGCACTCTCTCAATGTTGCAATCAATCTAGCTGCATGTTCACAAGACCTGTTAAGCATTCATAGGCAGAGATCAAGTAGAAAACACCAAAGATGAAGGTTGAATGAAGAACATGGATAAATTGAACAAGTGTCAAGGAAAATGCATCTTCCTATAAATAGGCACCCAACTTTTTGGGCAATCAGATGCAGTCTGTAAACTCAGTGACCTCTAGGATGACCTTCATTGTGACCAGTCTCAACAATGACACCATCAACAAAGACAATAGACTAATCAAACACCTGATGATAGAGATCAAGTTGGGGCAGTTCGTGAAAGTTTACAACATAAAATAACTGGTCAAATGTGCCCCTGCAAGTCAGGGGCGCCCAAACTTTTAAGGCATCTAAATCAACTTTCAGGTTTCATGAAGCCATTCATCTTTTCCAAGGATGAACTGGTTACTCATCCCATGCTTCAACAAGATCATCAGACTCATTTGTTAGTATTAATCTCATATCAGAGCATAGAGGGTCAAAATGGAGGAATAGAAGAACACTCAAAGAAAATTGACTAAGTTTGAAGCTAAAAGCGCCCCTGTTGGAAAAAGGCCCTTGAATTTGAAGCATCAAATTTAGGTTTTTAGCTTTACAGCTCCCAAGCACACTTCATTAGAGTTGTTCCATCGCAACAATGGATCTATCAGCAACATCTTGGGATCAACTAAGCAACCAAAATCAAGGATTGAACGGAGGCACTTCACCATAAAAAAGAATGAAAATATCTTCAATTCTTCAAAGGGATGCCTAAAGTCAAAGTTAGTTCTAGTTGACTAAAGATAGAATATTTTTAGCCTTTTTATGTCTAAAATGTCCCTAAATGGGTGGAAATCAGTATTGTGAACTCCAGATCAAGCAGAAAGACTCCTCCATCATGAGTTGGCATCCAAACTTGATTGCTTCAACATCAATCACAATGTATCAAGCTTGGACATCATTATTCATCATTTTTCTTTACAAGTTGGAGCTCAAGAATAGTCATTTTCTCTCCAAGACGTCTTTTCAAGATCTGATAGAGGGGTTTTCATCATTCTTCATATTTTTGAAGATCAGTTGCACAGAGGGACAATTTATCAGAGGTTGCATCAAAAGGCATAATTTTTCAGAGAGAAAGTTGATAACTACCAATCTTCCTCTTGTCTTTTTCCTCTTTTCTTGTCTTATATCTTCTTGCATTTCTAAGAAAACAATAGATAATCATAGATCTGACCAACTGGGTATGATCAGCACAGCTTTTCCAACAAAACCCACTTGGTGAATTTTCAAAAAATAGTAAAATTGTTGCCCCTATTTTTAGGGAATTTTTCCAAAAAGTCGCGGATTTGAAAATCAAATGAACTAGATTTGTTCAACATTGAAGCATGAACAATACCCATGTGTCAGATTTTTTTCAGAAAAATACTTCTCAATGAGTGACTATTTTTAGGGGTTTTCAAAAGTTGTCTGAACATATCCATGTTTACAGTCAACAGTCAAGTTTTTCAGAATATAGTACTCTCAAGTTGAAATCAAGACCAAAATGGTTCTACTTCATGAATTTCTGAAAACACTCGGCACAGACATGCATCAAGTGAAGCCCGTAGTCAAGATGGATGTCTTGGAAGGCATAAATGACATCACCATTCAATGGATAGCCAAATGCGGAAGGTAGTCATTCCAAAAATAGAGCCACCACCGGTTACTACCACACTAGCTTCCACATTCCATGTCAACAAGGTTGGATGATGCAGCTGCAAAGAAGATCGAATATCAAAAGTAGTTTGCAAGAGGCAGAAGAAGTCAACACCTGGTTAGAAGAACTGTTGACTGGAGGTGGTGAGGTGTAAAGCACCCACCTAGGACATCCTACCCTTCAAAATAGCATTAATGGTGATAGGATTAACTTGATGCCTCATTCCAAGTTAACTCCATGTCCTACTAATCATGCATGTTAGATCCCACCAATTTTGGATGTCTATCGCATATCTCCACTAATTGTGGATCTCTACTTTGGAGGCACATTTTGTAATTTAAGTTCACTTTTAGTTTAGTCTTAGTCAACTAAAGTAGACTTCCAGTTGACTGTTTGTTTAGTTTTAGTTAACTGAAATAGATTTCTAGATAACTGCTTGCTCACATACTTTTAGACATAGGAATAAATCTCTAGAACTGATTGTTAACTCAAGGAGACTTTAGGGTTTCCTACTCCTTTTAGTTTTATAAATAAGAGCCTTTTCTTCTTATTTTGTTATCCTTTATTTACTATGCAAAATTGTTGCACCATTGTTGCCAACAAGTTTGAAAGTGCATATTTGTTCACTCTTGGATGAGAGTTAATTGGTTTGAAGAGAAATTGTGTATGATTTTGTACCTTTGCTTGTCCCAATTCTTTGGAATTCATTGATAAAGCTTGAAGAAGGAAATCAAAAGGCACATGCAATTTGATCTAAATATTTGAGTTCTTTCAACATCTTGTTCTGATAACTCATTGTTTCAATCTCATCCTTGGATTTTTTGATGTTAATAGTTATCATGTGATGTTGTGTAATGAGTTGTCTTTCAGCCTACACTTTGGACAAGTGTCGTCACCTCCTTGGGAATCATGATTAACCAAACCATCATAATTTTTTGTTTCTAGTGAGTTGTTTCCTAGCCTATACCTCGAATAGGGGTTCCTCCTCCTTGGAAAGTTTGAGATCCATCTTACCTTAAAGAGTAATTACTTGCATAAATCCTTATTCCAGTATAGATCTAAGATTTTAGAGCCTTAGACTCATTCTGGCGAGATGGTCAGCCCAAGTAATCCAACCATCCATTCTCGCTCCTATGCCCTCATGCTTTGTTTATCTTGAGGAGATAGGATAGATTAAAAGCTAGTTTAGTTGTAGTTAATATCTGTAGAAACCAAAGAAAACCTTAGCTGCAATGCATTTCACGTTTATGCACCCTTGTGTCCTATACCATTAAGTAAAAAAGATAGGAATATTAGTTTACCGTACTTTTTTATGCAAAAGATCAACAAACAGGGATCTTCCTCTCTATAATTCAAAGAGTGGTTACTAAAACACTTGCAATAGTTGTTTGTTTCCAATAAGCACTCCAGAGGTGCTAATTGAAATGCCAACATGTTTTATCTCAGCTTTCGGTCTCTAGCTCTCAGAGTTAGAGAAACCACCTTGCGTGTGAGCGCAAGCATCAGCAAAAGGCTCTAGCGGCTAAGCAGGCCACTTTACAAAGGAAGGAAGGGGAGTTGACCACCCCTGTTTCAAGGCCTCCTACTATGTCCTCCTCTCTCGTCCCTTTTGCTTCAATTCAATCAAATTCAGTGTTGCTTTCGGCTCTACTAGGAGTGTGAACACCCCTAACCCCAAAAAGGTGCAAGTGTTTATTGCTAATTTGATCGAGCCCCCTCTTTTGATGTCCCTCCCAGACATCCCGTCATTCTCAAAGCCTATGGACATGTCAAACATTTCGGTGGTGTTCGTTGTGGTTTTCTCCTCCTCTACACCTTCCACCTCATATGTGGGGATCTCGCATCCCCTAACGAAGCAAAAAATGGACGATGACCCTACTAGCAATGGAGGTCGAAAGAGGAGTCCAACCTCTTCAAAGGGTGGTTCTGCATTAGCATGTGCCATCCTTGTGACAGAAGAAGTTCCAACGTCCTCGGAGTTTGTCACTACTCCTGAGTCGCTCGGTGAGCCTAGCAGTGAATCTCGGGCGCCGCCTCCCTTTCCCGTTGAGGTGACACATGGAACTCCTATGAAATGCATGTTTAACTCTTTGGATGAGGTCCCGGCCCTATCGGCAATCTTTGCAAAATTGCTAACCTTTCCTCCACAGGAACTAAGTGGAGGAGACCCCAAAGAGTCTCCTCCCTTAGCTCTTGTTCGGGAGGATCAGAGGGTTCCCCCCTAAACATTCCACCACTACAAGCTCGTCCACCTTCCCCATATAATGATCTAGATTGGGAAGAAGACAAACTCTTGGTCAATGAGTGTTAGGGGGAACCTCTTCTTTACCTTTAGATTAGGTGTGTGTGTTGTGTTGTGTTGTGTTCCCCCATGCTTGCATTATGTGTTCCTAGGTGACCTTTTTCACCCTTGTAAGTGCTTGGATACAGGAGTGATTATGTGTCGTAAAACTTCCTCTATTTGTGGCATTATTCTTCTCTCTGTTTAAGAATTCTTCTGTGTTATTTCTTAATTTGGGGACAACGCATAGTACTAAGACAACCTTTTACACCGAGGTCTCTTTCACTTTGCTAACTCAAATCCTTTAGTTTATTGTGTGCATGTGTGTGTGTGTGTGTTTATGTTCTAACCTCATCATGTAATGGCTTTGTATGTTCTAACATTGTTGTATTGTACAGGTCTTTTGTGTCTAATGTGTTTGTTTTGTAGGTCTTCAACCTAGGGGCATGCTTCTTTGGTTCAAAAATTTATCTACCTCCTCTACAATATCCTTTTGGTATCATGATGTTATTTATGTTTAGTAGATTTCCTTTAGCATACATATTAGTGTAGATTCATATGCTCGCTAAAGTGGGGGAAAAATGTAATGCCGTAAAATTGCACCCCTTCCAATTTCACATATATTTTTGTATCCACTCCCTTAGCATTTGTGTAGGCTCATTTTAGCCCCTACATCAACCTTTTTCCCCTCTCAGGATGCTCGAGACCCTTTTTCAATAGTTACCCTCATGCATCATCTTTACGTCAAACCTTGTGTTTTTCCCGTTCTCGTCATTTTGTAGCGGGATGTGTCTTCACACAAGCACGTCATGCAAACGTCTGCACATCGCGCTAGCATCGCGTGACATTTCAATGTTCAAACAGACATTTCTAAGCATGTTTTCCACTTGTCAACTAAATTTTTCAATGGTAACGGCTTTGGAAGCTTCTTTTCCCTCCTATCCTCTCTTTAAATGTTATCTTTTCACTTCATTTGCTCTCTCTAGACCTCTCTAGCTTTGGCTTTGGCTTCTTCCTCTTCCCTTTTTCTTGATATCTTGCTTGCACAACTCCATACAGCTTGCTATAGCAGCACACTCAAGCTCTTATAGCACTCTTTGTAACTCCCTTGGCTCTTGCAGCTATATCTCCCTTATCTTGTGCTTGCTAGCATCTTGGGATTTCTCACATCCCCTATCAATTTCATATCTATCTCATGATATGGGTTCTCTGTCTTGAGCGGGGATTTCTTTTATCACTTCACATTTGCTTACTTTGCTCACTCCCTCTATCTAACTAGCTATTTATGGAGGTGGGAACATCAAAACGAGGGTTTGACTAAGGCAAACCCCTATACATCCCCAACATTTTCCCTTGATCTTACGCATGCAGGTACTGAAGATATGCATGTGTTGGAGGCTTCATCACTTGGGTTTTTGTGAGAAGTTTATAATTCTTATTCCTTTACTTGATCATTTATACTTCACTTTATTTCAATTTTGTTAGATTTTGTTACTTTCTCATATTCTATAAATTCTCAATAATCTGATTGTTAGTAGTCACTTTGCTATTTTATATGATAAACTCAGTTTTTGGTCTGTATGAGACGTCGGTGCACCCCTAGGACTACAATGCACCATGCTATTTTTTGTATTATGTGCTAATGTCCTTTGGCTGAGGGGTCGTCAGTTTGTCCAAAAAACCTTTTTGATTCTAGAACTCTCGCGTTGTTCCTTGAGGTCGTTTAGGGTAGTTCAACCCTTGGGAATCTCTTGAGAATAAAGAGACTCATGAGTAGTGAATCCCCCTTCTCTACACAAACAAATAGACAAAAGGATGGAAGTCCAAGAGTCTATTTGACTAAGTGATGGTTGGACTTCACAACCAAGCAATCTCCCACTTAAACTCTAATATGTGTTGCAAAAAGCTAAACTCAAAGATGTCACCCACTTTTCTAGGCTTATTGTCACAATTTCACTAAACCAAGAGAAACTCTACAGAACTCTAGCTTCTCTTTTGGAACAACCTTCGTAAATGCATCAATAGGATTCAAACTAGTACGAACCTTTTCTAACATGAATTTACCTTGTTCAAGGAAACTCCAAATGAAATGATATTGTAGCTCTATGTGCTTTGATCTATTATGAAGCTACATTTTTTGGCCAAATGTATAGCACTATTGTTGTATACAAAGAAAAATCTTGTTGTTTACTTCCAAACTCAACTAAAAGTCACTGCAACCATAAAATCTCCTTAGCTCCTTTTAGTGAGTGCAATGTATTCAGTTCTAAACGCAATTAAAGGAATTAAATAGTTACACACAACAATAAGAAAAAAAAAAAACAAAGCACACAATTGACAAAAATTTACATGGTTCACCATTAAAGGCTACATCCACAAGAAAAATAGGGTAATTATCTCTGATTATTATATGTAGCAAATATGTGAAGTTTTCATCATCTTTACAATGTTTCATTTTCATGATTATATACAAATCTTAATGCAAAAAAATAGACATAAGGATGGAAGTCCAATAGTCTATTTGACTAAGTGATGGTTGTACTTCACAACCAAACACTTCATTCATGTTATTCCACCAATCTAGTAGACAATTTGATTCCTCGGTCTCCTCACTTACTACATTCTCTTCATATACCACCACCATATAGGCTCAATAACGTTAATTTCTATGGATTTAGTGGTCAATCTTCATATCCTTCCCCTTTTCCACAATGACATCTCTCATCGTACTATTGTATCTTTTTGTCATTGTGCTTCACAACCATGATCAACAGTTTTATCTTGCAAGATAATGTGATCTAGTTGTTAATCGTTCTTGTTTAGAAACAATTCATAGTCCATTGCAATTGTGTTTGAAGCTTGGGAAAAAAATGGTATTCTTTTTCAACATCAACACTCTATGATCCATCACCATGATGATAGAGGCAAATGAATATAAAGATTGTAGATTTTGGTCAACTTATAGTGTTCAAGATGCAAAGGAGTTAATATCTTAGAAGATATAAGGGAGATTGACGTAGTTGTTGACAAACTTTCAATACCATACAACTTCAATTTGGCCCAACTTCAGAAAGGCAATGACACTCACTGTTCGTTAAACTTAGACTACCATACAAGAAGTTGTAGTACAAGTAAATGATAGACTATTTGCACAACACTAATGAAATTGATCCTTTATTCAAAGGTAGATTTCGATATAATATAAGAAGAATGTTAGAAAAACATCTGGGGTAACACGGGCTTAAGTTCGAAACCCCAAATATTTTCTAAGTGTTGTAGTTTATACCCTGGACTCAGTCATATAAAGGTGAACACCAATAGAATCAAACATAAGGGTAGCTACTTATTCATTCACAGAATAATAGATTATATTAAGGATAGAAATTTGGTATCTATTGTATAAATTAGATCAAAAATAATACATTGTAATATCTTCCCCTATACGCTTGCTTGACTCTTATCTAATCTCTAAAAATCTTTCCTCCCATACATTAAACTCTTATACATATATTCCTCTCTATCTATTACACCTCTATCATAACCTCCTCTTACATTTTGTTACTCATATCTTCTTTTATATAAATATCTATGAGATGGGACATGACCCACCCATGATACCCCTAGTCTAGATGATATCTTTACAATATTATGCTCTTCAAGTCTTTTGTACCAAGATGCGATATCTTTTACTAGCTAATGTCTTCACTATCCTATTTTCTAGCTAACATCATCCCCCCTTTCAAAATGTTGACTTATCCTCAAGTCATCACTACTCTGCTAGAATATGATATTGTTTCAGTCTTGCTCCATTGACAAAGCATTGAAGTATGGTGCCATCTAATTTCTTTAGTTGTATTGCTCTGGAGTCAATTGTTTGATGGATTTGATAAGAGCCCAACCATCTGACTTTTAGTTTACCTTTCTTTCTTGAATTTACTATCATACAGAAAAACTGGATCATTGACCTTAAATTGTTTAGATGTAATATTTTGATCATACCATTCTTTTTGTCTCTATCTTTTTGTCCACAAGTGGTGTGTGGCCAATTGTCTTTCTTCATCTAGTTTATCTAGTTCCTTGAGGTAGTGCTTGATGGATTCCTCATCAGTGAGTCATAATTTCAATGTTGTCTAGAGGTTATGTACCATGAAATTTATTGGTATGCTTGGATCCATTCCATACAAAATATCAAATGGAGTGGGTTTGTTAGCACATTTATATGTAGTTTGAAATGCCTAGAGTACTGTAGGAATTTTAATATTCCATTCCATTCTATTGGCATTACACATCTTGGTTAAATTAGTGCTTAAAATATGTTGAGAGTTCCACTCGCTCCATTAGCTTGTGAATGGTATAGTGTACTGCAGTTATGTGTAATCATGAAGTTGGTTAATAACTCCCTTGTTGTTTTGTTAATAAAATGTTTTCCTTGATGATTGGTTATAGTGATAGGACACCCAAATCTAGTAATAATTTTATGGTAAAGGAATATTTTTGTAGTATACGCGATGCAATCTTTAGTGGGTTCAGCTTCCACCCATTTGGTCAAATAGTTGACACCAATGATGATAAATCTAGCTTTGGATGATTTAATTGAAGGGTCTATTGGTCCTATGAATTCAATCACCCATTTCTCAAATGGGGCTTGTGCTATTATTGGTTGGAGTTTCATCTCTTCTCTAGCTATAGGGTGCCCTATTTGCTAGAAAATGTCACAAGATCATGTGTAATTTTTAGCATCCTTATATATGATTGGACACCATAATCCTGCTAATAGTATTTTTTGAGTGGTGGCATCTCTGTAATTATGACCACCTACTATGCCTTCATGTGCTTCCCTTAATATCCATTCCCATTCATGTTGAAAACTACTCTTTGAAGAATATCATCTCTTCCTTGTTTGTATAGTGTGCCTTCAATTAAGGTAAATGGGAGGGATTTTTCGTAATAATACTTGCTTATCATGTGCAATCATATTAGTAGGATATTTCCCTATGGAAAGTAGTTGTGCTACATCATGAAATTCTTCCTATACTATTGTTATCCAAAAGATGAGTACCTGGTCTTCCTCAGTCTCCTCAAGTTCTTCACCTATATCAATTTTAAATAAAAATGGGTCCTTGATTGTTTCTTCTCAATTTAACCATTATAGTGAAATTGAATTATTGAAATAGTAGTAGCCATCAACATATTCTTCCCTATATTTCTAGTTTATTTAGGAGAATTTTAAAGGTTCATGATTAGTATAAAAGGTGGAGGTGTAGATAAAAGATAATGATGGATTTTAACACATAGACCACACCTAATGCTTCTCGTTCATAGTGGTGTAGTTTTTCTTGCTTGGGATAACTTGAAAAAAAAGTGATAGGGTGATCCTTGTTTCCTCTTGGTTGAGCTAGGACTACTCCTATTGCTATTTTGGAGGCATCTACATGAACATGGAAAGGGACTAACCAATTTGGAAATATAAGAATAGGGGCTTCTACAATCTTTTGTTTCAATGTATCAAATGATTGTTGGCATTGTTCGGTCCATGTAATTTTTTTGTTAGTCTTCTTTTTCAAAAGTTCTTCTAAGGGATCAGCTAGATTGGCATATCCTTTGATGAATTTTTGGTGGTATTTGTTGTAGCCTAAAAATGTTTTAACCTCTGATCTTGTTTTTGGTGGAGGTAGTGCCATAATTAAAGGAACTTTCATTGGATCGATCATTAATCTTTATTTACATATGATATGTCCTAATAGTGTGCCAAAGGGTACCGCAAAAATGTTTTCTTGATATTTACGAAAACTTCCATACTCCTGCATTTCTCCAACATAGTTTGAAGGGCCTAAAGGTGGTTTTTTACTAACCCATATAAATTTTAATCATTTAGGTAAACTTCTAAGAAGTCACGTATAAATTCTTTGAATGTATTTACCTACTAAAGACAATTGGTGCATTTTTCAAGCCAAAGGACATGACAATATATATGAATGATCCCCATTATCTAGAAAATGTTGTTTTTGGTTGATCCTCTTGCCGAATTCGGACTTGATGGTATCTGAAAAACCCATTAGTGAATGAATATATTTCTCCCCCATCTATAGATTCTAGTATGTCTTTGGTAAAGGGTTAGGGAAGGGGTCATGGATGCATGCTTTATTAAGTTCTAGGAAATCTACACATATCTGGATTTCTTCGGTCTTCTTATTTTGTACTACCATTGGGCTAATCCATTTAGAATCTTCTACCAGTTTAATAATGCCTATTGTTAGCATCTTATCTATTTATGTCTTGATTTTTTGCTTCATGTTAGGGTTGAGGCGATAAGGTCTTTTCTAGTGAGGTTTGGTGCCTTCCTTTAACTGAATTGTCATTGCTCCTAGTTTTGGTTTGATGGCTTTCATTTATGTAAATGTGTGTGGGAAGAGTTCTTGATATTGTGTCAATATTTTAGTAATTGTTGCTACTAGAGATTCATCCCAATAATCCTCAAGTTTGGCCAATTTAGGGTTTCCTTCATGAGCTATGTTTTTTTCCCTTAATTGGAGAGGTTGGATTATAGTTTTGTTCTTGAGGATCTTTGTTCATTTGTTTTTCCCTTTCCCCTTCTTCCACCGTGATTTCTAGTTTTGGGTTTGGCTCTTCATCATCTTTTTGTATGGCATAGCTTTGATTTGGTACCTATTGTGTTTGTGTGTTCCTTCATTTAATTACTTTCCAAATCCCTTGCTTACGGTGAGGTGGGTTTGTTGGTTGGGGTAAATGGGTACTCTCTAGTGTTGAGGTGAATATGATTTCCTTAGTTTTTCTTAATGTGATGCATATGTGCTTGTTTTCATCCCAAAAGGAAAACTTATGGATCAAGTCAGTTTGGAGTTCTTTCCACTCCTTGGCATCTCCTCTTCTTTCTTGATTGATGTACCAAGCTTGGACTATTGGTGTCAGGGTCTAGTAAAATAGTTGGATGTAGAGATGATGGTCGTATTTTCCCTCTTTTACCCATATGTGGGTGCAAGTTTGAATATGTTCTTCTAGTTTGATGGTTCCTTCATATTTGGGGATTAGAGTGTTTTCACTGTCTACTTAGAGATATCGAGCTTTGATTAGGATCTAGAATGTGTTCCATGTGGGCATAGAATGTTTGTGTGTATACCACCAACAAGCGACATTACATACCAAAGTGCCCTGAAGGACCGCGATCCAGATAGTGTCATCTTGAAATGTTATTTCCATGTTTGCAATATACTTTCTTAGGTCACCTACTCTGAAAAATCTTGGCAATTTAATGTGTGAAATGACTCGTTGGATGTGGTAACGTGGTTTATATTTTTTGTTGTTTCCAACTGTTTTGCACCAAATGTGGTAAGTGAATGGTTGTGTATCATGAATACCCTTCTAAATATATATAGCTTATGTTGTGGTGCTATGTAGGTTTTGGAAATGAAGTAGAGGTTCTTTGGATCTTCCTCTTCTTCTGTGGTGGGTAATCTTGAAATAGAATAAAGGTTTTGGGGATCTTTATTTTTGTTGTTTTGTGTTATTTCCTCCACATATGTTCTATCTTCTCTTTCTCCTAATGGAATGTGAACTATTCTATTCTCATTTGCCAAAGAGATTTCCTCCTTCCTCAAGTCTACTATGTCATTAGAATTTACAAACCATTTACATCCTAGTAATTCTCTAAAAGTGTTGAAATGTTCATTCATCTCTACAACTTCAAAGTCAACAATTTGGTTTATCCCTTTAATATTTACTTCTATGTTCTTCCATGTCCCTAATGTTTCCATGCTAGAACCATCAGCTAGACTAATGTTCATAGGTGTCTTAATGAGCTTAGGTCTGCCTAGCCTCTCCCAAGTGGTTGTCAAAATAATATTGAGGTTTGCACCTAGATCAATCATTACATATTTAACTTTAGTGTCGTTCAAATTTGCAGTGATTAAAAGGAAACCTTTTTCCAATTCTAGTCTTTTGCAATCTGATGTACTTGTTGCTTTTTTTTATTTCAATACTTACCTAATTGTTTCAATTTTACTAAAAGATCTTTTTGTTGGGCTAATGAGGCTGACGGTTGGCATTGCAATGTTTTGTCATTGATGTCAAAGGTGTGTAATTGATGGCAATGGTTATCAGATAGAAAGGTGTTGATACATATCTTTCAAAGGTTATATTGAAATTGACATAGTGATGTCAAGTGATGATGCAAAACGGTGTCTAAGGAAACGTTGATAGCAAAGTGTCAAATTTGTGTTCATGGTGTTGCAAGGTGCTATCACAGGTTTGTTTTGGTACAAAGGGAAAAGTTCTTGACATTAGTGTCATAATACTACTCATGGTGATTGAGATGTTAGAGCATGGTGAAAGGACTTGTTATGCAAGAAATAGTGGATGCAAAGAGAGGTGTGTTAATAAAAACAATGAAGTGGAAATATGGAGGCAAGGTGATAATGGTAATGTTGCATGGTGATTTCTAATTCAAGTCATCATACCTTATATTTTAAAGGTGATTTATCATCTTGTATTGAAAGTTGATTAAGTCTCTGTCTAATACTTATACTATCAGCCTAGCAAGTGACTTACTATGATTGCATTCTTTTTATCAACCAATGATCAACTTTTAAAGAAGAATTTTGGGGTTTTTTATTAAGACTCTAATTCATAGTATTTGATAAGTTGAAAAGTAGTTACCTCGAAAAGAAGGAAGAAAATGTTTGAGATGTTTAGTTTGTTTTTTTTCTGAAGTAACGGTCTCTACAAGATGAACATTGGTTCTATTCTTTGTAACTGCTTCTATATACGTGGGTTTTTTAAATGAATATGTTGAGAGATGTTAGATGTTTTTGAATTGCAATGAAGGTGAATAGTTCAGAAAATACAAATGTGTAAAGTTTTGCATGATGAGGGTTTATGAATCAAGTGTATAGAATGAGGGTTTTGTGAGGATTTACAAATCAAATACACAATGATTCTTGTAGTTTACAATAGGCAGTTCAATAAGAGAAAGGGAGAATAGATATAGCAAGGTGTATAGATGAAAATATTGTATGAAGACTTTAAGACAGTGAATGAGATGAAGGCCTTGTATAAAGCAATGTGAAGATAGTGAAGATCATGTTTTTTTGTTTCGAAGAAATGACGATGCAAATACAGTGAGTATAAAGAAGAGGTGAATGAATACATAGTCAAATTGATTTGAGAAATGGAGACATGTATATCAGGCATTGAGACAATGTATAAAGGTACATAAAAACAGTGAATAGGTTTGCTTAAATCAATGAATTGTTTTTGAATACGAAGAAGCAATAAGTCAATGATACAATGCATGAAACAGTGAATAAGATTTTTAAACAGTGAGGAGGTTGTATGATTTGTATAGAAACAGAGTAACCCTCTAAACTTTATTAGTTTTTTTTTAACAAGTGTATGTTTGCCAGTAAGGCATAGTGTTTTCCAGTGAGACAAAAAGTAACTAGTGAGGCATACTTGTAACCAGTGAGGTTCTTTTTCCAGTGAGCGACAAAAAGTAGCCAGTGAGGCTTTGTAATCAATGAGATTTTATTAAGCGAGTGAGGCAATTTTTCTCAAATGGTTTTTTATCCCTATGAGGGTTTTCCACTCATGAAAATACTATGTTATGGTTCTTTTTTGTTACGTCTCTTTTGAGTTTTTCATGTGGTTTAAAGATATGATATTGGTTGTCACATTTGAGTACATTCTTGAAACTGAACTTTTCATGATTATAAAGAAGTTATGTGTTTTGAAAAACAATTGAATTTGAATTTGGTTATTGAAACACTGATTCACCCCCCCTCTTAGTGTTTCCCGTACTCCAACACTAACCTCCTCAACATCATTACCTCTTCTTTTGAAAAACATGTTATCTCCTTTTGTTGTTGTATAATGTGTTTCCTTGCTTTTTCCACTATTTTGTCATGTTGTTTCTTATATAGCTAGAAGTAGTCATACGCTTCTTCTTCTTTTGGTTATGTTTCTATATTAATTTCTTCAATTTCCTTTATGTTCTTTCTGGTATCTATTTAATGTCTAGTTAGTATTGTAGTGTTGTTTTTCTTTATTCTGGATTTCTTTTGTTTTTTTATCCGCAGTGGTTCTTCTTCTTCGGAATATTGCTCATTTGATGTGTCTGAGGACTAGTTATCCAATACTTGGTAGCTTTTCACTCCTTATGGTACTTTTCTTATCATTCTTGCACCTTTATTTTCTTGTAGTTCATCACTCCTTGACTGTGGTGTGTTTTGATAATACTGTTGAGCCTTACAACATCTGAATATGTCATGGGAATCTCTCCACAAAAAGGATATTTCCTTTTCTTTTCTGACCAACATTCAGTGGCATAATGACCTAGTTTCCCACAATTGTAACATGTTGCATCACTCTGGTGATTGTTTCTACTGCATCCTCTTTCCTCCTCTATAATTGGATTGTCTATTATCTCCCATATAGTCTTGCGGTGGACTGTTCTGTAATGCATATGCAATTATGTTATCCCTCCATGGTGGTTATCTATAACCTGTATTATATAGAGGTCCTTCCACCAATCCTTTAACATATGCCATGGTTCTATTTGTATCTGCATCATAGTTGTGGTGCATAGGGCATCGAGGATCAGGATGATTCTATGTGTTTCAGACCTGAAATTGGTTTCCATGACAGTCCTTTGTGAGGTGACTATCCTATTCTTGGCATGTCCCACAGTACATCGAGTAAGTTTTGGTTGGAACTATCTTTAGTTCTACATGTAATGCGGTGACAGTTCTCTCTCCTTGATCCTTAGGGAAATCATTTCGAAGATGACCTTCTCATGAGCAATATGTGCACCAATTTTCTTTGGCTTTCTTTGTGTCTCCTTTCGCTAAGATTGAATTTTGTATTGTCAGTTGTTCTACCGCAAGTTGTAACTTCTCAATATTCCCCTTCATATCATCCTTTTGAGGCTTGCACCAAGTTTGGGCTTCAATGCGGTAGGCCATGGTGATTAGATCTATATAAGTGTTGAATATTTTGTCATCCAAAACTACTCTTATGTCTTTTTGAAGTCTAGAAATAAACCATTCTATCTTATGTCTCTATGTCAATGGTTCTTCTAGCTTGCAACAGACTTCTTTGAATCTTTTATCATATGTTTTTACTAATTCTTCTTCCTTCTATACTAATTCTCTCATTTTAATTACACTTTTGGTTGGAATACCCGATGTGTCAAAGTTAGCTAAGAAATATTGTTTTACCTCATTCCAACTTTTTCTATGTTTAGGATAAGTCTTCTTATACCAATCTAATACATCTTTCTTGAGTAAGGATACAAAGTCAAGTAATTTTGGTTTATCTTCATCAATATCCTGCCTTCCCCATAAAGATTCTAATAAAAATATATGATTTGCTGCTTTTGTGGTATCATTTCCAAATATGGGCATCTTGATTGAAGATTCCATCTCCTTCTTTCTCTGTCTAATTCCAACCTTCTGGATTTGCGAACTAGGTTTTTCTCCTTTTTTCTCTCTTATACCTTCCAAAAAGTGTAGGGTTTTTGTTTTCTACCCTTGTCTCTTACTAGTTTTATATTGAAGTATTCTCTCCCAAGTATTTCTTCCCACTCTACTTTTCCTTCTACTTCTCTTGTTTCCTTGTCTTGTGGTATCTCTTCTTTTAAAATTCTTCCACTCTTATATCATTGAAGGGATGGATCTTGGTTAGGGGGTTGTGACTCTTCAAGATATCTTTTCGTTTTCATATTTGTTAATGTCATTTTATTTTATTGTAAACATAACTCTTTGCCCAAGTCCAATATATTCTCTTTACTTTTCCTTATTTCTTCCTTTTTTAATTTCCTTATGCTTTTATTGACTAATTCTTCTAAATATTCTTCTTGAATCAATGGAGTCTTCTCCAAAGTTTTTAGAAATTCCATAAAACCATTCTCCGAGTAAATAGTCAAGTTCGATAGATTCAATCTATCATTTGGACTTTTAGAAGGTTGTGGTCCAGTAATGGGGTTTATGTATTATTGCAAGATTCTACTAGCAATCTTCTAGATTCTCCATAGTCATTAATATCCTTCCCTATACTAGTTAGAAGTAGTCCGACCTTTTCCTAGCATAATTTTGATCTTTCTGGAGTTTTACATTCCTCTTTTCCCTTTTCCTTGGCAACACCCCCTTTGGCACACTCAACAACACCCTTATTTGGCACACTCAATTCTTATTCTTTTTGTAAGCACCATTCTTCTGTGATGTCTTTCTTCTCTTTCAATCTTTATCATTGTATTTTCTCTTCTCCATTTGGGCTAGCCATGTTTACTTTTCTTGCCAACTCAATTTGTTCTTTAATCTTTCTTGTAGTTGTCTTATCTTTTTTTGCCATGGGTGTGATTGATTTGGAGTTTCATTAATCCTTATATTGTTTCCCATGGTAGTTATTTAAGTATCTTTTCCTTTAGGAGTCACATCTCTTTGGAGATGCCTTCCAAAATCTTCCCCCTTTCTATTCTCCATCCCCTTTGCCTAACTCCCTCTCACAAGGTAAGCGCCAAGAGGATAGGTTTTCAAATCTTCATATCTTTATTGATTATCTTTCTTCATCGTTGTCTGTTTTAAATTTTAAAATTTTGGGGTGTTTTGTTCTTTATATTACCTAACCAAGGTCCTAACAACGAAACCAATGTTAGCAAGAAATCTGAGGTAACACAGATCAAAGTTTTGCACCCCAAGTATTCTCTAAGTGTTGTAGTTTATACCCTGAACTCAATCATATAAAGGTGAACACCAATAGAATTAGACATAAGGGTAGCTACTTATTCATTCACAAAATAACAAATAATATTATAAATAGAATTCTGGTATCTATTATATTAATCAGATAAAAAATAATACATTGTAATATCTTCCCTTATACTCTTGCTTGACTCTTATCTAGTCTCTAGACATCTTTCCTTCCATACATTGAACTCTTACACATATATTCCTCTCTATCTACTACACGTCTATCATAACCTCCTCTTACATTATGTTATTCATATTTTATTTTATATACATATCTATGAGATGGGACATGACCCATCCATCATACCCCTAGTCTAGATGATATCTTTACAATATTATGCTCCACAAGTCTTTTGCGCCAAGATGTGGTATGTTTTACCGGCCGATGTCTTCACTATCCTGTTTTTCAGCTAACACAGAACGAGGACCTAACATAACCCAACAATCAATGTGCTCTTTGAAGGGCAAATGATTGCCAATTAAGACACAATTGTTGGTCTACTTGTTTCTAGCAATCATATAACTCACTACCTAACAAAGTCGGGTACAACACAACTTAATCAACAAGATAATGAAGTAAGACACAACTATTGGTCTTAACTGCTTATAACCACCATATCACACTACCTAATGAAGGAACAACACAACTTAATCAACAACATAATGATTTGGGTTCAATACAACATTAACACAACTGTTGGTCTAGCTATTTATAACCACTATATAACTCACACTACCTAAGCCAACACTTAATTAACAACATAATGAAGTCAGGTACAACACATTTAGTTTATTATATGACATAACATGAGAGACTATATTTGAATGTGTGGTAATCCAAATCTCTCCCAAGGATGCTTGGTCACTGGCTCTAAAGCCACTACTTTCAAAAATCTGAGATAGATAAATATTGAGAATAGTTAGATAGAGCTTAATAAAAGCTCCATGATCATAAGGATCTTTTTTATCAGGATAAAAATTGCCCCTGATTTATGGATATAAGAAACAGTATGTTAGGAATTCAGAGGCTGGCAAACAAAGGCAAATAATATCATTGAAGAGATCTGCATAGGAGAGTAACACTATCATGCTTCAGAATTTGGCCTGAGACCCATAACAAATGGCAATTCTGCCAGTATTCGGCTTCGAAACAGCCGTCTAAGAATCAATGCAAGTGGAAGGTGCAAGGTCAAGTTCTTGAACTCCATATTGAGGGAGATCAAGGGTGGATTTTCTAAGAAAGGAGGGCAAGCTAGAAGATCATGGAGAATGTGTGAAATGAAGATAAAAGCCTGTTATTTCTTAACACAAGGAACTCCTGTTCCTTCCCTCAAGGAAGATGCTCATAGTTTTTCTAGACAGCGGGGACTAAAGATAGTTGTAGACTCTGCTATCCATGAATAGGTTTAAACTCGACATCATATCAAGATTTCAAAGCAACTCACATTCTAAAATTCTCAATACCCATTTAACAATACAAAGGGCATGATGTGAATTATCATTAAGAGATATCAAGTTTCCACAATCCATAATCAATATTTACAAAAAAATTCTGGAAATTTTTATGCAATCAAATCCAAAAAAAATTTGTAAATAGTGAATTATCATGATGTTTGTTAGCACGACCTTAAAGCTTAAATGTGGGAATTCTACACAATATATAAAACAAAATTAAAAAATACATGTTTTAGGATAAAACTTAAACAGAAAAAACATCTACAAAAAACAATTTCGGGTGAAGACTAATTATTTAACCTTTAATAGTCATACCGAAGTGTGTAGTTGTTTAGTAATGTTAACCAAAATTCCAGAATAAAATTACAAATAGGATTTTAATTAGTGAACTTTGCACGATCATGAGGAGAAGAATAGTCAATGCCAGAGCCAAGAGGAACAACTCCATGTGGATTAATAGAAGGATGACTTCCATAGTAGTGACGCTTGATGTGATCCATATTGACAGTACTTGAAATTCCTGGAATCTGGTAGATATCTTTTGTGTAATTGAAAAGATTGGGATATTCACGTATCATTTTCTTATTGCATTTGAAATGAACTACATACACCTGCAACACCACAAAAATATAAGTGGAATCCATGGCATATTTGAATACAACTATGCAGAAACTTAAAGACATAAATAAGAGAAACACTAAGTTGCAGAATTTTGCCATTTTTCCAACTTATTCATAAATATTGTAAATACTAAATAGTAAAGCAATAGAATGAAATAGTCAAATAGATTATCTACAAACTCAAAAGGAACAAGAAAGATACCTCATCAAACCGAATAAGTGTTACAAACAAACGTACATCAGCCTCTGTGAAAACATTTCCACAGATGTATCGTTGATTGCTTAAGATATCCTCACATTTGTCAAGTGCATCAAATAATTCATTAAAAGCCTGTATATACCATACGGAGAGTCTGAGAAAGTTAAAATCTAATTTACAATAGTGGATGCCTGCAATACAAATATCGAAAGAGAATTTTGATTATACCTGCTCATAAGGTCTTTGATTTGTAGCAAATCCACATCTGTAAACTCCATTGTTTATTGGATCATATATCCAGTTATTAACTTCATCAATCTGGGTTTGCAGATGGGGTGGATATAGGTCGAGATTTGGATATTTTGCAATATCATTAAATTCAGTGTTCAGCATACGGATGATTTCAGAGCTCTCATTGTTGACTATTGTTTTACCCTTTTTATCCCATAACACCTGCACATATGGGAAACTAATTTGTGAGAGAACTGCGCGAAGATAATAGAAAACAACATACCATCACCCACCAAAGCTATTTAAGGGATTTTGATAGAAAAGTATGTTGAGGATTTGCACCGGAACAGTATATTTTCCAGAGTAATTGGTGCTAGCAAGTTCATATAATTCCCGTATGCTTTTGGCTCCATTCAAAATATCTGGTTCTGCACCAGGATCTTCATCTTCAGTATTTGGAAATGTCCAGCCAAAGTGATTCTCGCCCTCTTTTGTCCTTTCCCATTTTGGTTTTACTGACTATTTGACAAAAATCATGAGTACTCAATTGAAGAAGTAATAATTTAATTGAAAAGCATCACACAATGTCATCAGAATGAGGAATTACCGAGCAACTAATAGCATCCTCCAGCCCCTTCAGTTTCAAGATGGCATAACACCTGGATGCCCAAGGACATGCATATGATATGTAGAGGTGGTATCTACCAGACTCCGCATAGTAATCAGATGACTTATTCCTTGAAATGAAATTACGAAAAGTTGATGGAGTGCGTTTGAACTCCCCATCATTTGACATTTCCTCCAATGAAGATTTAGCAGAAGACCCAACCATCTACATAAATTACAATGAGTTCAATTAGGACCAAACTGAGTGATTCACATGTTTCTACTTTCTTGTTCAACAATCACAAAGGTGGCTATAGATAAATATTAAATATCAATATCAACTAGGATTATGAAACAAATTCAGAGCTGAATAAAAAGATTAATTACTCAACAACTAATGTGTTAAAGGTATCTAGATGCATTAGGGCAGCGATGCCTTAGCTGCGTTGTTGCTTTCCTTGGCTGCGTCTGTGTCTTCTGCTTTGATGCGGGTTGGCTGCGTTGGTTTCTCAGGTGCGTGGGGCTGCTGCGTGTGGAGTGTGGTGTGGGGACTGCTGCGAAGCTTGTTTTTTCTGTGTGTGGGGTTTGCTGCGTGAAGAGTGTGGCGGGAAGTGTGGTGGAGGGTCTGTTGCGGGGTTTTTGAGGTGGCTTGGCTTAGGGTGCCGGGTGTGGTTGATGATGGCTGAAGTCTCCGAGAGCTTGGCGATTCCGGGTGTGTCGCCTCCTTTGGGCTTCGCTAAGGACATGCATGCTTCGATGATGAATAACTCTTTTGTGGGTGAGAGCTCCAAGCTCAAGAAAGTGAATAGTTGCTTGCCGCAGAGTCACGCCCATCCGGTTTTGGTTATCTCTCCAGAATCGGTGCACGAGGACTTTGCTTATTGGACTCAACATGTTTTGATATGTAAGTTTTTGGGTATTCGGGCCCCCCTCTCGGCTTTGGAGTCCTGGATGCGCCGTACCTGGCAGGTTGAAGGTGACTTTGATATTTTGGTGGCGGGGAACGGGTTCTTTATGGTTGATTTTTCTTGCATTTCAAATCGTAATCGTGTTTTCGAGGGGGGGCCGTATTTTTACAATCATGTGGGTTTATTCATGAAACCCTGGCATGGGGGTTTCAATGCGGCTGAGGATCTGCCTTCTCGAGTTCCTGTATGGGTTCGTCTGCCATGGCTTCCTTTTGAGTTCTGGAGAGAAGATATTCTACAACAGATAGCGGCCTTGTTGGGGAAGTCGGCTGCCATTGCTCAGAATACTTTGGATAAAAAGGTATTTTCTTTCGCTCGCATTTGTGTTGAAATTGATTTAAATAATCCTTTGCCAGATTCTCTGGAGATTTGTATTGGCTCTGCCTCATGGATTCAACAGTTAGATTATGAGTCCCTTCCTTTCCGTTGTCGGTTTTGTCATGAGTATGGTCACCTTCAGCGTCAGTGTCCTCGGACTTCCAGAACGGCCGGGGTCCCTTATTCTCCATCATCGGGGCCTTCGGTGGAGAAGGCAGATAAAAGCAAGGTGTCTATCGCTGAAGGGGGAAAGGCTGAGCGAGGGCCTGATAAGGATGGCTTCTTTCCCGCTAAACCGAAAGCGAAGGGGAGAGGTCAGAAGCGACCCTTTAAAGATAAGCAGAGTGATCCGAGATTCAATCGCTTTGAGGTTTTGGACAATCGGGCCTTGGAGGAGGGGATTCCTGTTGAGATTTTGTCTGGGGATACTAGTATGGATACAGGGCTGGAATAGGCAATTGTTGTTAGGGACTCTTCTCCTCCTTTGGAAAAGGGAGGGTCTGGGCCTGCTGACACTCCGACTAGTTTAAATGATGATATTATTTTAGCAGACTTAGCTAAGGAGGCGTTGTCTTCAGGAAAAGGTCGGGCTTCAGCTTCTTATCTAGGAGTGCTCCAACGCCCTTTTAAGAAGGGGAATTTTGATAAGTCTTCTAAAGTTGGTCGCAAGAAGGATGTGGACAAGATTAAATCTACTGGGGAGTTGTTGGTGGAATCGGGCTCTATTAAGACCTTGGACGCCCACTTTGCCCAGCCTTCCCCATGATTATTCTTTCTTGGAATGCAAGGGGGCTGAATAGCGCCTCCCGTCAAAAATCTATTCAAGATTTGATTGGGGTACATTCTCCAGATATTTTTTGTGTGCAGGAGACTAAGCTTCAGGTGGACTGTATGCTTCAGTATGCTCCTCGTATTTGGTTTTCTGGTCAGTGTCAGTGTATTGGCTCTAGAGGAAATTCTGGAGGTTTGGCACTTTTTTGGGATCCTCGTAAGGTTGTTCCTCGCTGGTGGATTTCTAGCCACTCCTCTATCTCAATGGTGGCCTTGGTTTTGGACTCTGGTGAGACTATTTTGGTCAGCAATGTGTATGCTCCGGTTGACATCTGTGGTAAAAGCCAGCTGTGGGCCCATATCACGTTTGTTAAATCTTGTGCTCCTTATTTGTCGTGGATCTTAGCTAGTGATTTCAATTCTATCTTGTGCCTGGAAGAGAAAAGAGGTGGATTGCCGAGATTGGGTCCTGCTTCAGATATGTTTCGGGCTAGTGTGGCTTCTCTTGCTTTTGTTGATGTCAAACCTTCTAATGGCTTATTTACTTGGAATAATAGGCGGAGTGGGTCGGAGGCGATTTCTGAGCGGTTGGACAGGTTTCTTGTTTCTAGTTTTTGGGTTGGGGGCAGTGTGGTTATTTGCTTTGAGATTCTTGATTGGTGTGGCTCTGATCATTGGCCAATTAAGTTTTCAGCTTCTCCTTTCCCTAATCCAAAAATCCTCCTTTCAAATTTCAGCTTATGTGGCTTCGTGACTCTTCTTTGTATAATCTTGTTGCTCATGGTGGCGGGATGGAGCCCCTGCATATGGTACTGCTATGTATTCTTTTGTTAAGAAGCTGCAATGTGTTAAGTTTCATCTTAAGAGATGGAATAGGCTATGTTTTGGCAATTTTCGTGCTAAGAAAAGGGAAGCGTAGGAGCGTCTTGCTGTCATTACTCGCCAGATTAGGGATCTTGGTTTTTCAGAAGCTCTTGGGCATGCTGAGTCCCAGGCTCTTAAATCTGTGGAGGAGTGGGAGCTTCATGAGGAGATTTTCTGGAAACAGAAGGCTCGGATTGACTGGCTTCAAGAGGGCGATAGGAATACTGCCTTCTTTCATCACTCTGTGCAGGCTCGTCGGAATAAGTGTTATATCTCTTCTCTCGTTAACTCTGAAGGATTAGTTTTATCCTCGCAACAGGCTTTATCCAGAGAAGCTCGCCTGTTCTTCTCTGCTTTGTTTACTGAGGACTCTCTTCCTGCTGAGGTTGAGGAGAATAGGATTCTTGCTTGTATTCCTTCTTTGATCTCTGATGAGCTGAATGCTTCTCTCATGCACCCGATTACTCTGTCTGAAGTGGAAGAGGTTGTGTTTGGGATGAATAAGGGGAAGGCTCCTGGCCCTGATGGGTTCCCAGTTGAATTTTTCCAGGAGTTTTGGGAAATTGTGAAGCTGGATTTGTTGGAGGTTGTCTGTGAATCTTTTCATAACAAGCAGATGCTTCGGGCCCTGAATGCTACTTTTTTAGTCCTCATTCCTAAGAAGGAGGGTGCTGATAGGTTTGAGCTTTTTCGACCTATTGCACTCTGCAATGTGGTGTATAAGATTATTACGAAGTTGATTGCTGAGCGGCTTAAATCTTGCTTGCCTGTTGTTATTTCTGAGGAGCAAGGAGGTTTTGTGGCTGGTCGTCAAATTTTGGATGGGGTGGTGATTGCCTCTGAGGTTATTCATTCCATGGCGATCTCCAAGGATAAGTCTATGTTCATCAAGCTGGATATGGCAAAAGCGTATGATAGAGTTAAATGGAGTTTCCTTCAGAAGATTTTGTTAGCCTTTGGGTTTTCTTCTGAGTGGGTGAGTTGGACTATGAGTTGTGTGACTTCCTCCTCATTTTCTGTCATTGTGAATGGTGAACCTTCAGAGCTGTTTGGTGCTACCAGGGGCCTTCGTCAGGGGGACCCACTCTCTCCCTATTTGTTTATTATTATGGCTGAGGGGCTGGGTCGCTTTCTTAAAACTCAGGTCTCTCTTGGTGTGATTCATGGTTGGCAGTGGGGGTTGGGTCTTCCTACTTTGTCTCACCTCCAGTTTGTGGATGACACCTCTCTTATGGGGTTGGCTCGTCTTCATGAAGCTGAATCCATTAGGCAAGCTTTGGATATCTACCTCGCTGCTTCGGGTCAGAAAGTTAATGAGCAGAAGTCTTCTATTTTTTTCTTCAATACTCCTTTGGCCATCCAGAGGAGGATTGCTGCTATTTTGAGGTTTCAAATTGGATCTCTCCCCTTTGTCTATCTGGGGATTCCTCTTGCCGTTGGTCGTCAACCCAGATCCTCTTGGCAGATGTTGCTTGATAAGTTGAGGAAGAAGGTAACTCATTGGACTCATCGGTGGTTGTCTACTGCTGCTAGAGTTACCCTCCTTCAGTCTGTTATCCAGGCCCTTCCCATCTACAGATGTTTTGTTCAATCGGCCCCTATGTATTTCCTTCGAGAATTTGATGCTCTCTCTCGGCAATTCCTTTGGAGTGGCAACTTGATGACTTCTAAGTGGAGCCTTGTTAAATGGGATTCTGTGTGTAGACCTAAGCAGGAGGGTGGTCTTGGTTTACGCTCTTCTATTTTGAATGGGCAAGTTCTTGCGGCGAAGCTTTACTGGCGCTGGTGTACTAATCAACACCAGCAGTGGGCCCGTGTTCTTAACTATAAGTATCTTCGTGGTGTTGCTTCTCATGAGGTTCCTCGCTATCCTCTGGAGGGAAGTGGTTCTATGATTTGGTCTACTTTGAAAGTGGGAGCCCAGTTGATTAAGCGTGCGCTTTTTTGGATCTGTCATTCGGGATCTCAGGCTCTTTTTTGGTGGGATTCTTGGGATGGTCACCCACCTATTCTTTCTGCTTTTCCTCATCTTCAACCCCTTTTGTGATGTTTTTACTGCTGCTAGTTGGGGTACTGTTGAGCATTACAAGATTGCTGAGCATTGTGGCTCTGTTGTTTCTTTCCGCTGGAAGCACCTTTCTGAGTGGCCTCCTGGGGGCTCTGAGGAGGATAGGCGGGAGCTTGCTCAACTTTTGGCTTCCCGGGCTTGTAATTCGTTGAGGGGACCTGATATTTTAGCTTGGGATGGTTCTGATATGTCTGGGAAGTACTCTGTGTCTACTGGCTATAAGCATTTGGGGCGACAGTTGTTTGGGGATATTCAGGTCCCTTGGTGGAAGTATGTTTGGCATAAGTTGTCTTGGCCCAAGTGCAATTTCTTCATGTGGTTGGTGGCTCAAAACCGGTGTCTTATTTGGGATAATTTATGCAAGCGGGGTTTCCAGGGCCCCTCTTTTTGTGTGTTGTGTCGTGAGGCTGAGGAGTGTGTTTCTCATCTCTTCTTGCAATGTTCCTATGCTCGAGAGATTTGGCATTTTTGGTGGCGGGTGTGGAATATGCCCTGTCGGCATGTTTCTTCTTTGGCTGAGTTTGTGGATCGGGGGAGTAGGGCCCCTGTTTCTACTTCCTTTCTTCAAGCTGCTTGGGCGATTGGCCCTTCCTTCATCATTTGGAATCTTTGGTTGGAGAGGAATCGTCGGATTTTTCAGGATATGATGATGGGGGCCCCCCGCTTGTGGTGGAAAATTTTCCATTCTTTGGGAGAAACGATCACGGCTAAGTGTGATTTGTCTGAGTCGATTGCTCCTTCTGATGTTGGCTGTTTCAACTGCCTTCATCTGCCTCCTTCACATTAGCAAATTATGCGCAATGGGTGTAGGCATCCTACTCCGAAGGTGAATAGGGAGGGAAGATGGTCTCCTCCTCCTCAAGGCATCCTTAAAATTAACACGGATGGCTCTTCTCGTGGAAACCCTGGTTATGCTGGAATTGGTGGTGTTGGTCGGGATAGTTCTGGGGATGTTCAATTTATTTTCTCTATTTATAAGGGTCTTCATACTAATAATCTTATGGAGGCTCAGGCAATTTTACTGGTTGTGGAGCATGGCAGTAAGTTGGGGTGGCACAGGATTATATGTGAATCTGATTCCCAGGTTGTGGTGAACTTGCTGAACAGGCGGCGATTAGAGGATGTTAGTTGGCACTTGGCTTTGATTATTGAACAAATTCTCAATCTTTGTGTTTCTCTTGAGTTTGTTACTTTCACTCATATTCCTAGAGAGTGGAATGGTGTTGCTGATTGTTTGGCTAAATGGGCTTCTGATCATATTCATGATTGGAAGTTGGTTGATCGGGGTCAATTACCCCCTGATTTGTCTCAACAGTTGGACCATTTGGTGGAGCTTGATAAGGCTATGTAATGATTTGGCTCTGTAATTTTCTCTTGTTTTAATAAATTTTTACCCCTCTTTTATGTAAAAAAAAAAAGGTATCTAGATGCATTATACCTAAGTACTTAGGTATATCCAAGAACCTTAGGAAGGCTTGCATTTAAAAGAACTCATTAAACAAACATTAATCCAACAACAAGAAAAGTTTACAATTTCAGTTTGACTGATCCAATTCATGGTCTTTTTGAAAAACATTGCATATCAGTTCACATTAAAAAAATTGCAAAATATAGAGAATTTTTTAATCCAACAAGAAGAAAAGTTTACAATTTCAGTTTGACTGATCCAATTCATGGTCTTTTTGAAAAACATTGCATATCAGTTCGCATTAAAAAAATTGCAAAATATAGAGAATTTTTTAATGAACTTGACATGGAGTACACTGATTTGCAGTAAATAACCACATACTAAGGAGAGTAACTAACATTTGAAGAAATTTCACTATTCTTTTTCTGCCAGGTAACGGCAGTTAAAAGAACTCATTTCAAATGCATTAATCCAACAAGGACAAAAGATTCCAATTTCAGTTGACTGATCCAGTTCGTGGCTGCTTTGAAAATCATTGTCTGTCAGTTCACATATTTTTTTTTGCAAAATATAGAGAATTTTTAATGAACTTGTGATGGAGCACATTGATTTGCAGACAATGACCACACATACTCAGAAGAGTCACTAAAATTTGAAAAATATCCACTTTTCTTTTTCTGCTAGGCAAATGGTAGTTGACAACATGCCCACACCCTCGATAGAGAAAACAGATACAAAACTTGGACACATGATGTTGAGTTTCCCCTGAAGAAATTAGAGAAAACACACCTTTATTATAATATTAAGATGAAATATTTGTATCAGTTGCCTATGCAACAATACCAATTTGTAACAATACCAATTTACCCCATAGGAGAACTAAAACCAAAAAATATCCCTTCCTGGAAAAGGGGAAAAAATATGATCATTTGGCCATGTTGACCATGCACGCACTATTTATCTTAGTCCTGGGGAAATGATGGCCTTTGCTGCTGCATCCTTGCACTGATGTTGCACCAGAATGTGCTCATCCTCCATGCATGCCAGCACTTCCTTGCTTATCACACATCTAACCAATGGATTCAGCACCTGAGAGTCCCCAAACATCACATTCCTTTGCCAGTGCCGGAGTTCCTTGCAACCATGGCAGTCCCCACCCAAATGATCAATCACACGAATCCTCTGTGCTGCCTATTCACAATTGCTGCTTTGCACCTGTGCCACAAGAGGCTTCAGTCTTGTGTTGGTGAGGACTAGCTGTCCACCACTCACATGAAGGTCTAAGCCACCAGCGAAGTATTTCAAAGCATAAGACTCTGCTATTAGGATTAAAAACTCCTCCTCTAGTGTGACAACACGATCTGTGAGGGGTGGGATGTCATCTTCTCCAAGAAAGATCATTGACACCATATGCTCGTCAAGCTCCTCTTTGAAGATTTCTCCTCTTTTCACTCTTCATGGATTTTCCAAAATCCAATCCTAGAAAACGTCCCTGTTGATCCAACTTGAAGCTCCAAACCTATCACTTGAATCTCATGTTCTGTGGCTATGCCCAACCATCTTCTATGTTCTGCAGTAACACTATACTATGTTCTCAGGTTTGCGGAGCTGCCAACATCAATATTCTGCCCAGTCACACCCTACTCAGTGCTCCAACAGATGATATACAAACACGTCTAGTGGCACAAGAGGATGTGGGAAACTTGATCGGAGTGTGTTATCTCAAGAGTGCATCAAACGTTATGCAACATATTGTATACATCATTGGATTGTCTTGGTCCCAGTCAACTTTGGTCCAAATCGCAGAGCTTAACTCTCCATGAATAGTACTGCCAAGTGCCATGTAATGTCCCTGATTTCCGAATAGTCGCCACCAAATTAATTCAATTAATTAAATATTAAATTGTCCAAATCTATATATATATATATTTGTGGACGTTTATATTTAATCAATTAATTAACGTTAAAGTGACTTTATAAAACACAATAGATTCAAATATCATATAAAGTTACTATACAAAAGCAAATTAATTGAGGGTTATAAAAAGGTAGCGGAAATGAATTGAGGGTTATCTTTCGGAAAATTATTAACGTGAGAAGATTTGAGAGCTCAGCTTTCAAAGACTCAAGCTATGTTACCGGGTTCTTCTATTTTACCCTTGGTTTTGGTCCTGGTTCGGGTCCTGGTTCGGTTCGCTTGTGGGTTCAACCAGGGTCCTTCATTTTTGGGTCCAGTTCGCCCAAGCAAAACCCAAGAGAAACCAGGCAGAACCCAGACAGAACCCACATGCCTAGGCATCCAAAAAGTGGTTTTTTGAGCATTTTTTTAATGTTTTATGGAGTTTGACTTTGACCCACGCCCAAGGGAACCCTAAAAGTGACCTCTAAATAACTCTAAACACCTTAACTGCCTCATTCTTATTCATTTGTTTTTCAAACAAGCATTTTCATTCCAAGAGGTTGAGCTTTCATTTTTGCTTGTTGGATTGAAAGTAGACTATTACACAACTTTCTTTTTTCAAAAATTGTTCTGCATCATTGAACTGAGAATTTATCACACATCTGTAGAGAAACAAAGAAATCCTACAAACTAAAAGTAAAACACATTACACTTTTGTTCTCACTGACTTGATGTACTCTCCAACATCTCTCTTCCCTCATGTGGAAAGTTAGAACTGTTTGGCCATGCCTTTGCATCATTAGGGAAGTTTTGCTCTTTTTGACAATGTCAAAAGCATGGCTGCATACAAATTAGGCAAAAGACCTTTCCTTTTAGATTAGCAATGCATGGAAGATTCAAAAAGTATCCTTGATATTACAAAAAGATGTGTTTATACACTTCAATTGTGTCACCCTTTGGTTCTTTCAAAGAAAAATCTGCCTATGCCACTGTTACACTGCATAGGTAAACCAGATTTTGTATTGTGGAGCTATATTAAGCTACCACTCTCAAGACCAATGTAACAATGATACAAAATAATGTTTGAGACTACAAGAAGACATCAAAATGGCTAGTGTACTAAAACAAATTCTTATGATTTATGAAGAGGCTGATAACTACTCACTATTTTTTCAAAATCATACAAATTGAACCCTGCATCAATAGACTCGTATATCAAGCTACACAATTCAACGATGAATATTTATCATGCATGTTTTAAATGACATTCAAGTTTATGGTGGTTTTGTTGTTTATATGATGTTATGTGATATTCTAATCCCTAATTCATGCTTCTAGGCTGTATATATATATATTATTTTTACATGGTTTTTGTACTAACAAACCCAAAACGAACCGAACCCCCGCCTCCCCCTCCTCCCCCAAAAAAAATTTTAGCCGAACCAACGAACCGAACCCTCGAACCCGAACCCAAACCAAAACCGGTAACTTAGGACTCGAGGATAGAAACCCTTGAGCAAGTGGATTGGACAAAAACCTGATTCATCTACTACGTGAATTCATCTCAAGATTGACATTTGGATTTCTTTGGGGAAATTTGTGAGTCTTCATTGAAGACAAGTTCTAGGCAAAACCTATTTCATAAGCGGCAGCCATTTCAATTTTATATGCGGGGTTTTATGCCAATCATGTGAAATTGAGTATATATCAGGTAGCAGTTATTTTATAATGTGTATAGTCTATATCGGGTGAAATATATATGCCTCATTGTTTCGGTTGTCAATGATAAATGGTTCGGGTTATATTATTTAATATTCTTGTGCAGAGATACAATGTTTAAAAGCAATACGTGGGCCTAAAATATATTTTTATTAACAACCAAGCTTGAGGTTTGAGCGAATAGCATATTGGAAGGAAGGTTTTTACTCAATGACCCTTATTATTCCTATTGCCCCTTACATATTGGAGTTGGATGATATCAGGAGCTGTTAAAGTTCTACCACCACTCATAATAGAGTTTGTGGCATTTGGAAGAGAGCGCCATACAGGCAACAATATCTTGGTCAAACCATTGGACGAAAGGAATTAATTAAGACTGTCGTAAATGTCTTCATCACTAGAAGGAACTGTCGATTAACAAATGGAGGCCTTGAAGGAGTCAACATTGGTGGTGCACATGAACTTTGGAAGCTAGCGGAGGAGTTTCAAACTTCAAAGACCGTTGCTATTCATCACCATATTATTATATCTACCGCCCTTCTATACTTCACAGCTGAGTCGAAGGGAGCCTTTGTGGACTCGAGAGAATTCAAAAGCAGTTATCAAGTCTTGTGTGCTTGCTAGCTTCTTCATTGCTAGCCGCCAAATTTGAAGTTGATAATTGGAAGGCTGCCAAATCATTTCTTTCAGCATATCAAAGTAGAAATTTAGTAATCTTTCTTCCTGGCAAAGTATAGTCTGATAAGGAAGCTTTGACCCTCTATATATCATTATCGAAATACAGTTGTTGAATAATCTGTCTATGATTAATTTCCTGTACTGTACTTGTCAACTAAGTATTAAGTTTCAGCAAGTAGAGGCTTAGAAGCTTTACAAGATTAAATATTGTTACAGCTGTTATGGGTTTCATGAAGGTATTTGGATATTACTCCTAGATGATGTTAACCCAGTAATAATGATTGTATATCCGTACTCTTGTATCTGTTGTCACCTAGCCCAAACCTATGAATGATAAACAGAATTCTATAGCAAAATTCAAGTACTAGTCTATATGTTCTAAATTGTGATAAGCGTTATAAGGAGATTTGCAAATATTAGTATATATACATCTGCATATACAGAGGATATTTTGTTACAAATCAGATTATGCAATTAGTTTGACGAAATGCGTGCATTAACAAACTGAGGAAATCGTAAAATTTCGATCCAACTAGTTTGGGTCATTACAGTGGTATCAAAGCTCGGATCCTGCTAACCTCTGGGTTAAATTTCAGATTTGTTCATGCAACTAAGTGACAAGCATATCGGGTATATTGCTAGGGAACAAAGAAAACAATTTTGGTGGACTCATCCATATCCAGAACAGGATACTTTATCAGCTGCAAGGCAGCACCATAGTGGGATTGGTTCAGCTAGCAAGATGGGTGAAAGGAGAGACAACAGTCCACCACATGTTGACAAAGAAGCACATGATGAGAGAGAAGGGAAATTTTTAGAGGTCTTGCAGCAGGACAGCAACAAGTAACTAATGTTTTACAACAACTTACAGCAGCCATTCAACAAATGAACATGGGCCTTAGGAGGAACAATCATGAACAAGGAGATGATGGCAGTGTAGTTGGTACACCACGTAGGGAGAGAAATCCTACGCACACTATTGATAGACCATTGCACCCTACCTTCTTGCTCGGAAATGAAGTAGAAGAGGAGGGTGTTGATGGGGATGATGAGGTCACATTTGATAGTGTCACATGATGAATGGAATGCACTTCCCCAACACATCAAGGAATTTTTACCCTTCTCTTATATGGGACAGCTGAAGAGATAGTAGAAAACCATGCAAGAACGTAGACCAAGGAAACAAAACAAGGAACTCAAACAAGCCATAAGAAAACTCACCCTACCTACATTTGATGGTAGTGGAAGACCAAGGCTAGAGCTTGGATTCACAAGTTAGACACCTTCTTGACACTTAGACCGATGCAAGAGGATGAAGCAATTAAATTTGCGACCATGCACCTTGAGGGCATTGCCTATGACTCGTGGCACCATGGTTTGGTCACACAAAACCATGGATTGACTCACTCTTATGAGGAGTTTAGCAACAAGTTGACTGCTCAGTTGGATCAGAAGGATGTGGAGGTATACTATAGAGATCTCAGCACAATTGAAACAAAGTGGGCATGTGGATTCATACATTAATGAGTTTCAAAAGATTGTTGTTATGGTTCCCCGATATGACTGAGAAAAGGGTAGTAATGTTGTTTATTGAAGGATTCAATGATAGGACAAAAGGTTTAGTCAAGGCACTAAGGCCTAGGACTCTTCATGACGCTATCCATTGGCATTATTAGATCTTGATACATCACCATCCATAGTCAGCCCCAAAGGAAGAATTTCAAGTATAATAAATCAGACTACAAGCCTATGAGAGAATACCCAATCAGCCTAAGCCTATGCAACCTAAGTTGGAATTTGAAACAAGGAACGAATGGTGTAGGAAGAAGTTATGCTTTTACGTGCAAGGAATGAAATATCTCGAGCCAAATTTTTTTTGTTTCAATTCAATAATTAATTACAAATGGCACTAAGTATGTTGATGGATAAACCCAAACGGCAAGAAAGCAACTCTAACCAGAATGGCGCCGATGATGGCGAGCATTGGTCAGAGGATCTTCTTATTCTAAATGCAGGAAAGAACTCAACGTCAAGTATGTGCTACCCAATCCAATGCGGAGTGAGGGGCGACCATATGACGGAGTGATTACAGAAAGTAAAGCTTGAATTGAAATGCTGAAAGCTGAAAAGTACTCAACACCCAGAATGTGCTTGCTCACCCAGAATGGGAAGTAGCTACCATAGGGCGGAGATTTATCTATTACAAACTTCAAATGAAATTGAGAATTACAACCAGATTTGCACAGGAAAGAAAGACTGCCAGTACTACTGTCAGTTTTACAAATTAGAAGTATTCGCCTGCCAAACTCTTGTGAAATTACAGGATCAGTATTACATCATTGAGAACCACTCGTATCTTGGATAGTGATATCAAAACCACAATGCTTTCAAGGATCAAATACTGATTTCTGTTTTCTGTTACAAATCTGCTCATTAAATGCATAAACAGCAGTCTAATGAATGACTTAAATGCTCATATCTTCCACGTATGACCTCCGATTGACTAGAGATTAAATGCACTAAGCCTTAACCAAGTAGACGCCTAAGATGAGACCTTGAAAACAGATCTAAAACCCACACATGAATAATGCACGAATCCCAATGCCATTAAATGGTACGGCCCAGCTGAAGAATTCGACTTGGCATTAAAAATTCAATACACAACATTAAAATCTATAAATTGGAGAAAATGAACGCTCCTTACAAACTTAAAGATTGATGCAATACCCAGAACTAGCATTTTTGTATTTTTTGAGATATGAGTAAAAACATGGATCTGCTGTATCAAATCAGCAACTCCAGAAAAGTTATGAAATGCAAAAACTGAACTTCAAAGCAATAACTCTACAACAATGCAAAACTTACTAGAAAACCACTCAAAAATCGAACCTCTCCACTAGGTGTTGTCTCTCAAGCACGAAGTCGAGCCCAGACTAGGAGGCATTCATTCCTCGAAGAATTCCCGCAACCATTTCGGCAGCATAACATTAGCATAGACCAAAGATGATGAAATGATGCTCAACTCCTTCCTTTTATAATTTTCCAGTTGACCTCTCAAACCCTAAAATCCGCTTTTAGGTCAAAATCCACTCTCCTCAAGGATGGGCGCACTTTCTCTTCAAGTCTTAAGAAATGATATTTTAAATGAATATCAACTTTGATAATTACGCCCCTCATAACATTGCTTTGACTTTGGGAAATATTAAAATAATCTTTTAATGAGGGCGCCACCCTCAAAGACCCCCTTTTTTAAAACAACATTAAGTCATTAATCTAGGCCCATGGTCAACGTTAAAATATAATATTTAAAACGTGACTTTTTAATTAAATGACTTAACTTATCCCTCCGGATGTGCCCTGAAGCCAATACTGCGCCAAACATCTGACCAAACTGAAGCAGGAAGTCAACCGAGCTGAACTCATTTGGAAAGCTGCCAAAAATAGAATTTACTAAAAATAGTAAATTCCAAAAAGTACTCTGAATGCCGAGATGAACATACCCCTGCGAAGCTCTCTGAAAACCCAGAAAGAATCCGCCATTGAATCCATCATCTCTGAGCAAAGACCTCAAATTTAGGAAACCCTAATTTATCTTCCGTCTAGCCTTCGGGTTCCCAAGGAACGGGCCAACTCACCGGAAAGATCAGTTTGAGAAGGGGACATTACAAGGAACCATGGGAACCCGGTCATAGGTGCCTTGGGAAAGACAAGGTGCACTACATAGAGGTCATCTCAGATAATGATGAGGAGATCGTAGACATGAGTTCAGAGAGTGAGCATGAGGAGCGGCCATAAGAGCACAATGATGCTAATGTAGGAGGTATGGTGCATGGAGCTATTGCCTCGTTATCTGGAGTTCCTAAGTACACCCTTTTAGACTAAGAGGAGTCATGCGTGGACAACGGATTACTTGTTTGGTGGACAGCGGGGCAACTCATAATTTTATTGATGAGGGTCTAGTAGTGAAGAGAGGAGTGCAAGTGGAGGACTTTCCAGGATTCAATGTCATGATGGCTGATGGTTTCAAAATGAATTGTTGTAATGAGCCAACTCAATCTGACTTCAAAACACTTCAATTTCTGCCTTTGTAATTTTGTCAAACAGTTTGTATGCAATGTACTTGCTTACTGATATGAAGTTTCAGTTTGTAGTTTGATGCTTAAAGTGAATGCTAAATTGATTTGAGAGCTGAAAATAACTTCTACAATGTTTATGCAAGTAACAAAGTGCAATGCAATCACTTGTTGTAATTTCAAATGCATATAAATGAGAAACTACATGAAGGAAATGCATCTACAGCCAATTGACATTTTGTCAAACACTTGGCATGCATACTATTAGGCTGAGTATAAGAGATTTAATTGCTCAAAACAACTATGAATGATCATCAACTTATATCTCCTTGATTGCAAATGAATTTCCAATACAATGCTCATACAAAATGGCCAAGACTCTTGGCATTTACAATGATATTGAAATATGATAATTGCTGATATGAATGCACACCTACAGCAGCAACATGAATTTCCTAATATTCAATGATATTATGAACTAATAATTGAAGAACCTAGTTGAATGTTGGCGCCTATAATGATAGTTGAAGAAGCATCCAAGAACCAAGCCAAAACACCACCTCCCAAGCCAAATCGAGTTCTTCAAGAAATCGCCCATGTTGCTAATCTGAATGTAGATATAAATTAATGCTCAGCTCTTTGCAGCCCCAAACCATTCTCCAGTGAAGTCATGCACCTCCCTTTTTTTGTCAAAATCGAACCACATTGAAGCCTCCCTATGCAAAATCGTGGTATGTATATGCAAACTTCTTTGACTGTAATTTTCTGACAATTAAAATCAGAATCTCCTCAATACAAAATCGTCCTCCAAGATGCCAAAATGAGAAGGACCTCAATGCCAAAATGATCTCCAATTAGCCACCAAATTGACTTATGCAAAATTGGCCCTTGGCCACTAATTTTGCCCAGCTGAGATGACTGAAGTATCACCTCCACAATTGCAACCCTTCAAGAAATATTTCACTCCCTCAGCTATGCTATCAATGGGAATTTTTGTTCCCAAGACAAATGAACCACTGCAGAAACCCTTGGCTCCACAATTGAAAATGTCAAGCAATCTTCAAATCTGGATGTCTAGAAGCTTAGGCAACCCCTCTATTTATTCTTTTTCTCCAATTCTTCAAGAAGCTTCTAAAATAATATTTTATTTTTATTAAGTGACTTTATTATATATTTTTTTTATTCAAGTCACTTTATTAAATTAATTAAATATAAGGTCACCTTATAATATTGATTTATTTGATAACCTTATAAATAATTAACTTAATACCACTTTTTAATTTAATTAAAATAATCAATTAGTCATCCTCATCAAAAATCATTATTTTAGACAACTTAATTAATTAATTTAATTAAATCAATCTACCTCCAAAATGGGGACATTACAATTGCGCACGGAGGGTACTACAGTTAAGCATTCAGTTGAGTGACTATACAATCACTGGTGACTTCTACATGATTGGGATCAGCATGATCGATGTCTTGGGAATTTAGTGGTTGCATTCACTTGGCAAGTACAGTCAAGATTTTCAGTCAATGGAGTTGAAGTTAATGTCAAAGGGGAAGAGGATTGTGTATGGTGCACTAAAGGTAGTGACTGCAATGAGACTGGAGGCTTTGATTGCGAGCAGCGAGAATGCAGGGGCAGCTCAATACTTTGTCCTTCGAATTTCCTTCCAAGGATGATAGGGAATACCATGTGGATGACCCAATAATGTTGAGCATAAAATTTCCAGATTTGGCAGTGATAACTGCAGCTGGTCACTTGGGGTTGTGTGCACAGAATGATCATGTTAGTATGCAAATTTTGAGTGACATTGCTTTTGAGGTTCTGGATCCAGGGATTTGCATGATTATTAGTCTGCTTCACTGGGTACTACAGGGAAATAGACTTGCGGAATTGGATTGTATCAAAGTAGTGCAACGACCTTCTGCAAAGACTAAGGTATGGGATGGTGAGTTTGCTGATTACATGTTGAGGATTGTTGCACTACTCTCCAGGAGAGATAAGGTGATGTTATTTGCAGATCCCTTGCAGCTTAGTATATTTGATAGGAGAGTTCACAGATTTATGAAGTTAATATGGGATCCTGGAAGTTGGTGTTGGGCATGGAGGTATCGATTACTTGGGACAAGCAATCTTTGAGAAGGGAGGACTATAATATCCCCAATTTCCAAATTGTCGCCACCAAATTAATTCAATTAATTAAATATTAAGTTGTCCAAAAAAATATATATTTGTGGACATTTATATTTAATTAATTAATTAACGTTAAAGTGACTTTATAAAATATATATATTCAAATATCATATAAAGTTACTTTACAAAAGCAAATTAAATAATATTTAAATATTCAGAAGGTGGTGAATTATGAAAAGGTGGCAGAAATGAATTGAGGGTTATCTTTCGGAATATTATTAATGTGAGAAGATCTAAGAGCTCAGCTTTCAAAGACTCGAGGACGGAAACCCTTGAGCAGGTGGATTGGAAAGAAACCCAATTCATCTACTAGATGAATTCATCTCAGGACTCACACTTGGATTTATTTGGGGAAATTTGTGAGTCTTCATTGAAGACAGCTTTTAGGTATTAAATCAAGCGAAATCTATTTCATAAGCAGCAAGCATTTCAGTTTTATCTGCGGGGTTTTATGCCAATCATGTGAAATTGAGTATATATCAGGAAGCAGTTATTTTATGATGGCTATAGGCTTATAGCCTATATCGGGTGAAATATATATGCCTCATTGTTTCAGCTATCAATGATAAATGGTTCAGGTTATATTATTTAATATTCCTGTGCAGAGATACAATGTTTAAAACTTAAAAGCAATATGTGGGCCTAAAATATATTTTTATTAACAACCAGTATTTAAGTCTTAGCAGTCGATAATTATTGTTTAATCTGAGGCTGAAGGTTTGAGTATCAAATAGCATATTGGAAGGAAGGTTTTTACTCACCGACCCTTATTATTCATGCCGCCCCTTACATATTGGAGTTGGATAATATTGGGAGCTGTTAGAGTTTTGCCGCCACTCACAATAGATTTTGTGGCATTTGGAAGAGAGCGCCATACAGGCGACAATATCCTGGCCAAACCATTGGACGCAAGGAATTAATTAAGACTGCCGTAAATGTCTTCATCACTAGAAGGAGACGCTGATTAACATAGGGAGGCCCTGAAGGAGTCAACAAGGTTAGCATTGGTGCGCATGAACTTTGGAAGCTAGTGGAGGAGTTTCAAACTTCAAAGATGGTTGCTATTCATCACCATATTATTATATCTGCCACCCTTCTATACTTCATGGCTGAGTCTAAGGGAGCCTTTGTGGCCTTGAGAGAAGTCAGAAGCAGTTATCAAGTCTCGTGTGCTTGCTAGCTTCTTCATTGCTAGCTGCCAGATTTGAAGTTGATAATTGAAAGGCCGCTGAATCATTTCCAGGTCAACATATCAATGTAGAAATTTAGTAATCTTTCTTCCTGGCAAAGTATAGTCTGATAAGGAAGCTTTGTACCCTCTTTACATATCATTATCAAAATACAGTTGCTGAATAATGTGTCTATGATTAATTTCCTGTACTGTACTTGTCAACTGAGTAATAAGTTTCAGCAAGTAGAGGCTTAGAAGCTTTACAAGATTAAATATTGTTACAGCTGTTATGGGTTTCATGAAGGTACTTGGATATTACTCCTGGATGATGTTAAGCCAGTAATAATGATTGTATATCCGTACTCCTGTATCTGCTGTAACCTAGCCCAAACCTGTGAATGAGAAATAGAATTCTGAAGCAAAAGTCAAGTACTGGCCTATATGTTCCAAATTGTGATGAGTGTTATAAGGAGATTTGCAAATATTAGTATATATACATCTGCATATACAGAGGATGTTCTGTTACAAATCAGATTATGCAAATAGTTTGACGAAATGCGTTCATTGACAAACTGAGGAAATCGTAAAATTTCGATCCAACTGGTCTGGGTCATTACATGCCAACACTACCTCGGTTCTTGTCCTTTATTGGGGCATTTTGACATGGCTCAGACATAACTGATAGAAGGTGAAGAATCACTTCTGGAAGAGCAATTGTTTCATCTTCATAACAGTTCTTGCACTTCTGTCATAGTATGATCAACTATAGATAGTTAGAAAGAGATAGACAAAGAAATAGGAAGATAGACAGCCATTCATCTCTTCATGATGATGTCGTGTACAAAGTGTCCAGATTAATACATTTTCTGTTATGGTCCTGTATGCTTATTATGCTCAATTTTTAATGTATTCTATTTTTGAATTCTTATTTTGCATTTGCTTCCACATATAACATATCTAAGTTCTAGCAATTTAGAGTATTGTCCACAAGATATCTCCTGCTATCTGAATCACTTGTTAAAATACTTTATATTTAAATATTGCCATTAGAGAGATTGGATTCTGTGGTAATACTCCATATTTTCAGGTCCAACAATCACCAGCACCAGTTTAGGAATGGCTAAATCTGCAATGTTAGTGACATACTGCAGTATATGATTTGAGATGCCTGATAGATAAAAGCCCCTACAACTGTGCTCTTATTCCCTTCAGCTTGTTCGCTGCAACCATGCTCTTGGACTCACACATTTCCACACCCACATCCTTGTACTCAACATGATTAACAGGTGCAAATCCAGAATCCAAACTCCATAACAAAAAGAACAGACTCTATGCTGAAATAGGAACAAACCAAGATAGTAGATTATGGGAGATGTAAGCAATGAGAAAGTTGTGACATTGATTGACATCATGTTAGTCCTGATGTTAGAATGCTTAAAAGTAGCCTTTGCAACATGGACAGCGAGATCTCTCTTTGTCTTTGATCACCTAATCCTTCTCATAAATGGGCCTTTCCCTCACTTATTAACTCCTCCTTTTGAAGCACCCTGACTTTGCCAGTAAATCCACCTATTCTTACGCTTCTCTGAAGCAATGATTGAAGGTGTCCTCTTCAAAGGCTGAAGATACATTCCTTACCTTTGCTACGATGTTATTTAAATGCCAATCAGGGGCACATCACTTAAGCATACTTCTAATAATTAATAACAAGTCTGCTTCCACAATTAAGCATCTCACCCATCATGAATGGCCATCCTAAGACCCTTGACTAAGCCTCTAGCTTCAGCCAAGCTTTGGTGCCCAAAGGAATGTGAAGAGAAAGAGGCCTGACAAACATCCTTCATTTCAAAGGATGCCACAAGCCAGCAAAATACCATAAATAGAATTATAAGCTCCATCAAAATTTAACTTTTAGGGAGGTTGAACCATAGCAGCAAAAATCATTTGGGGAAAAAATCAGCAAACCAAAAAATCAGGATTTTTTGAAAAATTGTGAAAAAATAAGGAAAAATCGGATTTGAAAAAAACTGTAAAAAATGTAGAAAAATAGACAAAACCTACTTTTTTTTTAACTTAAAGTCATTTCCATAGCATAGAGATATAAAGACCAAATAAAATAGAGATTTTAACCCGTGAATTGTAGAAAATAGAATTTTTTTGTTTATATTCACATCGCTAATTACATTGCATCAATGCATTGCACAAAATATACTTCATAAATAATAAGTACATGTTGACATATAACAAAATGTCAATTACAATATAGTGTGTACCTTTGTACAAAGTCAACCTCTAAACTAAGTGCAAAGTTAGAAAAATCAAATGTAGCCAATGACAACTACGCTAGAGGGCAGCAAGTCCTGATGATGAAGCTCCTCCTCCGGTGCTTCTAATCAAATGTTTGAACGTGTGACTAGGCACTTCAACCTCCTGTAGTATCTCGATATCCTCAGGCTCATAAGAATAATCATCAGCAGCAATCCATTCGTTCTCTGGATCAATCTCATCAAGGTCTATTGGCTCGTCATCCTCAACAATACCTGTTTTTGTCCATGTAGAAATTAGTCTTGGCCTTACAAGTGAAAAAGATAATGAATACAATTTCAACTAACTGCAAGTATATTGAAAGTCTAACCTTGAGCTTTCTTCAGCTTCAAGCAGAGGTTGTGGTGAACAAACACCAAGTCATTCATCCATTGTTGTGTTAGCCGGTTGCATTTCTTTGAGTTCATGTATTCAAAAACACTCCAAGTACGCTCACAAGCGGATGAACTACATGGCTAGCTCAAAATGCGTCTCGTCATCCATCTAAGGTGTTTGGTTTCATGACCAAAATAATCCCACCATTGTGCTACAAAAACACATTACATGGAGATGATATCATGTAAGAATATTTTAAAATAATCTTAACGCTTAATGATCATATCCACAAAATAGAGACTTCCACAAGTTTATAGACTCTACCTGGTAGCAAGGTATTCCTGCCTTCGATGGAGGCTATAGATGATAGAAAACCCCTTGCTTGCTTGTACGTTGCTAACTCTCCCATAGTTGCCTGTAATTGTTCTCTAGTAGCAAACATTTTTTCCATGCACATGAACAAGGCTTGTGTTACCTCACCATCATCACGTTTAAAGGAAGAGTCATAGAACAAACTTGGATTAAGATAGTATCCTGCAACATGGAGAGGAGAATGCATCTGTTGATCCCATCTTCTATCAATTATGTCCCATAATGGCATATACCTATTCCTGTCATTTTGCATCCTACCCCTCATCACCTCCTTGGCCCTATCCATAGCCTCATACAAATAACCCATGGGGGATTTATCCCCATCCACTAGTCTTAACACTTTTACTAGAGGCTCTGAAAACTCTACAACTTGTTCAGCTGCATCCCAAAAACTAGAAGAGTACATATAGCCTACCACTGTTGTGCCATCTACTAGATTTGTGAAGCCAGACTCCTCCCACTCATTTGAAACAAACACTCGTTTCAAATTCATTTTTTGTTGGCATAGAGTCTGTAGTGCAAGGAAATGTGTTGCAAATCTTGTCACCTTTGGTCGAACCAGCTCCTTTCCCTCTACGAAAGTACGCATCATACACAAAACCCTCGTGTGATTATAAATGAATTTTGTAACTTTTCGGACCTTTTGCAATACCTCCTTAACCCATTCAAGTTTTCCAATGTCCTCAAGGGTTAGATCAAGGCAATGTGTTGCACATGGGGTAAACAATATAGAGGGATATTTGTCTGTCAAGAGTCTACCAGCGGCTACACAAGCTGCAACATTGTCTGTAATAAATTGAACCACATTTAGTGGCCCAACTTCTTTTACCACACAATCAAACATCTCAAACAATGCAGCTGCAGATTTGATAGTATCCGATGCATCCAAGGATTTCAGAAATATAGTGCCAATCTCACAAGATACAAGGAAGTTGATGAGGGTTCCATTCCTTCTATCTGTCCATCCATCTGACATTATGGTGCAACCAATCTTTGCCCACTCTAGTCTATGCTCCGTAACAACATCTGTAACATCCTGTACTGCATCATTGAGCATACCAACCCTCAATCTCTCGTAAGATGGGACTTTGAACCCAAGACCCGCAGTTGCAATAGCATCCACCATACCTTGCCAATATGGTGATCTAGCAACATGAAATGGCAAGCTAGAGTAGTACCAAAAGTTTCCAATCACTTCCTTGCTTGTTCATGGATATTCTTCCTCCATCCTGTACTCTCCAAAGTGGTTTGTGATCCTGGTGTAGTACAAGGTGCAAAGAAAGCATTAATGTTTCCTCCACCTGTGTTTGGGCCACGCATTGTAGAAGAAGGTGTTGACCCTGATTCCCTCAAAAACTTACTTGCACCATCATCTTGACCCTAATTCCCTCTACTATTTGTAGAATTAGAACCTATTTCAACCTCGGTTCTTGCCTTTTTTGCCTTGTTCTCAAGAATCGCATGAAGAGCCAGTAGTGCCTAGTGTGTGACATCTGCAGGGCATGCTATACAAGGAGTGCTATTATTTCCTGGCTCCTTTCCCAAGTTCCATTTGAAACGATAAATGGCCCCAATGATATCATTTTTACACCAATTGCATTTAACCTTCTTTGTACCCGAAACTGAAGTACAATGTGTCCATGCAAAGTCTTTTTGACATGGCATTATGATCAAATCTGCAATAAACATTTTTATTCAATCTACTTTGTGGGCATGAATTAAAGATGTCCATTGGTGTTTTAGAGTGGGATAAATAATCTGGTTAATTCGAATGTATGTCTTGGCTTGGATAGAAATGTTAATAAAAATTATGACTAACAAGAGAAAAATGTATGACTAACAAGAGAAAAATTGGCTTGAAGATGGCATGCTTGAGAACAAGAGTTATTAATTAATTTTGAGGACTAGAGTACAGGTTGTGGAAAGAAAGAATCGATGTGAATGGAAGAAACATGAAAGAAAAATAAGCAGAACCACAAACAAGACTGAATATATCGTAGGACCTAGCCAAAGTTCCAAAAACAAACAATATAGGAATAAGTTGTAATGTGTTCACGACAGACAGAGAATTACTCCTACAACAATTTATGGCAATGCAATGTTAAACAGTAAACGCAATGCACTGTAAGTTATACATTTATCTTCTCCTAAAAAATTTAAATAAACAAATGCATAGTAAATACTTAGTCATAATCAACTTCTTGTGTACACAGTTATGGTTTTCTTGTGTACGTGTGTGCTGGTATTTACAGTGCATTTGTTAAATGCACTGTGTAGTCATAATTGCTGGTAAATACTTACGAATAAGAAAACAAGAGTCATAATTTTTTTTAGTTATGGTTTTCTTGTGTACGTGTGAGCTGCTATATACAAGAAAACCAAAAAATAAAAAACGCCTTCAGAAAATTTTTACACACTAGAAAAATAATGGCAATGGCACACCAAAAAAAATTAACAATGGCAATGGCGACTCCTACCTGAGAAATAAAAAACACCTTCAGAAATAATGAACAAGTTGTAACCCACGATGAGAAACCAGCAAAAACACCTTCAGAAATTCGCGCCGATGAGAAACCAGCGATATGAGAGTAAACACATGCCCACAAATCAGCAGACGCCTTCAGAAATTTGTGTCGAACTGAGAAACCCTCGATATTTAGTGAAAGAGGAGAAACGCAGTGTCTTTATAGCAAAAACGCACCACTTTTTAGGGTTTTTTTTTCGCGCGTGATTTTTTCACTTTTTTTGCAGATTTTTTGCACGAAATATCCTGATTTTTAAACGATTTTCAACAAAAAATTTCCTGGCTTTGACCACTGAAAAAAATCAGGATTTTTACTATGAAAAAATCGGCAACCTCCCAGATTTTTTGAGGATTTATGCTTCTATGGGTTGAACCTATTTACTAAAACCCTATTCCACTTCCTTCAATGCTCAACGCCTTGTCAAGGAGAAGAAATTCCTGTAAAGGAGTTTGTGTGAACATTGTGCACTGTAATCTCTGACAATCCAAGGTAACGTTTTTTATTTATTCCCCTTATGGTGGCAATTTGCTTTCAACAAGTTACAAAGCAATCAAGTTCAAGCCCTTAGTATCTCAAACTATAAATTATAACTAGACAAAGTTCATATGCCTAAACCAACAAATTACTGAAATAAATGATACTCTAGATCAGTAAATTACTTACAGTTCATTGGTTTTCTTGGCACAAATATGATTCAGGGCATGCACTGTTTTACATAAGCATATTGGAAAGAAGTGGCTGTTAAAAATTTCAGATCCTTGCAATATTATTATATGCTTGAATTCCCATTATTCATTCAGCAAAATTCTTCTTCATGAGAGTTTAACAAGTAACACGGTTCAAGGCATGCTAACCATTTCCCTACAAATATACTTGAGGTCAAAAAAAAGTGAAACACATTTGAGCAAAAATATTTGGGAAAAAACCAAGACATAGGAATTTTTTCAAGAAAACATCTCAGACCATGTAGAACTTCTTTGTATAAATTTTTCAATTGAGAGTTGATTAAGGTATGTTGGGCAATGCTGATACCCTTTTTTTGGCACTCCATACCTCGGAGGTGTAATGTCCCTTTTGAGAGCAAACAAGGGAAAAATCAAATAAAAATAATATTTTATTATTTTTGAATATTGGCGCCCAAAGGGAGGAAGAAAACAACATTTAATTAGAATTTTGGCGCCCAAAATACTTTTATATATTTTTATTTTGGTGGGTAGTTCCTTTTGGAGAAATAAGGAGGGAAAAAAATTAAATTAATTTGCAAGTTGGCGCCCAAGGAAGGAGAATAAAAAATAAAATAAAAAGCAATATTTGGCACCCAAGTTGGGTCAGCCAAATTGAGGGGTTATAAGGAGTACTCATATAAATACAAGTTCATTTGGAGGCTTTTGATCATCAACGAATTATGTCTTCTTTCCTGATCTGCACTTTGGCGAATATTCTAAGGACGAAAACCCTTAAGAATATAGGAGGAGTTGGAATAAAACCTAGCTCTTCAATGGAGGACTTCATGACGGAGGTTCACATGCACTTCAATGGAGATTTTTTATAGTTTTATGCTCAGATTTTTGCATCAGGATAGGCAACTAGTTGGAGGGGCGAATTTGAGCAAGTTGGAGGGTATTCTTCAGATTTTCAAGGGTTGCAAACCCTATAATCAGACCAGCAGGCCAGCGCAGCCCTTTGGTAGGGTTTTGGTGTCTTTTTTCATCATAAATTTGCATTGTATTTGCATCGGTGTGAGCTGGAGCATTTCGCCCAGCCAGGGTTAGGATAGGGGATCATTTTCATTACATAATCTGGGGTTTCTTCATCAACAAACTTCTATATTTTGCTGGGCGTGTTTGGAGCCCATTTTCATTGTGACATTGCATCAATTAGTAGGTCTGATTTGTAGCAGCAACTGAACTTTGAATATCAGAATTTTTGGCTTATATTGGTGGTTGTTTGGGTACTTTATTGTGTGGTTTTCATGCTTATTCATGGTCAAAAAAATCTGTTATATATCTGGGTGTTATTGAGATGAATATATGTTGCTGCTAATGCACAGATGAACTCAGAGATTCACATCAGCAAACTAGGGTTTGAGCAGAAATATTAAATCAGAAAATTAGGGCATCATTTTATGTTACAAAAATCAGAAAAATTGCATATATATTGTTTGGGATATTTCAGGAGGATATTATCTCTTTGGGTACCCCTGGGGTGTCGCTGGTTCTCTAAGGTCTGCTTACTCTTCAAGTCTATTGACATTTTTGTGGACCAGCTTCCTCCCTTTAGATACTACTTATGTGCTCCACATCACCTTCTAGGGAAATCAGTGCTAAATCAATCCATAAGAGATTACATCTACTGTTGATACATCCAAGCTATTTGGACCTCCCCTTTGAATTTTCTCAGCCCCATACTAGCTTTCTATGCTGAGAATTTCTTACAAGTTGTTGAAGGGACCACTGTTCAGGCCCCCTATCTCCAACATTATTAGTCTCCTACTTTGAGGATCACCTTAGTTGATTGTGGGTGTACTCCCATCAGCTTTGGATTAAGAAAGACCACCATATTTTACAAAGTGAAATATTTTGCCACCTTTTTTCTCTTTAAGAGGTGGAGTCGAAGGAGCATTTTATTTTCCGATGTTGAATCTACTATGAAATCCAAGAACATACTATTGTTTACATATTTATATAAAGATTCTGGTGGTTCTCTATCCACTTTCTTTCACTACCTTGATTAGAGGTGCTTGGCCCTTATTCTTTGTGAGGTCTCTAGGTTCGGGCACATATCTCTCAATGGTAGTCCCAGATCTACCAAACTGATTAATTCCTTCTTTCAACCCATCATAGATACTGGAGGTGTTAAGCACTCTTTGGATACTACTGATTCATGTACAGGTGGGGATAGATTGGTAAGGCATTACTCATCCTTGCAATCTACCATTGCTAAGGCTCCTCGACACCCCAACACTCACTCTAATGGTTGTGGCTCGATCTCTTCTCAACATCCAGGACCCTCCCAATTCTCTTCCAGCACAAAAATCTCAGGGGCAAGCTCGCATTTCCAGTTTTTTCATATTACCAACAGTTCTTCAGCTTTCAATGTTAGAAGTGGTCGTATGCACAATTACTCCTAGACTTGTCCAGCCCAGCCCCCTTAGTCCTGGACTTTTTCTGATGAGCATTCTCAGACTCTGCCTTGATAATCCTACAGCGATCAATGATAATATTGTTGGCTCCTACAATACGTCCCTGAACACTTACACCTGAGGATTTGGTTCCCCACCTGGGTGGCCTTCTCTGTTCTATGGCTTTGCAGGGCCTTCTCCTATTTATGTATTTATAAGTTATAACTGTACTAGTTTGGGGGTTCCTCTTTTTAGATTAACACCTATGTTTATATTTTATTTTCTGGCTTTTCCATTTTTTCTTCGTCTAGGGCTTATTTCCCTTAGTCCTTTGCTATTATACCAGCTGTACATTCCCAGTCCCTTTGATTTAGTTTCTGGTCTTTCATAGACATTAATATAATTTATTTATTTATTTCTTTCTCTGCATTTAATCTTTATGTCTTAGGAAAAAAACATGGCTTGTTTTCTCCATATGGAGGTTTTTACTTTTTTGCTACCATGGTTGAAACTAAAAGTTCAAACTAAGGTCCACATGGATATGCAAGTATAGCTCTTATTTCTGAAAAACTAAATGAAACAATATATAAATCTACTATTACAAATACAGTAGACTACTGACTGAAATAGTACGCTAAACATATTTCAATGGGATAACGTACTGTCACTCAAAGGCTCAAACAACAAGCATACAGATTGACAATTCTGTACTACAAAATGTGTGCAAGAATATGAGCCAAAATGAGCAGATACATAATAAACCGTCTTTACTTTCATTAGAATGATATGAATCATGCATTATACGCTTTGACGATGAAATATAATTTCCTGATAGAACCAACTCTGAAGTAATGGGTAAATCAGATATATTCTCTTGCTACTTACCAAGAAGTGGTAAGAATAAATATTTCTCATTGTTTACATAGACATTTTCCATTACCAAACAAGGAGTGAATTACAGAATCCTAATCTAATTAATCTAAACCCAACCAAATAGCCTGTCAGACCTAATTCTCAGAGTAGCCTATAGGTATAAACTCACTCTGCAAGTACAAAAACGTGCCTGTAAAGCCAATCCTTTGCAACCACTATCAACCCTTCCGTATTTGGTCAAATTTTGAAACAACAAAAGCGGATAAGATATGCTTGCACACATTAGTCCTGTGCGCCAGACAAAACAGCATTAGCAATCACCAACACAGCCACATGAATAAACAATTCATTAAAAGACCATGGTATGCTGTTCAAAACTTCAAATCAACTGAGAAAAAATCAAGGGTGATTAAGCTTGAAACATCTCAGGTCACTTAGAACAAAATATTTATATATCGACATGGTTACTACCAAAGCAAGCTCTTGTGTTCATTCCAAAAGAAGCCCTGTTCAGGACATACCAAAATAGTCCAGTGAAACTAAAGTAGGTGATACTATTTCCCAAGCACTGCAATGGGGGAAGGAAGTTAGTAAGTTTTATGTACTGATAACATATGGACCAGGTTTCACAAAACATGCAACACCCTATCGGGGATATAACTACCAATCTATAAGAAAATGATCAGTGACCATTTCAGATGCAAATACGGGTTTCTCTTACTAGAGGCACGGCTAATTGAGAAGGGTAATTGGATAGGGAGAACTACTTTTCCGGGTATATTGAGGTGAGACAATTGATATATTACCATTTTGCAGGGCTTGCATGATTCCTCCTACGACTGGGTTAATTCCTGGGTCATCAAGATCCCCTGATATTCATGAAGGGTACATATTCCATGCTAGAGAATTTCTAGCAGCTGAGCTTTGAACCCGGATTCATAATATGTGTAGGTTAGCATTTGAGCCCTGAGCCTCAGCAGTTAAAAATCAGATCAAGCCCTTGTGCCCAAACCAACAAATTATCACTAGACTAGATCCATGTACCCAAAACCAACGAATAATTAACATAAATGATATTTTATAATCGGTTAAACATTGACAACCTTCATTGGTTTTCTTGGCACATTTTTATCTAGGCCATAATGATTTGGAATCATGGCAAAAAAACAAAGTACCCAGTAAAACTATCAGTTTACTGCAATCTGATTATTGAGCAATATGATTCCCGTCTTAATTCCCATTAATTCCTTGGACTTAATGCTTCTTACAGGAAAAAATGAAGCTAAAACCCCAACAGGGAATCCAATTATAACCCTCACTTTCTGACAAAATCAAACGCAATGCAATATAAATATACTACCACGAATATAGCATGCCTACGAATCAAATGATCAAAAATAATTTTGTGGGTCTTAAGAAAATCATGACGGATTTTCATTTCAAGAGTAAGCACACAAGTAGACAATTCCATAGTAGGCAGATATTGCAGGAAATCAAGTTTAACTAGATATTTGTACAGGATGGAGATGTTTTGGTGAGAAAATTACCTTGCTGCAGCTCTCCTTCCAAGCAATTAAACTAGCAATTGCACCTTGGTGTGCAATGGGTACGCCGAAGAGGTGTGTAAGGTAAATTAGGGAAAAATATGATTATTTTTTTGGCATATATTTGTGTAATACATGAGGGCCTATAGTGGAGCGCCCTAATTTTGCATTTCTCAAAATAACCATGTTTTGGATCACATTCCATGAATTTCAAAAACACCATGTTCGATTTTGTATCAACATACTCCATGAATTTCTAAAATAACCATGTTTTGGATCACAGTTTTCAAAAAAATTCACCTACCATTTGATCACACTGCACAAATTTACGTGGAAAAACTATATTTTCAATTTTTGAATCAGCCATTTAGATCACACTTAAATAAACATGGAGTGTAATCCAAAACATCAATGTAAAAATTTGCCTCAACATTTTTTATGACACCCATAAATTTCCAAAATAACCATATTTTGGATCACAGTCTTCAATTTTTTTCACCATTTAGATCACACTCCACAAATTTCTGTGGAAAAACTATATCTTCAATTTTTGCATCAACCATTTAGATCATACTTTATAAACATCGAGTGTAGTTGATTTTACCCAATTGAACTTTGAAACAGAGCCATGGTGGCATCTGTATTAATTTATTAAACTATTAGCATCGATATGTACATTATAAACTCGATTTTTGAGGCCAAGGAGGACAAAGGCACGACTTTGTTAGAACTCTCAAAAAAAAACCTGGGCTTTTATCGTAATTGAAATGATGCTGTTAACCTTCAAAAACTCAGAATTCCTCCCCTCAAATGCTTATTGCTAGAACTTTAACAAGCCAGAGCCGCTCTTGTATTTCTTCATATTAGCCTGTCTTAAATGCTCGCAGTCTCCTGTTCAATTGCTTACTGCACCACATAAAAAGTTCAACACTATTAGAAAATTGAGAAAATTATAAAAAAATTATGAAATTATTGAATTCTTCTGACTTTAGACGTGATGCGTTGGTGATCTGCCCCGGTTTTCCTCGGCTCGTCTGATAAGATAAGGAATAACATGATCCACAGGGCCGAAAGGAAGATATTTGCTAACTTGGAATCTAGATTGAACTAACCTCAACGAAAGGCTATCTGCCATGCCTTTCAACTGAGCAAACTGTACTATGTCATTCCCCTTCCTAATATTCAATTTTCAGCCTCTGCCGTTGCCGTCTTTCCCAATAAAAGCAAAATAGTTAATACTCAAATTAGTTAAAACCAATGAAAAAATTAAAATAGCAAAGGCTTGGATATTTGTTTTATACTTTTACCTGATTCAAAGTTATGGGTGGCCAACACCACAGAAGCCTATAAAATGTTTACAACACTGTAGATGCATATTTTTTTTATTGACAATACTAGTTTAATTGTAGAGGCTTGCAAAGAAAGAAGTGAAGTAAAAGGAGGCAACTGCTCCTAAAGCAAGATAGATCTCACTATGTGGATCAATCTACTCAAACCCCATCTGCAACAAGTAATCAACTTCCATATAGCCTTTTTAGAGAGCTCTGTAGAACATGATGAAGTCAGTGTCTTTGTTCAGTGCGATTTGTGATGAAATTGTGTTGGGTTTTTGGTTTACTAATTTAATTTTGCCTTTATATGTAGGTTACAACATGGATTTAATAGAACTATTACATGGACTAAGTTGACAATTCATTTGATAGATGATGAAAACTAACGATCATTAATCTAAGACTGCTCCTATTGCTTTATTCTATCAAAGTCTGCAGACTTACTCACACTTTTTATATTTAATGATGACAACAATGACTATATGCATAGATTAAAATAATTGACCTTAGTTACAGACACACTCTACTGTGTAGATCTGTCCTCTACTGTTTCCTATAATGCCTATAAATTTCCTTTTATATTCTGAGATACTATGTTACCATAAGAACATCTTGCTGAAGGACGATAAATACTGCCAGTAGTTTAAAAAAAGAAAGAAAGCATCTACCCAGTCACCATGTTGCAATGAGAGAAAATTAAGTTATTTTGCTGTACAAAGATTACTCTGTTTCCTCTTTGTAGGGATATGCCTGGAAAAAAGTAATATAACAAGAAAATATACATCGACTCTGCAGATACTTAAAAATACAATTAATGATTTAAGATTTTAAAACAGAAAATATATATACATAAAACATATCTGTTTAGAATGTATGGCAGAATGCAGTTGTATGAAATTACACAGTAGAAATAAATCCCTGATTTTGCTGCCAGTTTCGAAGACATATACCTATGCTTGCCTAGAAGAACAGTAGAATAAATTTCATGATTTCATTGAAATTAAATCCCCGCAACACCCAATAGTCATGCCAGTAAACAAAAATATATATATACCTATAGTTTTGGCCAAGGCAAAGTGCAGCTGAGGTGCCTATAACCCATTGGATAATACAAAGATTAAATGCTTGAAAAAGAATTTTGGAGCAACAGCCCCTAATGTAGTACTGTTTGTAGTCGAGCTCTTTAGCTCTCATTGTCATGTTTGTAACTTTTTTATGGTATATAACAAAACTTTTCAATGAACAAGAGGTCATCATTGCAATTTACTACTTGCAGAGTTTGATGAACCTCATTCATAGTATCTAATGAATCAAAGCCGCATATCTAGACACACAACTCGTCAGCAAGGTTGTTCCCATTCAGCAAGCTTGTTCCCATTCTTGTCAGTTACATGGAAAATTGTCACATGCAAAACCAAAAGCACAGTGCCAAAGCCCTCGGAGATAGGCAACTACATGAGTTAGAAAAAGAATTACCATCCATAAACCATCAAGCAAGATAACACATGTAAGCCTTGTTGATGATAAGGTCTCGGCCAGCACTTGAACAACCTCCAGAAGGATACCATGTATATGGAGAATGTCAACCTACACGGGATAAATTACAACAGAATATAGCTCAATTTTTGCATCTAAACATAAAAAACTGAAGCCAGCAATCTAAGGACATCCAGTTGAAAAAGTTTTGAGTCTAACCACAACTTGCTATACCTACTGTAAACTGGAAAGAAGAAGCCCTACATCTGAAAATATAAGAATGTGAAGCCAAACTATAGAAACAAAAATACTAAATATCTGATTGCTCATAGAATTTATTTCTTTTCTGTTTCAAGACTAGAAAAAATAATTTCAACTCAAAAAGAAATGGCATTGCAGCAATAATGAAATAGTTGTTTCATTATATACACATGACCAACTATTGTAGCAGCCACAGGTGGGTATGAATGACTACTCCACTTGCTTTTGAAAATGTTCTGCACAAAAATCAGAGAAGCAAGTGCAAGAGGGAGTAATATAGTTGCTGCTGCAAATATGTTCAACAACATTCTTCTTGTTGAACACAAAAGAAGTGCAAAATTATATCAGATGGGCAAACTCAAGACACCTACTTGGTTGCTCACTTGCAAATGTAGAAAAGTTTTCAAGAGATAAACCTTCTATGGGCTCATGTTTACATTACCTTTTGCCATCCCCAGAGTCCCCAAAACTTGGGGAAACACTACAACAACTAAAATTATAACATACTGAAGAGGATTCAATAGCAGTGAAGTGTTGAACAAAAATAACAGAATTTTAAATTGGAACATATGAGAAAATTGGAAGCCATCATGCATATGTAAAGAAGGGAAGTTAAGCAGAAACATAGTGCCAAGATATTTAATCCACAAACACCATAATGGTTACACTGTTCGTTAATAATAATTAAAAAATTAGTTGTAGCTATGCTTTGCTAGAATGGAAGGAGCTTCAAGTTATTTACATAATTAAAGGCTTTCAAGTAGTGTATGAAATTTAGGACTTTCATCTATGAAATTCAGCCACAAGAGTATCAAAGTGAAATCTCATATGTACCCAAAAGTTAAAACCAGTATTGCTTCAAGATTAGTCCAAAACAGTTAAACCAAAACCAGTGTTGCTTCAAGACAAGTCCAACACAGGTGCCCCAAAATAATGTTGCTACAGGACTAATAAATAAAAACATTCTTAAAGTTTTTGTTTTAGCCTAACCTGTTAGTTTAAGTCAACTAGATACATAAATCTTGTTGGGAAGCAACTTATAATGACAGTAAAAACACAAGTCAGAAATATAAAGTCCCAAGTTCAAAACTGTCAATGAAATAACAAGAAGTTGCATACACCGGATGGTATATTGATTAATCTACTATTATTTATTTTATTTATCATTGGGCACTGCCCATCACTATCCATATATAGATTAATGGATGTGCAACAATAATTGGAAATGAGTTAAAATATATTTCAAGCAAATAAAAAAAGATGGGTGAACAAAATCATGCACAGAAAGAGAACCATAAATATTGGCAAATATCAGAGAAAGGTGAGAATAAAATGTTACAGAACATCTCTCCTATACTGCAAGGCCATGAGAAATAGTAATACATGTCAGATTCATTCTAAAATTTTGGGCTTATATAAGTACAACACCCAACAGAACAAGAACATTTGCTAAAATGCAAATCATGAGACTAATTAAAGAAGATCACCAGATAGAATCACAGCCTTATTTATGACCCTGTCACTCAAGCAGTGACAAAGATTGAGTTGAAGAGCTATAGGACCTTGTGATCCAAAAGATGTTTGTAATTATTTTTTGTGTTAGCTTGTTATGCTAGAAGATAGGTAACAATCATAACCTGTTGTTATATATTATTTGTGTTAGTTTAATTAGTAAAACTAAATATAATTTTATATTATTGTAAAGGTGGTTAAATTGTCAGGTAGGTTAGATTGTTGGGTAGGTTAGGTAAAGAAAGATTCTCAAGTGGTTGCACAAGAAAAAGAAAGAAGGCTCATATAAGCCAAAGTATTTAGCACTGTAGCTTATCCAGGCAAGTTTATTCAATAATATTACAGCCCTTGTTATATTTTCCATTTTCTCTGCATTCTGTGTGGTTTCAAATTTAACGTGAGCAAGAGGAAAAGTGTTAATTTTATTGTAAAATGTTTATTTTGAGCTATATTCAGAATTATAATCTACAACTTAATTATTTGATTACCGTTCAAATAAAAAAAGAATGGAGAATTTGAACTTCTCCATTGGAACTTCAACATGAAAAGTAAATTTAATTATAAAGATTTCGTGAATTGTATTTGACTTCATCCTTGACAAATTAGGCTGAATAAATCTTCTCTGTAAATAGAGAATGAATGAAATAACATAAATTTCCACAAATAAACAATGAATGTTAATGGGGCTAAAAATTACAGCCGACTATGCTAGCTGAATAAAGGAGGTCCCTATAGACCTACACTTAAGCACTAGCTTGAGTCTTGACTACAGCTAACATTAGCACAGATGGATGGAAATCCCAAAGTCCTAATGTATTACAGTCGGTACAAGGCCATGGCAGTAAGGGTAGCATACCCAAGAGATTTAAAAACCCTGAAGTAGCTATAGAATAAGAGTTTGTAGATCTCTCAGCCACCAAGACATTGACATTATAGTCTAATAATGTCCTGTGGAGATTGGCCAGAGCTAACAGGAGCCATCCTTGAACATAGGACAATGATCCTTGTTCTCCTAAGCTATCCCCGGGCAAGTCACTAAACTGTTAATTGAGGCCTGGCCATGAAAATCGGACTACACGTGGTAAGGGGCTAGGTGCAACATTGTCCCACTAGTCTTGAACTATTGTGTCAATGCTCCAGATGAATTTCAGGCTTGCACTAACTGATATCTATAAAAGGATCATCGTAATCTATGGATTTGTGCAAGGTTTCCTTAATCTAAGAATTGAATTCTAAACTCAGTTGCTTATATAGAAACATAGAGCCAATTATTTAAAGGAAGTTAAAGAACCAAATTCAATTTCAAGAGGCACATAACAACATATAACAGAACAGAGAAATAGGGCTTTGTGGCAATTTTTGCACCACCACAACCACAAACTATTTGCACAGAAGTGATATTTTAATATAACACAAGACTTGTTGCCAGATAGGTATTTTCCAACAAAATAAATTGGCATTGTCCTCATACATACCATGGATGAAATAAACAACTTGACGAATAGAAGTGAGCTGTTGATATAGTAAAGCATTAAGAGAATTTGCGTTTCTTGCCTGTGTTCCAAATGCATATGTTTCTAGGGTACTAAATTTGACAAAGCTCAGATAAATTAGATACATAAAAGATAATCGAGGATCAAGGTGGGAATTGCTACTAATAGAGTAGATACATAAAAAGCATTTTTTTTCTTCTTTTGCCCGCAACAAAGGCGCTCCTTTTGTAATGTTTATTTTCCTATAAAGGAAATTAAATATTCATAGTTACTGTGTAGTATTAACAAGGAAGAGCTTACAAACCGGCTGGGGTTGTTTTAAACTTTTATGTGCGGTGGGTGTCCATAAGTAGTGGAAAATTGAAATTGGGACAAAAACCTCAGATTTTAGATACTCTTGCAGATTGTTTGTCTTGGGTCTGATCGGTAGGTGCGTTGACAAAGAGTGAGATAAAACTAACCTTTAAAATGGGTGTTTCCAATAATCTTCTCAAACTAAACAAATTAAAATAGGATTAACATACCTGGTATCACACAACACAAAACGTGTCCTGGTGTCAATGATGCCAATGAGGAAAAATAGGCAGAAGTCGCTTACAGTTGACACAAACCAAAATCAATCTCCCTAGAGCTGCTACTTCAATCTTTTCACAATAGACAAAAAGTAGGTCTAAGAAGTGTTTAGAAAGAAATAAAACACAGCAGAAAATGATCCGGCAAGTGACTCACCGCAAGATTTAGCACAAAATGTGTCCTGTTGTCAATGATCCCACTGAGAAACTGTGCAGAGTTTGCAGAAAACAGTCAAAACCCTACCATGGCAGTTTTTTGTAAAATGAGACTGACACAAAATTATGGATTGAGTGTTTGTGTGAAATCAATTTAGGGTTTGGGGTATTAAAGAGGCAACTGACTTACCTTGAATTGTGCCGTGCTGTCAAGGATGCCGATGAAAAACTGCAGAGTTAAAAAGGCCGGGAAATTGGCGGATAATGATCGAACCGATGTGATTCATTTAATCGTAGTTCATCACCTGTCCTCCAATCTGCACCCTTCGGCGTAATAAAAATATTTTCAAAATTATTAAACTAGCATCCTCCCTGCGTAGCCCCAAATGGGAGCTTTCGAATCAGGTTCAGGACATCTATCAAACGGAATAGAATAGACACGTGAACTATTGACAAATTCCTTGAAATGGATTTGCTTTAAAAATAAAAGCCTCGAAAATTTGAAGCAGATGGAAATGGTTTCTCTAATATAGAAGGTTAAAAAAATACCTGTCAATGGTGCCAATGAGAGAAAATGGGCAGAGATCGCAGGAAATTTGCAGGAAACCCCAAGTTCTGTATTGTTCCTGCTTAATCTTGCTACTTCAATCTATACACAGTGAAGAGGCGGAAAGCATTAGCGGCGGTGTAAGTAGTAAAATATGGAGTATCTCTGTTGATGTCGCTGATAAAAAAGGCCGCCACAAAACTAAGGCAGATGTAAACAGATAGATATTTTGGAAGGAGAGTTAATGTGTCATTCAACACAGATATTACCCTCTCCGAAACGGTGCAGCTCGCCAAATTGGAGGAGCCAGGTCAATACCAATAGCCGTGGAAAGCAGTGAAAGGCAGTTAAAAACAGCCGAATTTTTGGCAAAAAATATGAACGGCTAAGATTTCTTGAAGCACCTTGCCGGGTCTCTGCGTGCTTTCCAGCCGTCCGATGCAAAAGTGAGCTTCGAAAGCTCAATGAAACGGTGCAGCTCGCCAAATTGGAGGAGCCAGGTCAATACCAATAGCCGTGGAAAGCAGTGAAAGGCAGTTAAAAACAGCCGAATTTTTGGCGAAAAACGATGAACGGCTAAGATTTCTTGAAGCACCTTGCCGGGTCTCTGCGTGCTTTCCAGCCGTCCGATGCAAAAGTGAGCTTCGAAAGCTCAATGAGGGACACGCCTTCGGCGTAAATATGTTAATTGAAGATGGGATGCGTTGAAATACTGCAAGATAGGTAGTATATTTTGAATATAACTGAAGTCAGTGGGAGAGGCCATGTTTATCTCAATCACTTCCACATGATCAGAAATGTTTATTTTAACAAAATTTAAGTTGACAATGCTCCTACTGTGCTTTGATGGTGGACGTGACGTGGAATCGATCTTTTTTTAAGTTGAATACTGATTTATTCGTTTTTTCTTTCATTTTGTAAGTTCATGGTTTCTATTTGTGATATAGCATTGTCTACATTATCATTTATAAAATAAATTTACATTTTTTTATGTTTTATGTTTTGGTTTATAGTAATAAGGTTGTTTTCAATATTAATATGTACTCTTTAAGAAGTTTTATTTTGTATGGAAGTTGGTAAATGATATCATTTATTATTAATTTTAATATTACTCATCATTAAATTTTATTTTATTTTTTAAATATTACATTTTATGTTTTGATTAAAAAACTAAATATAAAAATGTATTAAATCATGTTTGAATATTCAAATCTCAAAAGTTTAAATTCAAATTTTAAAATTCAAATCCTTATCATTTTTTTTCTTTTTAATCTTATGAGCCAACTAGAGTATGAATTGTCCAATTACATGCTAGAGCAATGTGTTTAAAGATTGACACTAATTGGAATGAACTGTAAGATTAAATGAGAATCCAAAAACAAGCATAGATTAAGATGAATAAAGACAAGTTATAGAAGTGGATATTATTAAATATCATATAGTTCAACAATCAAAGAACAATTTTGGCCAATAAAAATAGAACAAATATTTGCTTCTTTTAATGTTGATGAGTTGTAAAATTGTTTTTGACTATTTGACCATTGAATCAAATGATGTTTAAGTAGAGTATATATGAACTTCATGCAAACAAAAAATTATGTAGAATGTATATGTAATGAACCTATAAGAAGAATAAGACAATACACAATAAAATAGGCAAATATAGATAAACAAAATAGCTTTCTTTCTTTTTTATCTTTGGAGCACCACTTCAAGGGGACAACCTTCCAATAGAGCTTACACTCCAATTATGAACATCAAAGGTACTTTCCATTGGGAATTCATTACAATATATAGAGTTTTGCTAAAGACAACTACTACCATCCCATGCATGTGAGATAATTACTTTATTCTAGCTAATGAGTGGGATGACTTACAAAGCATATGCATCCACAAATTTATTTAATATTACCTATGGTGACATAAAAAATATATGCACTTAATTAATACTAGCTACTACATAGTAGAATGGGGTTAATAACATTGCTTCCCCCTTCAAAAATCTTTGTCCTTACTGTTTGAAATGAAGAAACTAGGAGAGAATATTGGTTGGCTCCCATGTAGCATCTTTAAGCTTAGACCTTTTCATTGGACTAAAATAAAATCAAAAAAATGAGTGCAAAGGTGTTTGGTGTGTTTGTCTAGTATAAGCTTAGGTTATACAAATATAGTTCCCTCATTTAATGTTGGTAGCTTCATTAGGATTTGAGCAATAGTCTCAATCACTTTCTTGAGGCAAGATACATGGAAAACTAGGTGGATCTTAGAAGAGGGTAGGAGTGCCAACTTGTATGTGACCTATGGTTTCATATAATTTTATGCTAACACAAAACTGGCCTTAAGGAGATGGGAAATTTCCTCATGCTTGGCTAGCGTATTGTCAATTGTTGCAACCTAGGAAGAACCTGGAATATAAGTACCCAAAGAAGCTGGCAGAGTACTATAAAGGGCCTCATAAGGTGTCATCTTAGAATCACTGTGATAACTGGTATTATACCACCACTCAGTAAGAGAACCACCTAGCCATGGATTGGCCCTATTATTTAGATAAAACAACACAAGTAAGAAACACGAAATTTGTTAACAATATTTATTTAGCCATTAATTTGAGGATGATTAGTTGAATTCGTGTTCTAGGTAGTTTCATACAACTTAAACAATTCTTACCATAAATTGCTAGTAAAATTAGGCTCATGACCCCTAACAATGCAATGAGACATCTTGTGGATTTTGAAGATAGAATCCACAAAGTGTTGAGTGACCATGACAATGGCATGTAATGGTGAGGAAATGCACAAACAAAATGACCTATTTCCCTCCCAACATTGGAATCCCTACAACAAATTCCATATAAATATCAACCCAACCCTTATCTAGAATAAGAAGCGGTTACATAAATCTTGGGGCTTCCATAATTTCCCCTTTATTCCATTGACAAACATCACATTTAGTTACAAAATCCTTAACATTCTACTTAAGGTCATCCTAAGAGAAATCTCATTTCACTCTCTCATAGGTCTTCAAAAATATTGAGTAACCTACAAATTGTAATAGTAATTGGGACTTAAGCTAAGAATTGGGAACTAAATAAACCCAGTCCTAGCATGTAAAGATTTCTTTGGTCTAGTATAACCCTAGCATAGATTGTGGTTCATGTTTCAACCATCATCCCTTTCCTACCAAATCTTGTTCATCTAATTGGGTACTAAGATGAAAAGAGAAAATATTGTTCCTACCTCTTCATTTGATGTGAGAAGGCATCTATTATAACATGTTCCTTACCCTTTGTGTAGACTATATCATAATCATATCCATGCATTTTAGTCACCCTTTTTTATTGTTTAGGGGACAACACTCATTTCTATAAAAAAATATTTAAAATAATATATTTTAATCTAGAATATTTAGCACAATAGGTAAGGACATCATTATTGTGTAGCATGAAGAATAGCCAAATTTTCTTGTCCATATGTAGATTTAGCCAAATTGCACCATGTAAATTACTTGCTATTGTGGGTGATGGCCTACCTTCTTGCATCAACACTACAACAATGCTAGTGTCTAAGGAATCACATTCAAGAATAAAGAATCTGTGAAAATATGGAAGGGAAAAAATTGAGTGGAACACATGGTAATCTTGAGAGAAATAAATGCCAATTTAGTTGCATCCATTTAAATTGAAATTTTTTTAGCAATATAGCCAAGGACCCAACAATTTTACCGTATTGGTTTTGTGATAATACCTTATCAATCCTAAAAGCCATTGAAATTTATTTTAGGGCCTTAGGGCTTGGGCACTCCTACATCAATATAATCTTCTTAGGATCAACCTATACACTAATGCGTAAAAAAATGTATCCCAAATATTCCACTTGTTAGAATTGAAAGACACAAGTTTAAAACAATTAGAAAAAAAGAAATATGTGCTTAAAATGTAGAGTGTCTAATCTCCACATGGTGAAGACAATCAACCTAATTTATGACTATAAATGAGAATGTCATCAAAGAATACCAAGACAAATTTATGCAAGTAGTTGCAAAACACTATATTCATGAGGCTCTAAAAAGTAGAAGCATTGGTTAATCTAAAAGGAAATATCAAAACTTCATAATGTCCTTCATGAGTCTTAAAGAAAATTTTAGGAATATTAGCTTCTTTGACACTAATTAGCGATATACAAAATGAAGATTTAGTTTTGTAAAGATTTTTTCCCCCAAAATATCATCCAACAAAGCATTGATAATTGGAAAAGGAAATTTATCCCCGGTAGTGTTGGTTAACAAATTTGTCACTTCAGTTTTATACTCCCTTGCCCATGTCAATGACAATTTGGCCAACAGTTGAGTCACTTGCAATGGTATGTGCAAGTGCTCTCTGCTTGTTTTACAAGGCGCAGCTACCTTCGAATAATGTGCAATGAATGAAAACGGGGTATGTTTTTAATCAAAAAGTTAAAGAGGCATACTAACATTTACCCATAACCATGAAAGTAAATGCAAAAGATTAATTCCTGAGTGAAGTGAATGTAGACAAATAACACAAAGTTTACTTATCCCACACCAACAAATGATATCAACAAAAAGAAAGAACAACGGACCCCTTTCAACAGATAAATTACTCTGAATTCAAAGCTTCAGAATTAAATACATACCAAGTCCGATATAACAGAATAACACTGAAGAGTAATTACAAAGAAGTACAGTTCATTGCAATCAAAAGAAAACATTAATAAATTCAAAGACTCAGGAATATCATCTTTATTCCTTCAATGCTAATATGTGAACAAACTCAACATCCCTATACAACAAAACTGTGTTGAAAAGAAAACAAAACTCCTCCCTCCTTCCCCCAAATAGCTTAGAAAAAAAGATCCTCCTGTTCAGACAAAAATTTTGATAAATAAGTCCCCATCACCAGACTATTCAGTTTCCCGTAACCGTTTGTAATTGTTTCTTTCATGCCGAACTTTCCGGCATCCTTTTGTTTTTTCATGTTTCTTCTATTCTTTTTAAATGGATGTTTATTGGTTATATTTACCCCATCTTTATTGCTCATCATGTTCTCTTGATTAGATGCAAGAGAAATTTCCCGAAGAAATGTTGCAAGGGCCATACCTTGAACTCCACGCTTTGTAGTCCCATCAAAGCTCACTTCATATTTTCGTAGCATGTCTTTTATGTAGCTTATATTTGCAAAATAAATAGGTGCACCAATGCAATCCCATGGTAGATGTAGGCTTCTGGATATTGCTTAATGTTTCTGTACACTGTAGTACCAGCCAGACGACCTAGAACAGCTTCAGCATATTTAGCACACTCGGGCACGAGGTTGCCTTTAAAATGCGGCATAGCAAATGGAAATCTTCAACAATCTTCACGTACAGCAATAGATTCTTCCTTCAGGCGCCTTGCACAACAAATTGTTGTCTATTGCAAATATTTTACACCCCCTCCTTATGTTGATTTGATCTTTTTTTACATGTAGCATTGGCAAACACTTTCTTCACAACACATAAACTAATAATGCTCAATGTGTGGATCAGCCGACTCATGTATCACAAATGCAAGAGATATCCCAACTCCAACGAGAACTCCAATCTCAATGCCAAGGAATAGAGTGGTAATGTTAGGAAAGTCTCGTTCTAGAGTATACTGCTATCTGATAACAAGAATCGATAGCCTCTAATGTAGCTGAAAAAGGGATAATAGTTTTCCCTTGGGTAATCAACATTTGTTTCATTGGCCATCATATGTGAACTTGAACTGATTTATAACAATTAGCATTTATCATTTGTGTCTAGCTGAGATTTTTGAAGGCATTTTTTAACAATTCCATTTCTGTGCAGAATCTAAATTTACCACGTTCCATGACACATTTTATGGTGCCTTCTGTGTGCCCCAAATTTATATACCTATCTCATGGCAATTTTCCAAAGCTCCCATTGCTGCACAGGTCAAGAAATTAAAGATGCTCGCATTATTTTCTCAGTCCACTTTTCCTGCTTTGCTTGAACCATCTATTAGAACTGTTTCTCTTGCAATAATCTTGGAGATGAATTTGAATACAGTGTTGCAATTAGAGCATATTAGAAGATTCTCAACAGTACTAATAGTTGTTCGATGGGTCATGTTTTAACAAACCAAGAGAATTTCTAATTTCCAGCTTACACAGACAGAGATCTCCCTACTGTTCGAAACTCACTATTATTGCCTACTTCTGCATTGTTTTTTAAGAGGAGAACTAGCATCTTGATAAGGGAAAACTTTAAAACTTTCGTGATCAAAGTTGGAGATAACAGGTAGTTAATTTATTGAGTTTAAAAAAAATCAGATACATCTTCCAACCACTATCTTTCTTGGGAAATCATAATAATAGGAGGGGAGTAAGAACTACTAGTTGGGAAAATGAAATTGGCCTATATAGCTCTTTAAGCATATTCTTAAATGTATTATTTTGCTCAAAGTGATATCTATAGGGCTATATATTTGGAGGATGACTACTAGGAATGAGGGGAATGACATGGTTATGGGAGCATGGGTAGGAAACCCTATGACATCCTCAAATATTTGATACATTTATAAGAGGTATTGCAATTTATACAAAGGAGAAGGATTTGATTGAGGTTGAACCTATAGAGAGTTCCAAATTCCAAATTGGGAAAGGATGTCGAAACACCCCTTCTTCAACATTTTTTCTCATATAGACATATGAACATCACCTACCATCAATCCTTCTAATCTATACTCTTTGTCATTATGGTTAAATTTGATTCATAACTAGGAGAAGTCACAAGTGATTGGTCCTAAGGTTTGTAATCGTTAGATTCCCAACACCACATTGATGCCACCCAAGGAAAGAGAAAACATATTAGTGGTTAGTTGATAGTACCCCAAAGTACTTAGCAACTTTTTTTAGGTTACATTTTTTTCCTTAACAAGACAAGCCAAAGAAAAAAAGCACCATGAAATGTGATTGATTTAAACATGAAAACCTCTACCTTGAGATATTCTTTTAAACCACTTTATGAAATAACTTTTGAAGAATTATTCATCAAGGACATAGGTTTGGTTGGTCAATTTATCAAACTTCTTTGGCAATCCTATATTGAGTGTATCTAGCATAATTTAGTGATGTAAGGAAGTTAAGGTAGCGGAACAACTTCCTACACCAATATTGAGAGGAGGGTAATGTAAAAAAATTCAAATCTTTACAACACTTAGATAAATTAAACATAAACATCATGCATACCACAACACAGTGATTTACGTGGGGGAAAACCCTTTCATAAGAAAAACTCCACACTCCAAAAGTCACCCAATATATTATTCAAAAATCATAAAGATTATTACAATATACTTCCAGAGCAAGCTTCTCATAGGAGTATCACACACCATAGATTCAAAGGCAACACAACATCTATCAAACTCTTAAAATACATCACAATGCATAGTCATAATACAATGCCCTCATAAAATAGGGTTGCCTTTTAGGGAAAGAGAACACAAGAAAATATCTACTAGACCCCCCGTCGGGGGGTCCGCCTCCCCCCAAACCCCACAAGGGGGGTACCCTCCACCCCCTACAACCCCCCACACTCAATAACTTAACCTATTATAATTGCAAGGTTGAGACACCATTTTTCCTAACAAGTGGGACCACTAGTAAAATTTTCATATGCACTAGGGCCAAGGCAATTATAGGCTTCCTTGCCAAATTATACCCATGTGAGAAATGTTTGAGTTTGATCCAACCATTAAAACCACTAAATGGCTTATTTTTCTAGGTAGTAAGAAGCAATAGAAAAAATTTAATCCTAGGGAATTTGATGGAGGACAAATATTGGTTTTACTTATATAACCAATCGTTAGGATTAGTACCATAAATTTTGGGAAATTATAGTTTACCTAGGGGAATTAAAACTAACATTTATTTGGGGAGGTGAACCCATCTACATAATAACGACCCTTGTTTGAAGTATACACAACCCACAAATCTTCTAACTAGGATAGTATCTAGTGAAATTAATATTATGTGGACAATTATAGTTGGTCAACTCATTCATTGATAAACACCACAAAGAGCTCTAGTGGGTCTTAAAAACAACCCTTGTCATAGTGACAAATTCAAGGTAGCAAAAAAGGTTACCAAAGATATATAAGAAAGTGATCAAGATGCAAAGAGATGATCGCAATAGTGTAGGTGCCTAAATGACAAAAATATGAGCTCAAGCTAAAAGAAGGTTATACAAAGCTATATATATCAAATTAAATGGCTCAAAAAGATTATCACAATATGACAATCCACTAGAAGGGGTAAAATTTGGCCCTCTTTTTTACTACTGCTTTTATATCTTTGGGTTGAATTTTTTATCAAAACTAAAAATTTATCTATATATTAAGAAAAAAATGACCTAGATGATATGAGAGTAGAAATATGAACTAAACTGAAAACTATGCAAGGACTTTAATAATGAAACAATAATTTTTAACTTGAAGATGATATGTTTCTCAAAAATAATATAGATATCTATTTGATTGATGAAAATAGCCCAATTGTAGACATAATGATTAACTATACTCAATATGAATGGCACACAGGTGGGGATAAGAGGGAAGGCTTTACAAAGTGTTTTTGTTCAATAATCTCATCAATATACTTATCCAATTCATAAACAGTGTCAACCCAACATTTTAGAGTGCTAAATAGAGGATTAAGACTATAATTGTGCCCACTATCTTGTCTTTGAGGTATAAGGTGAGTAACTTCCTAGGTCTAACCACTTATTGATGCATAAAAAAAATTAGGTGGTTAAAGGTTACTTGTGGTGGGGTTTGAAACAATCCTATGGGGTCTTTTGGTATACTTTAATGTACATGGAAGCTTATATAGTCATATGCAAAGGCTATTTAGGGCCTATATATTGGAGATAAAAAAACTCCTCACTTCACTAGACCCTTTATGGGAAATCTAGCTTAGCCAAGAATGATAGCTCTTATAAGGATATTTGAAAACCCATAACACAATGTTTCTAACTTGAAAATTACAAAAAATGTTTGCAAGGGAAAAAAAACTAGTGCAAATTAGGTAAGATATTTAGTGCCATTATCAATATAACCACTTTCTAACTACCAAAATCCCTCAAGCATGAGGTGAGAGCATATGGTGGGCAACTGTTAAAAAATTAAACTAATAATGATACTTATAAAAATGGTCCTAGAAAGTGCTCTAATACCACGTGTAATTAACATATGAGAAGAATACAACAACACACACAAAAATATGTAGAATAGAGAGAAAAATGATGCTTTTATTACCTTCATAGTGCCACTTTTAAGGGGCCAACCTCATATTAGAGCCTAGAATCTAGGTACAAATATCCAAGGTACTTTCCACTTGGGAATTCATTCCAATATATAATCTCATTAAATACAACTACTACCATCCCATGCATGTGGGATAATTACTTTATTGTAACTAATTAGTGAGATGACCTATGTCAAATAATATGCACATCCACATCTTAATTTAATATTATACATGAGAAAATTACAAATCGTATTCACCCAACTAATACTAGCTACTACATGATAGAATGGGGTTCATAACAATAAATATGTTATATTACAATATCAAGGATATGAAAAGATACATTGTGATAAATAGAGGAAATAGAATACAATATATAGGCTTTGGGATACACAAATCAAGATGCCAAGTATCCCAAAGGAGAAGTGGTGTCAAGTGAACTCAACTTGATAAGGGAGTAGTGACACCTAACCATCTTCAATCAAGAAGTGAATAAGGTATGGATGGCATAAAGCTTTCATCACTCAAGGAGTTGAAAATGACTCAATATTTATTAAATTACATAAGTAAACTTAATATAATTTCTTATTATATAATTACATCAATAACCCCTTAGTGCAAATTAGGAGAAATAAGAAATGGTCTTAGCAAAACAAGTCATATGAGGTATCCATTTACAATGAAGAACCTGCTAAGAGAGAAAGAAAAAAATATGTATCTCCCTCCAAATGCCATATTACTAATCTCAATTGGCTAACTAGGGTGTATCAATTTTGTATATTCTTTATGTGGTCATTTGGAAACCATCAAAAATCTCTTCTAGTTTTTTACCATGGCTTTGTACTATATATTCCCACCTTCTGAACCATACTATATATTCCCACCTTCTGAACCATTTTACGGGGAACCAAATCTAAGATATACTTTGATAAGACTCCATATCTTTATTACTACACTTGAATTTAGCTTTAAAAATTGGCTAAGAGAGCTAGGTCCCAATGTTTCTAGAGAACATGTTACAAATAGTGTAAACCTTGCATTTGAAGAGACTTAAGGAATAGACCTAGGAAACTCTATAAAGGGTTCAATCCTAGAAATTGATCACAATAAACCACTATTAGAGAAAAAAAAATGATGAATGCAAGAAAAAAACTTCCACAAATGAATGTGCACAATAATAATGCCAAAACCACCATACACAAGTGAATGAATAAAATACAATATGTCCTTGTATATGTAGGACAAGGAGGAAGAAGGGAGGTAGTAATATAATATTGACTACTCCTCTAAAAGTGGTGACACATGTGGGTCCATACTTGAAACAAATTTAAGGAAACATAATTAGTGCACTCATGAGGGGAGACCAAAAAAAGGAAAAGTCTCTAAGTGAGCTTAAGCTCTAGTATGAATAGGACAACTCAGTAGATGTGAAGTAGTTAGGTAAAACATATTTTCACACAAATCCATCCCTTAAGTGATACTAAGGACAAAACCTAAACAGTAAAATTTATAGATTTTAACAACAAGTCTTGGTGGTGTACCCATGTACAAGTATCACAAATGGAGAAAAGGAGAAAACACTACGTGAAAAAAAATCCTTTCCAAAAAAGAGAACAAATACAAAGGAAATAAGACTTGATATGATCCCCCAAGGATAACTTATTCCACCCCAAGCATGTGTTACAGCTCATTATAATGAGGCAACACTAAATATTTAGTGAAGGTGTCTACAAATTTCTTTTGAGTAGACAAATACTCTGAGAGAACATCATCATGGATGAGTTGTTGAATGAAATTCATATGTATCTCAATGTGCTTTTTCCTTTGATGCTCACTAGGTTGTGAGAAATGTGAATGCCACTTTGGTTATCACATCAAAGAATAGTAGGATTATTGGGTGGTAGATAAAATTCTACCATAAGTTGTTGAAGCCATAGAACCTTCTAGGTAGTAAGTGCTACACTTCAATACTCAACCCCAGTAGATGATTGTTGAACACACATCGAAATACTAAGATGGGGGGTGAATCAGTATTCTATCAAATCTCAAACCCTTTGGAACAAAAGAAACTTCAACCTATATCACATAAGCAAAAACATGAAAGATAGAAACAATGCACAACACCAAATATATGTGGAAAATATCACAAGGGAAAAACCACGATGAGAAATACTGCTAGGAGCTACTATCCTGATCCAACCTCACAAAAATAATAACAGTTACAACTTTTTTTTAGGGCTATAACCCAAGGAAGTTACTACTCCCTATATATAGGTTTTAGGGTCACTCCCAAGGAAGCTAAAACTTCCTATTGACTTTGTTTTAAGGCTACACCCTAAGGAAGCTACAACTCTCAGATTTGAGAACTAACTCAAGAATAATTACAGAATGAGAGTCCTTCTACTGTTTAAATTTGACAATTAAGCTTAATCCTTTTAATTACAATTCTACTTTTCACTTTCTTCTGCAACTTCTTAAACTGTCTTCTCTACTACTTATTGGCTCACTACTTTCAACATTCAAGATTTTTTCCCTTTGGCTCACTACCTCTAGCAAATAATTAAGCACCTTCTTCACTTCCCTTCTATCCCAAAAATATGTTCAAGATGATATCAAACAAGAACTAACACTTTTTTTCTTTCTCTTTCAGTCACTTATGCAATTTTCATTATCTCACACATCACATTCCATCACATCCACCTAGATCAACTAGGTTTACAATTTATATATAATATTACATTGATTACATTATATGTTGGCTCATAACAATAAAATTAATACATCTCCAAGTCAGCCAAAGATAAAATAATCATGCAAAGTGTCTTCTATCAACATCACTTACCCAGTATGAATCCACATAACCATGAATATCAAGGGAAATATCATCTTCAGTCAAATTACTATGATAACACAAGGAATACTCTAGGATATCATGCAAATATCTTAAGACTCTTTTAATTGCATCCTAATGAACTCTACCAGGATTAGACATATATCTAGAAAGAACTCCCATTGGTTAGGAAATGTCTAGTCTAGTACAACCCATAACATACATCAAACTTCCAACTACACTCTGGTAAGGCACTCTTCTCATGTCTTCCATCTTTGATGGGGATATTGGACAATCTAAAATAGATAAATTTGTTCCAACTAAAAAAGGAACACACAATGGTCTACAATCCTGCATATCAAACCTCTATAAAATTGAATTGACATACTTACTTTGGCCAAGCCATAGCTTTTTTTTTCACTCTATATCTTTTAATTTCCATCCCAAGAATGTGTCTAGTTGCACCAAAGTCTTTCATTTCAAATTTAGAAGCAAGTTGAGATTTCAGTTTTGAAATCATACCTTTCCCTTTACCAATAAATAACATATCATCAATGTATAATGCAATAAACAAGAAATGATCACCATTAGTTTTATAATAAACACAATGATTTGATTTAGAACACTTAAATTCCAAGATCAACACATATATCAAATTTTCGATACCACATTCTAGACTCTATTTTAGGCCATACAGAGATTTCTTCAATTTACAAACTAATTTACTTTTACCTTTCACCGTGTAGTGCTCTAGTTGTGTCATGTAAATATCCTCCTCCAAGTCACCACGAAGGAAAGCAATTTTTACATCCATTTGCTCAACCTCTAAATCATAAGCAACAACAATAGAAAACAAAAATCTAATGGATGTCATTTTTGCAAAAGAAGAAAATATCTCACCATAATCCTCATCCTCAACTTGAGAGTAACCTTTTGCAACCAACCTTGCTTTGTACTTCTCAATACCTCAATATGAACCAATCTTTTTCTTGAACACCCATTTGCAACCAATAGGTTTGCTTCCCTCAAGTAATGGTACAAGATCCCATGTATCATTCTTTTTCAAAGATTTCATTTCTTCATCCATAGCAATCTTCCAAGATTATGCATCATTCATACCTAATGCCTCTTCTATTGATTTGGGTTCACGCATGTTAGTATTCAAAGCAAAAATACATCTCCAATCATCAGATGAATACCTTTCAGGTGGTTGCCTATGTCTTGTAGACCTACGAACAAGCTGAGTTGGAGGTTCTTCCTCCTCTTTTGAAGATTAAAAGCTAGACGAGCTCTCCTCAACTTCTTGTCTATCCATGGGCTTTGATTCAACTTTCTCAAACATAGAAGGAATTTGAATGACATCTTCTTGTTTACTTTGTTGTGGCTGTAATGTAATAGAATAAGGCTTAGTTTCTCTAAAAATAACACTTCTACTATATATTACTGTTTGTGCAATAAGATCCCAAAGCTTGTATCCTTTCACACCATAACTGCATTCGATGAAGATACATTTCATAGCCTTGTTCTCCAACTTTGTCTGCTTCTCCTTTGGCACATGTGCATATGCCTTGCAACTAAAAACTCTACCATGTCTTAATGAAGGCTTGTGACTCGACCATGCCTATAGGCATCTTATCAATAAGAGATGATTTAGGAGACTTGTTAATCAAGTAACAAGCAATAGCAACATCTTCAGCCCAAAACCTTTGTTCTAGACCA
>VDFB02075321.1:442840770-442852155 GCA_007258455.2 Sequoia sempervirens
ATTTGATTCAGGGTTTCATCCAGAGAACATCTATTCATCAAGGCGCCTATTTTATTGATATTCTGGAGGCTTTAAAGGGAGCTGTATATTTTTTATTTGCTGCTGTACACAGCCGTACCTACTGACAGGCCGTACCTTCATCATTTGAGCCGTACCTTCTTGCCTTGGAAATACGCCTATCTTCTGGTCTTTTAGCTTCATCCATCTGGGGCGCAGTTGTATTAGGAGCAATCTGAGATCACCAGACACAGAAAGAAAGGTTGATTCATGTGAAGCCGTACCATCTTCAGCAGATCATTTATTGCTGCAGCAAACCAGGTTTTCATAAATATCATTGCCTTTTTATTTGCATGTATCTGGAACATCATTGTAATCATTGTAGAAGATTAAATAATAGTCGGGCATCAGTATTTGCTATTGATTATGTAGTTTTCAGAGTTGATTTATTTTTATTGAATTTATTATAATTTTCAAGCAAAATCGCAATTTCTTTATTTTATGCAAAAACCACAAAAACAGTCAAAAAAACCAAAAACCTTCAGAAAATCATAAAAATAGTCAGATACAGAGAAAACGGGGAAACTAGGGTTTCTATAGTGGTATCAGAGCTAAATCCTGCCATCCTAAGGGTTTGCTTGATCTTATGGCTTGAAACGGTTTGGCTCTCACGGGTATTACACCTTGAGGCGTGCTTTCACGATTGATAGGCAGCGAGTTTTGGCGAGCCAGCGAGGAAACATAGGTACAGCCCAGGAATAACGGTGACGAAACGAATATACACAAGGGCCGAGATCCCACCCTAATACTTGAGAATCGAGGGGCGATCATGAAGGTTTTGCATGCACTTTCGAAGATCTTACCGTGCGAGGTCAGATTACGTGATGTATTGGCGGTTGGCGTGCCGGGGGTGGAGTACTCCTGAGGCCGTCACCATCGTGACAATGAGAGGAGTAGGCAGGGGGTCTCGCCCGGGGGCACCCTAGGACAGCCTCACGGACAACAGACAGGCCTACCAGGCCTACATTTGTGAGACAGGAGGCCGAGGAGGTCTTGGCAGGTGAGGAGCACGAGGAGTTGTTCGCTGATACGCTTATGGCAGCGAACGAGGAGTGGGAGTTGGTACCACCTGAGGTCAGAGAACATATCACTTTTGACCGTTTTATTACACAGAGGAGAGAACACCATAGAGGTCGACTGGATTGGAGACCTAGACAGCAGAATAATGACCTAAAGCATGCTACAAATAGACTCAACCTAGCTATGTTCGATGGTAGTGGTAAAGTGACAGCTCAGGCTTGGATTAGTAAGTTGGACACTTTTCTTACATTACGCCCGATGGCCGAGAGAGATGCTATCAGATATGCTACATTGCATCTTGAGGGAGTAGCTTATGATTGGTGGCACCACGGTATGGTGACACTACAACACGACATGATCACGTCATACCAGGAGTTTGTGGACAGATTGGTTGAGCGGTTTGACAGGAAGGATCCTGAATCCTACTTCAGAGACTTGGCTCAGTTGAGACAGAGCGGCAGTTTGGAGGCCTATATTGGTGACTTTCAGAAGTTATCAGTTATGGTTCCGAACATTTCTGAGAGGCGATTGGTAGTGCTCTTCATGGAGGGATTGACAGAGCCACTGAGAGGTTGGATCAAAGCCTTTGATCCTCCTTCATTACAGGAAGCGATGAGGAAAGCACGAAGCATGGAGTTGGCAGCACCGTCTAGTAGATTTAACTCCAGAGGTAATTCTTCATTCAGGGATAATAAGGGCTTTAACAAAAACAGGGACAAATATGATTTTAACAAAGAAAAATCAAACTTTAAAAACGATTCAAAAGGTAAATCAGCAGCTCCACCTTTGGATCGAGAGGCCCTTAACGATCTACGCAGGAAGAAGCTTTGCTTCTACTGCAAAGGTCCATATGACGCTAATCACAATTGTCCTCTAAGACCTAAGGGCAAGGAAAATCGAGTGATGTGGGCATATTATGAGGATTCGGAGTTAGAGAATTCCGAACAACAGGATAGTTCTGGGGATTCAGAGTCAGAGGCTTCAGAGCCTAAGCCAGAGACAGAGTCAGAGCTACAGATACAGGAGACACGTTTATCTAGCATCCAGCAGGAGGGTTCTTTCAGGATTCGTGGTGTGTTGGCAGGACAAAGGGTCATTACCCTACTTGATATAGGAGCCACACATAATTTCATAGATGCTAGATTCGTTGAGAAACGCGGACTCATCACTGAGGAGTTCGAGGGCATTAGGGTCAAAGTGGCCGATGGATACACTTTGAGATGTGAACGCATGATAAAGGATCTCCCTTTACGCTTGAACAATTATGAGTTCAAGGCATATTATTATGTTGTTAATATGGGATATATAGATTTGGTCTTGGGAATGAAGTGGCTTCATTCATTGGAGGAAGTCACTCTTCGTCTCAAGGACATGGAGATCCGTTTTGATGTTGACGGGAAGACACACATACTTAAAGCAATTCGAGACAGCGACATCAAAACAATTTCTTTTCGTCGGATGGAGAGGCTCATGCGTCATGACATGGTAGAGTGGGCTGCCGAGTGCACTTTAGCACCTATACAGGAGGGACAGCAAAAGACAGAATATCATCCGGACATTCAGCAGTTGAGAGTCAAGCATGATAAGGTGTTCAGTGATATTCCGCCAGGTAGACCTCCAGACAGGGGCATAGAGCACATTATTGAGCTCAAGGAGGGCGCTAAGCCCGTTATGATAACTCCTTACAGGCATCCTAAGAGATTGAAGGATGAGATAGAAAAGACAATAAAGGAGTTACTTGCTATGGGTCACATTCGGCCTAGCAAGTCACCATTCGCTTCTTCGGTTGTTTTGGTAAAGAAGGATGGAACATTATGCATGTGCATTGACTACAGGGTCCTGAATAAGAGGACGATCAAAAACAGGTATCCGATACCGCGGATTGATGAGCTTATTGATGAGCTCCATGGTGCCTGTTACTTTACCAAAATTGATTTACGGTCAGGGTATCATCAGATCAGGGTCCGTGAGCAGGACATAGAGAAGACTTCCTTCCGATGTCATTGTGGGCACTTCGAGTTTATAGTGATGCCATTTGGGCTCACTAATGCACCAGCTACATTTCAGTCCACGATGAACAGGGTTTTTCATTCACAGCTGAGGAGATTCGTATTGGTCTTCTTCGATGATATCCTTATATACAGCAGGACTTGGCAGGAGCATCTGGCTCACTTGGAGACCGTGTTGAGTATTTTGGAGAGGGAGTCCTTGTACACCAAGGAATCCAAATGTGACTTGGGAATGACCGAATTGTTATATTTAGGTCATATCATCAGTGCAGGAGGAGTGCGGATGGATCCTGAAAAGATCCGCGCTATTATTGATTGGCCTACACCGGCAAACCTGACATAGTTGAGAGGGTTTCTCGGTTTGTGTGGATTCTACCGTAGATTTGTGAATGGTTATTCACGACATGCAGCCCCTATGACAGATTTACTGAAGAAGGGTGCATTTATTTGGACTCTGGAGGCACAGGAGTGCTTTATGAAGTTTAAGGAGTTGATGACCACATGCCCTGTATTGGCACTACCAGACTTTACGAAGCCTTTCGAGCTTCAGTGCGATGCATCAGGTGAGGGCATTGGTGCGGTGCTTATGCAGGACAAGCACCCGATTGTGTATGAGAGCCGAAAGCTCAGGGGGCCAGAACAACTTTACAACATTTATGATAAGGAGATGCTTGCTATAATACATGCCTTAGCAAAATTCAGGCAGTATCTTGTTGGCAGCAAATTTTGCATTAAAACTGACCATAACAGTTTGAGACACTTCTTAGGGCAGCGAGATCTCAATGATCGTCAGCAGAAGTGGGTCAGTAAATTGCATGCATTTGACTTTGATATCTCGTATATCAAAGGGACACAGAATGTTGTAGCCGATGCACTTTCCGCAGCCGAGACCATATCGAGCTCTATGGTTCGTATCGGAGGATTGGAGGCATGATTTGTGGCGGTATGCCGGAATGGATTGGGCCTCCGGCGTTGAGGATCGGCGGTTGATGCCGGTACACACTTGTAATGACTTGATCATTTACAAAGAACATATTCTATATTTGATCCCCACGCGGTTGGAGGTGGAAGAACATAATCATCGCGAGCCTTTCATGATGTACGGCTGCCGGGACATCTGGGATATTTCAAAGGCTTATAGCAGAATCGGAAGAGAGATTCACATGGAAAAGGACTCAAGGTAGATGTTCTTCAATAGTCGCGTGAAGTCACCACGATTTGTCGTGAGAACAACCCGCGGAGAACACGTCTGCGGCGAGTTTAATGCAGCTACTTCGATCCACGACTGAAGTGGGAATACTGTCGATGGACTTTTGTCACGGGCTTTACCTAAAGCCAAGAGCGGAATTACATATCACGTGGTGTGGATGGAAACTTCGCTGGTAATGCCCACTTCTTTAGATCACCACAACCTACACAGCTACACAGGTAGCAGAGGTATTCTTTCGTGAGGTGTTCAGATTACATGGATTGCCACGGAGCATTGTGAGCGACAGGGATAGTCGGTTCTTGAGTCACTTCTGGCAGGAGGTGTTCAAACTTTGTGGGACCGAGCTCACTCCGAGCACTAGTTACCACCCGCAGACTGATGGGCAGACGGAGATAGTAAATAAGTGGGTGGAAGGATATCTCAGAAATTACATTGCAGGGCAGCAGAAGGCATGGGTCAAGTGGATTCATTTGTGCGAGTATTGCTACAACACGACATTCCACATGACTATTCAAATGTCTCCTTTTATGGCGTTGTATGGGTATGAGGCTTCGAGTTTTCTAGATTTGTTGCTGAGCGACAGTAGAGTGCCGAGTGCTAGAGACTTATTGCAGGAGAGTCAGGATACCATGAAGGCTCTCAAGGAGAATATTGCCAAGGCACAGAATCAGCAAAAGCAGTACGCAGATCAGAAGAGGACGGAGAGGCATTTCGAGGTGGGTGACATGGTTTACCTCATCTTTGCAGCCCTACGTCGATCCCTCTTGGAAGAGTGGGTTAAAACTAAACCCGCGGTATTACGGTCCTTTAACGGAATCGGGAGGCGAAGTTGGCAAGGTGGCATATGAGCTTGAGCTTCCGGTAAAGGCGAGGGGTACACAATGTATTTCATGTATCCCGCACCTCAAAGAAGGCGTTTTAAGGACAGATTATTGTGGTACCATCGCGATCTTACCTCCCTTAGATGATGAGGAAAGTTGATCTTAGTCCACGAGTCCATCTGAGTCTGAGGAAGCGATTCGCGTGAGGAGGACTATCGGGAATATCGGTGAAAATGGAGAGATTTGCACGGTTGAGGATGCTACATGGGAGGCGAGGATATTCTGCGGCATCGGCATTAGCGAAGGATTGCTTGAGGAGACAAGCAATTTCGGAGAATTTGTCATGTCCCCTTCTGGTTGACATCTCTCCGAGCACAGGATTAGTCTATCATGCGACCCTCGTAGGCTGATAGACTGGATAGAGGGTCATGTTGGAGCTTGGCTCAGCTTCAGTTGGCAGTTGTTGATCAGTTGGCTTTCGTTCGGGCTCGTTCGGACACTTCTTGCATAAGTTGCTATTTTTAGCAGTTATTGGCAATCAGCGTGGGACCCCTGCTATTTTTAGCAGTATGGATGGATTATGTTCAAAATCGCCGGTGTTAGATTTAGCCAGGGCGACTCGACATATGAATAATGAGGAGATATTAATATTTGATTGAATTAATTAAATATTAATTATTTTAGAATATAATATAAAGAAGTTGTAATATTTTAATATTGAAACTTAAGTGTTTTGATTAAAGGAGTTAAGCCACCATCACGAGAAAAGGGCCAATTATTACGATAGAATTTATGATTAATTATTTGAGCTGAGACTATTGAGAAATTAAATAATGAAAAGTCGAATTCTTTAATGAATCCCTATTATTGTGGAAGTCGCACTTTTCAAGAAGATATATGCTTTGCATTGAAAATCGAGCCATTATGCATATTGAATTATTGAAAATTGATCAAGTTTGGTCTGAGCACAAAACCTTAGGGTTTCAGTCTCGAATGCATTGGGGAACGAGCCATCTCCAGTGAGAGTGATTCAGAGGGTGTGAAATAACATCTGATTTATTGCCAGCACAGAGGTTTCTTCATCCAGAAGAGATCATAGAACTTCACAGATCTTTCATTGTCAGAGATTTGATTCAGGGTTTCATCCAGAGAACATCTATTCATCAAGGCGCCTATTTTATTGATATTATGGAGGCTTTAAAGGGAGCCGTACATTTTTTATTTGCTGCTGTACACAACCGTACCTACTGACAGGCCGTACCTTCATCATTTGAGCCGTACCTTCTTGCCTTGGAAAATACGCCTATCTTCTGGTCTTTTAGCTTCATCCATCTGGGGCGCAGTTGTATTAGGAGCAATCTGAGATCACCAGACACAGAAAGAAAGGTTGATTCATGTGAAGCCGTACCATCTTCAGCAAATCATTTATTGCTGCAGCAAACCAGGTTTTCATAAATATCATTGCCTTTTTATTTGCATGTATCTGGAACATCATTGTAATCATTGCAGAAGATTAAATAATAGTCAGGCATCAGTATTTGCTATTGATTCTGTAGTTTTCAGAGTTGATTTATTTTTATTGAATTTATTATCATTTTCAAGCAAAATCGCAATTTCTTTATTTTATGCAAAAACCACAAAAACAGTCAAAAAAACTAAAAACCTTTAGAAAATCATAAAAACAGTCAGATACAGAGAAAACGGGGAAACTAGGGTTTCTACAGAAACAAGAGAAGTAGAAGGAAAAGTAGAGTGGGAAGAAATACTTGGGAGAGAATACTTCAATATAAAACTAGTAAGAGACAAGGGTAGAAAACAAAAACCCTACACTTTTTGGAAGGTATAAGAGAGAAAAAAGGAGAAAAACCTAGTTCGCAAATCCAGAAGGTTGGAATTAGACAGAGAAAGAAGGAGATGGAATCTTCAATCAAGATGCCCATATTTGGAAATGATACCACAAAAGCAGCAAATCATATATTTTTATTAGAATCTTTATGGGGAAGGCAGGATATTGATGAAGATAAACCAAAATTACTTGACTTTGTATCCTTACTCAAGAAAGATGTATTAGATTGGTATAAGAAGACTTATCCTAAACATAGAAAAAGTTGGAATGAGGTAAAACAATATTTCTTAGCTAACTTTGACACATCGGGTATTCCAACCAAAAGTGTAATTAAAATGAGAGAATTAGTATAGAAGGAAGAAGAATTAGTAAAAACATATGATAAAAGATTCAAAGAAGTCTGTTGCAAGCTAGAAGAACCATTGACATAGAGACATAAGATAGAATGGTTTATTTCTAGACTTCAAAAAGACATAAGAGTAGTTTTGGATGACAAAATATTCAACACTTATATAGATCTAATCACCATGGCCTACCGCATTGAAGCCCAAACTTGGTGCAAGCCTCAAAAGGATGATATGAAGGGGAATATTGAGAAGTTACAACTTGCGGTAGAACAACTGACAATACAAAATTCAATCTTAGCGAAAGGAGACACAAAGAAAGCCAAAGAAAATTGGTGCACATATTGCTCATGAGAAGGTCATCTTCGAAATGATTTCCCTAAGGATCAAGGAGAGAGAACTGTCACCGCATTACATGTAGAACTAAAGATAGTTCCAACCAAAACTTACTCGATGTACTGTGGGACATGCCAAGAATAGGATAGTCACCTCACAAAGGACTGTCATGGAAACCAATTTCAGGTCTGAAACACATAGAATCATCCTGATCCTCGATGCCCTATGCACCACAACTATGATGCAGATACAAATAGAACCATGGCATATGTTAAAGGATTGGTGGAAGGACCTCTATATAATACAGGTTATAGATAACCACCATGGAGGGATAACATAATTGCATATGCATTACAGAACAGTCCACCGCAAGACTATATGGGAGATAATAGACAATCCAATTATAGAGGAGGAAAGAGGATGCAGTAGAAACAATCACCAGAGTGATGCAACATGTTACAATTGTGGGAAACTAGGTCATTATGCCACTGAATGTTGGTCAGAAAAGAAAAGGAAATATCCTTTTTGTGGAGAGATTCCCATGACATATTCAGATGTTGTAAGGCTCAACAGTATTATCAAAACACACCACAGTCAAGGAGTGATGAACTACAAGAAAATAAAGGTGCAAGAATGATAAGAAAAGTACCATAAGGAGTGAAAAGCTACCAAGTATTGGATAACTAGTCCTCAGACACATCAAATGAGCAATATTCCGAAGAAGAAGAACCACTGCGGATAAAAAAACAAAAGAAATCCAGAATAAAGAAAAACAACACTACAATACTAACTAGACATTAAATAGATACCAGAAAGAACATAAAGGAAATTGAAGAAATTAATATAGAAACATAACCAAAAGAAGAAGAAGCGTATGACTACTTCTAGCTATATAAGAAACAACATGACAAAATAGTGGAAAAAGCAAGGAAACACATTATACAACAACAAAAGGAGATAACATGTTTTTCAAAAGAAGAGGTAATGATGTTGAGGAGGTTAGTGTTGGAGTACGGGAAACACTAAGAGGGGGGGTGAATCAGTGTTTCAATAACCAAATTCAAATTCAATTGTTTTTCAAAACACATAACTTCTTTATAATCATGAAAAGTTCAGTTTCAAGAATGTACTCAAATGTGACAACCAATATCATATCTTTAAACCACATGAAAAACTCAAAAGAGACGTAACAAAAAAGAACCATAACATAGTATTTTCATGAGTGGAAAACCCTCATAGGGATAAAAAACCATTTGAGAAAAATTGCCTCACTCGCTTAATAAAATCTCATTGATTACAAAGCCTCACTGGCTACTTTTTGTCGCTCACTGGAAAAAGAACCTCACTGGTTACAAGTATGCCTCACTAGTTACTTTTTGTCTCACTGGAAAACACTATGCCTTACTGGCAAACATACACTTGTTAAAAAAAAACTAATAAAGTTTAGAGGGTTACTCTGTTTCTATACAAATCATACAACCTCCTCACTGTTTAAAAATCTTATTCACTGTTTCATGCATTGTATCATTGACTTATTGCTTCTTCGTATTCAAAAACAATTCATTGATTTAAGCAAACCTATTCACTGTTTTTATGTACCTTTATACATTGTCTCAATGCCTGATATACATGTCTCCATTTCTCAAATCAATTTGACTATGTATTCATTCACCTCTTCTTTATACTCACTGTATTTGCATCGTCATTTCTTCGAAACAAAAAAACATGATCTTCACTATCTTCACATTGCTTTATACAAGGCCTTCATCTCATTCACTGTCTTAAAGTCTTCATACAATATTTTCATCTATACACCTTGCTATATCTATTCTCCCTTTCTCTTATTGAACTGCCTATTGTAAACTACAAGAATCATTGTGTATTTGATTTGTAAATCCTCACAAAACCCTCATTCTATACACTTGATTCATAAACCCTCATCATGCAAAACTTTACACATTTGTATTTTCTGAACTATTCACCTTCATTGCAATTCAAAAACATCTAACATCTCTCAACATATTCATTTAAAAAACCCACGTATATAGAAGCAGTTACAAAGAATAGAACCAATGTTCATCTTGTAGAGACCGTTACTTCAGAAAAAAAACAAACTAAACATCTCAAACATTTTCTTCCTTCTTTTCGAGGTAACTACTTTTCAACTTATCAAATACTATGAATTAGAGTCTTAATAAAAAACCCCAAAATTCTTCTTTAAAAGTTGATCATTGGTTGATAAAAAGAATGCAATCATAGTAAGTCACTTGCTAGGCTGATAGTATAAGTATTAGACAGAGACTTAATCAACTTTCAATACAAGATGATAAATCACCTTTAAAATATAAGGTATGATGACTTGAATTAGAAATCACCATGCAACATTACCATTATCACCTTGCCTCCATATTTCCACTTCATTGTTTTTATTAACACACCTCTCTTTGCATCCACTATTTCTTGCATAACAAGTCCTTTCACCATGCTCTAACATCTCAATCACCATGAGTAGTATTATGACACTAATGTCAAGAACTTTTCCCTTTGTACCAAAACAAACCTGTGATAGCACCTTGCAACACCATGAACACAAATTTGACACTTTGCTATCAACGTTTCCTTAGACACCGTTTTGCATCATCACTTGACATCACTATGTCAATTTCAATATAACCTTTGAAAGATATGTATCAACACCTTTCTATCTGATAACCATTGCCATCAATTACACACCTTTGACATCAATGACAAAACATTGCAATGCCAACCGTCAGCCTCATTAGCCCAACAAAAAGATCTTTTAGTAAAATTGAAACAATTAGGTAAGTATTGAAATAAAAAAAAGCAACAAGTACATCAGATTGCAAAAGACTAGAATTGGAAAAAGGTTTCCTTTTAATCACTGCAAATTTGAACGACACTAAAGTTAAATATGTAATGATTGATCTAGGTGCAAACCTCAATATTATTTTGACAACCACTTGGGAGAGGCTAGGCAGACCTAAGCTCATTAAGACACCTATGAACATTAGTCTAGCTGATGGTTCTAGCATGGAAACATTAGGGACATGGAAGAACATAGAAGTAAATATTAAAGGGATAAACCAAATTGTTGACTTTGAAGTTGTAGAGATGAATGAACATTTCAACACTTTTAGAGAATTACTAGGATGTAAATGGTTTGTAAATTCTAATGACATAGTAGACTTGAGGAAGGAGGAAATCTCTTTGGCAAATGAGAATAGAATAGTTCACATTCCATTAGGAGAAAGAGAAGATAGAACATATGTGGAGGAAATAACACAAAACAACAAAAATAAAGATCCCCAAAACCTTTATTCTATTTCAAGATTACCCACCACAGAAGAAGAGGAAGATCCAAAGAACCTCTACTTCATTTCCAAAACCTACATAGCACCACAACATAAGCTATATATATTTAGAAGGGTATTCATGATACACAACCATTCACTTACCACATTTGGTGCAAAACAGTTGGAAACAACAAAAAATATAAACCACGTTACCACATCCAACGAGTCATTTCACACATTAAATTGCCAAGATTTTTCAGAGTAGGTGACCTAAGAAAGTATATTGCAAACATGGAAATAACATTTCAAGATGACACTATCTGGATCGCGGTCCTTCAGGGCACTTTGGTATGTAATGTCGCTTGTTGGTGGTATACACACAAACATTCTATGCCCACATGGAACACATTCTAGATCCTAATCAAAGC
>VDFB02075321.1:442852255-442936158 GCA_007258455.2 Sequoia sempervirens
GCTAATTTAGCAACTACCTTTCTGGGCTTTTCTAGTGGACTGATATTAATATAGTTCAAGTTCTCTATTGTATTATCATCAAAAACTTTGATAGCTTTCTTCATGTCCACTGCCTCATACTCAGGATGGGTGAGAATTCTGAAAAATCTTCTCTATCATTTCTGGAGTTACATTTAACACAGTTTCTCCATTTAACCTCAAGACCTTTCGAGTCTCATGGTTGTAGTAGTTGGCATAGGTGAGAACAATCTCAAGAGATTGAACTATCACTATGAATGTAGCAACCTCTACCAAACCTAAGTTTGACAGAGCAAAATCCATGCAAGTCTTGGTGTCTTCATTATAAATTATTTGTTTAAACTCATCCAAGTATACATGACCCAGGTTAGTGTCTCCAATGTTATTATATGGGGTGAACATCTTTGAGGGTAGATGGTAGCCTTTATATTGATACTTCATCTCTTCTAGATCTTTAGGTGGCATACTTCCTACATGTATAAATACCACATATTAACATTCACATGTACTAGGAAGAAAAAACCCTGTCAAACAAACCATGTTAGCCAATATGCATTCCTTGTCTCAAAGTCATGGCTTGTTTTGAAGAATTTTCTAGAAAGTTTTGGGGATCGGACTTTGGGATTACCTCATACCATTAACTCTTGCACTTAAGAGTTCAATTTTCATTTTTCTTAGTTCTTCAAGCATCAGAGATTAGTGATTCCCCTTACCCTTTTCTTGTAGTGTAAGCTCCCCGAGTTAGGATTTTGTTTGGTCAGGTATCGGGGATTGGGGATCCCTTCTACCTTTTATGTCAATGATGACCTTTCCTTTAAAAAATATCCCTGATTCATGAAGTCTAAAGTTTGTTTTGAGATTTGAGGTTGTTAAAAATGGAGATAATTATGTAGCTTTAGAACTATTACCAATTTTCGCCTCAGCTCAATTGGAGGAGTTGGCTAAATGTTATCACATCATAAGGTGGAATTGCACTTAGGTTCAAATGTTGTTTTATCATTATTCATTGAGTAATAGTTATGCATTTTAAAGAAGAAATGGAGTTTTCAGAATGTCATTCAGATGTTCCAGAAATGGCAGAAATACATAATTGAAAAAATAAGCAAAATAGCATTTCAAATGCTTTCATGTATTTTGTAAAGAACTCATTTTTACAAGGCTTCATTTAATTTCACAATCAGAATGATATTACAACATTGCATGAAAATGCATTTTCTTTTCAATTGAAAAGCAGAATCGAAATCAAAGATCCACACAAGTCATGGATATAACCGTTACAACGCATTGCACTATTGAAGATGCAGAAAGTAAAACACATAAGTGACGGCATAATCATCATTGCCTGATTATCGACGTTTGATGTCGAATGGTGGATTTTGTCTTCTTGTGCTCCATCGAACTGTAAGGGAAAAGAGGGGGTGTCAGTGGCTCCAATTATGAAGAGACCTATATGAGGAACTCACAATAGTGCAACCTACTATTAATTATGCATTGAAACAATCAATCAAGTGCAGTACAAAAGAAATGAGCTGAGGGAGAAATAACGATATCATGATCGTCATGTTCTATTTTTAATGCTAACATTGTTTGTATCCTTGTGCAGGTATAGGTAAAATCATGAAGCTGATCATTATTTGAAGACCAAGCATGTGGAGGAAAACAGGCTCCCATAAGGGTAGAGCTCGACATGTTGCCCTATTCATTAAATGGGCTAATTTTAAAAATACATCATCATATTCATCAAGTGAAATGAAATACAAATGGAGTAAAAACAGAGTTATTCATTGAGTTACTAAACCAACTGTGCATTCATAACGATCAGGTCAAGCTTCTTGAAGGCTACAGGTGAATAGTGAGCTTAGTTCACTAAATGAATTCAGCTGAGTACATTTACATCAGATATTGTTGTTCAAGGATAGTGAACAGGCATACATTATGCCTTAACGGAGAGTTTTGTTTTGATTTTCATCATGAAAGAGAGCATATTTTGAAAGCAATCAGATAAGTGAAACATAAAAATGCATGAAGAGTACCAAGTTTCTCAAGAGTACAAAAGACAGACAGTGTATTCGAGTATTAAATGAATCACCAGTCCTAGTTGATTGATAATTTGATATAGAATCAAGAATCACAAGATTAAATGATAACAGTTTCTGAGGGTTTATCTATGTAAGGAAACATGTGAGCTCTCATTGAATGCAGTGTGTAGGAGCAAACAGCTCATCCCGGCTGGGGGAGTGTTTCGAGTAGAATCATGTATCAGTGTTTAGTTGAAGACAACAATCAGAAGTATGATATGCACTCAATATTGTCTTCAATGAGTTACAAGAGAAATCTTTTGAATGCAGATGTGTATGGTGTTACAATGTTTCAATTTTAAGCCTCTACATAAAGTCCAAAAGTAGAAAGAAAAGGTTGTTGTGTGATAGAGTTAAGGAATCCAAGGGAGCAATGTAGTGTGCACAGTTTCAACAAGCATTTTAACTCATAAAAGTAATTTTCAATTTTTTAGAATGAACAGATTATACTTTGAGTAAGTGATCTACATATTTAAATCTAAAGGGAGTTTCTGTTTGTAAGGAAGAGTTTAGTGTCGATGACATTTAAAAAGTGTAAATAAGGAAACAAAAGAATATCTGGTTTTTTAAATGCAATACAAACAGTATGTTTTTCAAAGTATTATATACCCAAGACAAGATCTGGTTCAAGATCAGAATTTATACAACATGTCCATAAAGAAGGCCGAGAACTGGATATACCATGTGAATCAGACTTTCAGCGTTTTCAATTTACCTAATTGGATCTGTTTCTTCTGAGCAGTAAGTTAGAAATAAAAGACACTTTGAGACAATCTTCACGGAGCAGTTTTCTTCATATTAAGGAAGCCTACAGTGGAGTTTGAAATACAGTCACAGAATATCAAAGAGTATCACCAGCTATTATGGGCTGAGTTATAAATTAAATGCAAAGTGAATATATGATACTCATTTTCAGGGTTCGAGCTTCAAAATATAGAGGATTCAATTACAGTGATAACCCATGTAAAGAGAATGCAAGGAAATACAAAATGCAAGTTTCCTGAGGTGGGTCGAGCATCAGAAGAAGGGAAATTCAGTTTTCTTTAGAAATATACAAATGCCATGTCGCTATGTGGTTTTAGGAGTTTGAAATAGAACCATTAGTTGTTTTGAGTCGAGCTCATATGAATAGAACCAAACAAATGGAGTTGCAATTTGAATCTCAAGTACCCTCGATTGGGGTTTCTAATAGACACACAAATTTTCACTATTGTCAACCATCTATGATACCCATTTTGGAGTTTGCATTCAAAGTGCTAGAAAAGCAATAATATCGATACCCACATGAAGTTTTGTATGAGACAGTAAGAAGACACTAAAATAAGAATTCCCTGTAGTGTAGTTTAAGTCTCAAAATGAGGAAAACACAGTTTTATTCTAGTTTTCATGATACCCATATGCAGAAATGCTTTCAAATAGACATAATGATGAATTTTTTGTTCTGGGTCGGGCCCAGAATCCATAAGTAATGCTTTCTACAATACATAGATGGCGGCCTGTGTAGGGCCATGTAATCTTAAGTAAAGTTGTTGAGTTCTTAGAAGGAGAGAGTATGTGTTTTAGCGGAACTCACCAGTCCAGATCTATGGAAAAGCACCCTAGCCGCGGCCAAGAGTTCCAGATAATTTCCAAAATGTCAGGAGTTCGAGCTTTAAGTGTCAGCCCAGCTCTCATAATGGGAATGGAACAGAGAAATAATGGGAATGAGCACAGAAAATGCAAGACAAAGGCATTAGAAATTGTGTTCACCGCGGCCTCAAGGTTAGAGTAAACAAAATGAAAAGGCATAAAAGTTGTGAGTAGATAGCTTACCCCTGCACAGTAGAAGGAAGCAAAAATACAAGGTGAGCTCTCTCATAGAGCTTTCGAGTGGAATTTGAGCTCATATTAGCCAAGGTAAGTCAAAGTATAGGAATGTGAAGCAAGTCAGAAAAGAAGCATGACAAGTCGTGGCCATGAAGTTTAATCTTTTAAATCAAGTGAAAGAAGCTTCTATACTGTAAAACAAAGCTTACCCACTAGAGATTCAATTATTTGAAGAGTGTAGTGAAGATTCTCAAAGGCACACGAGCTCGTTCTTGACACAATCATGGCGACATTTCCTTTCCAGATAGAGTTTCTTTTCTTAAATCTCACGAGTGCAAAATGAATCAATTTTTAGGGTTTGGAATTCTTTTCTCATGCCCTAATTCGAGTGACATCATCATCATCTAGAGTCTTCGGTCAAAGCACGTGGAGAATTTTGAATAGAGGCCAAAATTTATCATCTTTGCATTGTGCTTAATTTATCAAAGTCTGAATGTTGATATTTGAAGGGGGGCCGAATTTCCTAAGTTGGTCAATATGTTAAGTCTTTTAAGACTTATTTCATGTGCTTAGGCTAGGTTAAGAAGTCTTAAAGGTGAGTTATTTTATTGTTTTATGAGAAAACAATGATAATAGTATGGTGGATGCTAATGACCTAGGATTAATTTTTGATGATTAGGTTTTAGGGTTCTTATTTTAGATTGATTTTAGAGAAATCAATGAGGTTTTTTGATGAGAGAAGATAATGATGTGTTATATTTTTATGATTTTTTGAGAAAAATCAAAATTATTGTAATGGAGAGATAAGGAGCTTTTCTTTTTGCAAAATATTTTTAATCTTTAATTGCAAAAATTAGACAAATTATGCAAATATGCATCTTGTAAAGCAAAATCGTAAAGCAATATCCTATAAATTGTTTTATGATTTCTTGCTATTTTTAGCAGATTTTTGTTGACTTTTCCTCTTGGTTGGATTTGAGACCTATCTTGCAGAGATAAGGTGTTTTTGAGCTTTTAAAGCAAATTCAACCTATTTTTAGAGGCTTGAGAGTGTGATCATGAAAGCAGTGTGCTTTTCCCTACTTTTAGGTAGTTTTTGAGACAGTTTGAGGCTTTTTTCCTTGAGCTTTTTTCTGAGCTCAGATTAGGGTTTCTTGAGAGTTCTTTCAAAGATTTAGTCTTTTCAGCTCTCCTTTTTTAGTAGTTCAAATCAAAGTTTCTTGCTCATACACTTTTTTGAGCTTGTAAGCCTTTTTGGTACTCAGTTTCAAATTTAGGCAAAGACTCTTTCAGTTTTAATAGAACAACAAATTTCTCCTTCTTATCTTTTGTCTCAGATTTTGTAATGGCAATCTGATGTATTTTTGTTTTCAAATCAAAATCCTTTTATGTCTTGCTGTTATAAGGTTGTGTTTCAGAATTACATGTTTCAGGTTGCATGCTATGTTTTTTTTTTCAGATCTTCATGCAAATCACTGATGGGATATGTGCCAATGAGATTGTGAGAATTACTGTAATAGAGGAGCTATTATGAGTGGTTAAGTCTGAGTTTTTAGAAGTTTGGTGAATCATCTGTTAGTCATAGGATTTATTTTAAGTTATCTTTTATCCCTTTCCTCAGAGGTTGATTTAGAATAGAATTCATCATTCAAAGAACCAGCTCACTCTGGAGATTCCTCTTTCGTTCAGATCACCCACATCTGAAAGAGGTTTCCATGTTTCAGTAGGTTGCTAAATATTGCATTCAGCAGGGTGCAAATCTATTGACAATAGTTTTTGGCACACCCGGTGGGACTCTAAAAATCAATTTCAGAGAAGTTTTAATCCTTTAAGGTTGTTGTTTGGTGTATGCAGTAAGTTATTCAACCTTTTGGAGGCCCTTTTTCAATATACTTGGCGACTTTGTTCTCTAATTTTCAAGCAGATCTAGTGTGAACAGCACACAAAGGAACACGTACTGAAGGGTCGAGTGTTCCCTTCAGAATTATCAGCCTTCGGAGGAAAAATCATCAAACACCTTGGAGACTCCAAGAAGCTTTCTGGTATGCTTTTAATTGATCAAGTGTTGGTATCCTTTTGAAGACTCTATTTTTGCTTGCTTTAGCCTTTAGATAAGCAAGCATGTCAAGGCTTCATGATGATGCATCATATCATCTACCATATCATGAAAATTCTGTGTATCCATATTCATGTCAGCCATATCAGCATAATCATGTTGCTGGTTTCAATTCCATGGCTTTTCAAAACCAACGTACTTTTTATGATTGCCACCCGCCCACCCCTACTCAACCTCCATCTCTGCCGTTATTTCCCACAAATCAGTCCCAAGATACTCAAGATCGGAGCTTCAGAGATATAAAGTTGAATCACAAGAGGAAAATGCGGGGAATAGAAGAAGAAAGGAATCGGTCAAATCAACAAGGGGAGATGGCGATTATAAAGAGCACACTACTTGATTATGCGAGTCAACTAGCAGAGATCAAGAGGCAGTATGAGTATAACCAACACCAAGAAGAGTTAGCTTATCAAGCCTATCTTCATGATCAGGAGTTGGAGACCCAAAGAGCACAATTTGAGGAGGATTTAGAGAGAGAGGCAGCTGCACAAACAAATATTTTGCTTGCTCGGTGTCAAAGGTTGGAAGCCCAAATAGCTCCTGTCAGTTCTGAACATCCTATTCAAGAAGAGGTTCGTAAATTCAAAATTCCAAGTTTTATGAAAAATGAGCCTCCTATCATACCGAAAGTCAAAATCCTAAGTTTTAGGCAAAATAGTGCTTTTAGCTCCCCAAATCAACCTCCTAATCTTGAAATCTCGAATTTTCAAAACCACCATCCCTTGCAAGTCGAGGGAAATGACTACAGTCAACCTGTCAGCATTCGTGACCAGTCCATTAGGAAGCAACCTCCTTTCCTCCAGGAAACTCCAAAAATCCCACAAGTTTCCCAGCTAGATAATTCTGATTGTCCTATCACTATTGAGGATAGACCTATTGACTCAGAAAATGACTCATCATTCACCATGAAGGAAGAAGCTACAAGAATAAATTTACTGCATATAGCTATGGAGGAATATCGGTTAGAACAACAAAATATTGAATGAGAGAAGTCTTCTACTGATGATTCCTTTGATGTTTTCACTAATGAGTTGCCTTGTTTTGCGGAGGATGGAGACAAATTTTTAGAGGATCAACAACATACCAAGCAGGAAGTTTTTGTTGATTGCTCCATTTTTTCAGCGGAACCAAAGAATGTCGCATGTATGGAGAAGAGTGTTTCATTGGAGCAGCAAAATATCGATGGTCATTTTGAAGTCTCCAGTTGGGACAGCATTAAAAAAGACCCAAAGCATCACGAGCCATTGCTGCAGGAGGTAGAGGAGGCCCTGTTTGAAGAACAGCATATCCTAGATCAAAGAACAAGTGAGTTCTCAAGTCTTGCTTGATTTGTTCAATGGATTACCATTCTTTATGGATAACAAAGTAAGCACCCCTCAAATTACACCCGTACCAGCTCTAGAGCAACAGGAAGAAGTTCAAAGTTCTGATGTTTCGACACCTCAGAAGAGTTGTAGTGATGAAGAAAATAGTCCTCTTCCACAAAAAACTGAAAGTGAGAGGGAGGACGACACGTTTTGGGATGATCTTGAGGATTTTGTTTCAAATTTAGATACCAAACACTCATCTTTTGAAGGAGAAGGTTTGGGGCAGCAACTTGAGGAGACAACAGGGGCTGTCCAAACTCGAGGTGGGGAGAGCATGGCTATCGAATGCCATAACCCCGATGAACCTGGTGCAATGGCTCAAATAGAACAAACTCAAGCTAAGCTAAAGCCTGACACTATTTTCCAAGGTAGGGGTCATGATGGTTTTCCAAGTTTTCAAGAAAGTAGTCAAGAGGACACCTCAAATCCTATTATGTGTACAAGAGATAATGATGGGACCCACGAGAACCTGTACGCTAATATAATTGATGAGTTTTGCGCAAGGTTGGGTGATATGTTTTCAAATGATCCTCATCAAAAAGATGAGAATGTAGTAGGTAAGCAACAAAGAACTAGAGGTGCAAGTTTCGGTTTCACCCTTTCGAGAGGCTGCCCCATCAGACATCTAGCTAGGGATGTTGACAAGATCCAAAGGATTTCCAGTGCACCTAAGGATGAGGTGGCAATCGAGGGGCAACAAGTCCCACTTATTCATTCTAGGAAAACTAGAGGTATGCTTGACCAAACTCACATGAACTATGCTTTCAGTTATTTTTTACAAGTTGCAGTACGACAACGTACGGGAGGCATCTTCATTTTTCATCTTTTAGTGCAAATTTGTGAGTATGCAAGGTATCCTCGGTTGATTAGGAGAGGCAGTTATTTTTGAAAACTTGTAAATGGTTTTGTTTGAGTACCTTTTCCACTGGTTAGCATAGTAGAGTAGTTGGCAAATAAGTGTGTTTCACACATTTCATTTCAGTAGTTTTTCTTTCTCTAAGTGTTGCTACGCATTGTTATGTTGGCCATCAGGGACTGTTAGTTTTCTTTCAATTTTGTTTTGTTTTCTTGCTGCTATTTGGAGTGTTGCCATTCAAGTTTCTAAGGTTCAAGAAGGGGGAGAATTGACTCTACGCCCAATGAATTGTTTAAAGGTTACTGATCTATGCTTAGCAGGCAAGCATATAGCGGAAATCGCAAAAATGTTACCAATTTTCACCTTAGCTCAATTGGAGGAGCTGGCTGAATGTTATCACATCATAAGGTGGAATTGCACTTAGGTTCAAATGTTGTTTTATCATTATTCATTGAGTAATAGTTATGCATTTAAAGAAGAAATGGAGTTTTTAGAATGCCATTCAGATGTTCCAGAAATGGCAGAAATACAAAATTGAACAAATAAGCAAAATAGCATTTCAAATGCTTTCATTTATTTCGTAAAGAACTCATTTTTACAAGGCTTCATTTGATTTCACAATCAGAATGATATTACAACATTGCATGAAAATGCATTTTCTTTTCAATTGAAAAGCAGAATTGAAATAAAAGATCCACACAAGCCGTGGATATAACTATTACAACACATTGCTAATAGCACAGTGCACTACTGAAGATGCAGAAAGTAAAACACATAAGTGATGGCATAATCCTCATTGCCTGATTATCGACGTTTGATGTCGAATGGTGCATTTTGTTTTCTTGTGCTCCATTGACCTGTAAGGGAAAAGAGGGGGTGTTAGTGGCTTCGATTATGAAGAGACCTATATGAGGCACTCACAATAGTGAAACCTACTATTAATTATGCATTGAAACAATCAATCAAGTGCAGTACAGAAGAAATGAGTTGAGGGAGAAATAACGATATCATGATCATCATGTTCTATTTTTTATGCTAACATTATTTGTTTCCTTGTGCAGGTATAGGTAAAATCATGAAGCTAGTCATTATTTGAAGACCAAGCATGTGGAGGAAAACGGGCTCCCATAAAGGTAGACCTCGGCATGCTTCCCTATTCATTAAATGGGCTGATTTGAAAAATACATCATCATATTCATCAAGTGAAATGAAATACAAATGAAGGAGTAAAAACAGAGTTATTCATCGAGTTACTAAACCAACTGTGCAATCATCATGATCAGGTCAAGCTTCTTGAAGGCTACAGGTGAACAGTGAGCTTAGTTCACTAAATGAATTCAGCTGAGTACATCAGATATTGATGTTCAAGGATAGTGAACAGGAATACATTATGCCTTAATGGAGAGTTTTGTTTCGATTTTATCATGAAAGAGAGCATATTTTGAAAGCAATCTGATAAGTGAAACATAAAAATGCATGAAGGTACCACATTGCTCAGGAGTACAAAAGATAGACAGTGTATTCAAGTATTAAATGAATCACCAATCCTAGTTGATTGATAATTTGATACATAATCAAGAATCACAAGATTAAATGATAACAGTTTCTGAGGAGTTATCTATGTAAGGAAACATGTGAGCTCTCATTGAATGCAGTGTGCAGGAGCAAATAGCTCATCTTGGCTGGGGGAGTGTTTCGAGTAGAATCATGTATCAGTGTTTAGCTGAAGACAGAAATCAAAAGTATGATATGCACTCAAGGTTGTCTTCAATGAGTTACAAGAGAAATATTTTGAATGCAGATGTGTGGTGTTACAATGTTTCAATTTTAAGCCTTTACATAAAGTCCAAAAGTAGAAAGCAAAGGTTGTTGTGTGATAGTGTTAAGGAATCCAAGGGAGCAATGCAGTGTGCACAGTTTCAACAAGCATTTTAACTCATAAAAGTACTTTTCAATTTTTCAGAATGAATAGATTATACTTTGAGTAAGTGATCTACAGATTTAAATCTAAAGGGAGTTTCTGTTTGTAAGGATGAGTTTAGTGTCAATGACATTTTAAAAGTGTAAATAAGGAAACAAAAGAATATCTGGTTTTTTAAATGCAATACAAACAGTATGTGTTCAAAGTATTATATACCTAGGACAAGATCTGGTTCAAGATTAGAATTTATACATGTCCATAAAGAAGGCCGAGAATTGGATATACCATGTGAATCAGACTTTCAGCATTTTCAATTTACCTAATTGGATATGTTTCTTCTGAGCAGTAAGTTAGAAATAAAAGACACTTTGAGACAATCTTCAAGGAGCAGTTTTCTTCATATTAAGGAAGAAAACGGTGGAGTTTGAAATACAGTCACAGAATATCAAAGAGTATCACCAGCTATTATGGGCCGAGTTATAAATTAAATGCAAAGTGAATAAATGATACTAATTTTCAGGGTTCGAGCTACAAAATACAGAGGATTCAATTACAGTGATAACCCATGTAAAGAGAATGCAAGGAAATACAAAATGCAAGTTTCCTGAGGTGGGTCGAGCATCGGAAGAAGGGAAATTCAGTTTTCTTCAGAAATATACAAATGCCATGTCGCTATGTGGTTCTAGGAGTCTGAAATAGAACCATTAGTTGTTTTGAGTCGAGCTCATATGAATAGAACCAAACAAATGGAGTTGTAGTTTGAATCTCAAGTACCCACGATTGGGGTTTCTAATAGACACACAAATTTTCACTATTGTCAACCATCTATGATACCCATTTTGGAGTTTGCATTCAAAGTGCTAGAAAAGCAATAATATCGATACCCACATGAAGTTTTGTATGAGACAGCAAGAAGACACTAAAATATGAATTCCCTGTAGTGTAGTTTGAGTCTCAAAATGAGGAAAACACGGTTTTATTCTATTTTTCATGATACCCATATGCAGCAATGCATTCAAATAGACATAATGATGAATTTTTTGTTTTGGGTCGGGCCCAGAATCCATAAGTAATGCTTTCTACAATACATAGATGGCGGCCTGTGCAGGGCCATGTAATCTTAAGTAAATTTGTTGAGTTTTTAGAAGGAGAGAGTATGTGTTTTAGCGGAACTCACCAGTCCAAATCTGTGGAAAAGCACCCTAGCCATGGCCAAGAGTTCCAAATAGTTTCCAAAATATCAAGAGTTTGAGCTTTAATTGTCAGCCTAGCTCTCATAATGGGAATGGAGCACAAAAAATAATGGGAATGAGCACAGAAAATGCAAGACAAAGGCATTAGAAATTGTGTTCACCGCGGCCTCAAGGTCAAAGTAAACAAAATGAAAAGGCATAAAAGTTGTGAGTAGATAGCTTACCCCTGCACAGTAGAAGGAAGCAAAAACACAAGGCGAGCTCTCTCATAGAGCTTTCGAGTGGAATTTGAGCTCATATCAGCCAAGGTAAGTCAAAGTATAGGAATGTGAAGCAAGTCAGAAAAGAAGCATGACAGGCCGCAGCCATGAAGTTTAATCTTTTAAATCAACTGAAAGAAGCTTCTATATTGTAAAACAAATCTTACCCACTAGAGATTCAATTATCTGAAGAGTGTAGTGAATATTCTCAAAGGCACACGAGCTCATTCTCGACACAATCATGGCGACATTTCCTTTCCAGACAGAGTTTCTTTTCTTCAAACTCATGAGTGCCAAATGAATCATTTTTAGGGTTTGGAATTCTTTTCTCATGCCCTAATTCGAGCGACATCATCATCATCTAAAGTCTTCGGTCAAAGCATGTTGAGAATTTTGAATGGAGGCCAAAATTTATCATCTTTGCATTGTGTTTAATTTATCAAAGTTTGAATGTTGATATTTGAAGGGGGCTGAATTTCCTAAGTTGGTCAATATGTTAAGTCTTTTAAGACTTATTTCATGTGCTTAGGTTAGGTTAAGTCTTTAAGGCTTGTTCTTTTGCCTTAGCGAATTATGAAGTCTTAAAAGTGAGTTATTTTATTGTTTTATGAGAAAACAATGATAATATTATGGTGGATGCTAATGACCTAGGATTAATTTTTGATGATTAGGTTTTAGGGTTCTTATTTTAGATTGATTTTAGAGAAATCAATGAGGTTTTTTGATGAGAGAAGATAATGATGTGTTATATTTTTATGATTTTTTGAGAAAAATCAAAATTATTGTAATGGAGAGATAAGGAGATTTTCTTTTTGCAAAAGATTTTTAATCTTTAATTGCAAAAATTAGACAAATTATTCAAATCTACATCTTGTAAAGCAGAATCGTAAAGCAATATCCTATAAATTGTTTTATGATTTCTTGGTATTTTTAGCAGATTTTTGTTGACTTTTCCTCTTGGTTGGATTTGAGACCTATCTTGGAGAGATAAGGTGTTTTTGAGCTTTTAAAGCAAATTCAACCTATTTTTAGAGGCTTGAGAGTGTGATCATGAAAGTAGTGTGCTTTTCCCTGCTTTTAGTCAGTTTTTGAGATAGTTTGAGGCTTTTTCCTTGAGCTTTTTTCTGAGCTCAGATTAGGGTTTCTTGAGAGTTCTTTCAAAGATTTAGTCTTGTCAGCTCTCTGTTTTTAGTAGTTCAGATCAGAGTTTCTTGCTCATACACTTTTTTGAGCTTGTAAACCTTTTTGGTACTCAGTTTCAAATTCAGGCAAAGACTCTTCCAGTTTTAATAGAACAACAAATTTCTCCTTCTTATCTTTTGTCTCAGATTTTGTAATGGCAATCTGATGTATTTGTGTTTTCAAATTAGAATCCTTTTATGTCTTGCTATTATAAGGTTGTGTTTCAGAATTACATGTTTCAGGTTGCATGCTGTGTTTTTTTTTTTAGATCTTCATGCAAATCACTGATGGGATATGTGCCAATGAGATTGTGAGAATTACTGTAATAGAGGAGCTGTTATGAGTGGTTAAGTTTGATTTTTTAGAAGTTTGGTGAATCATCTGTTAGTCATAGGCTTTATTTTAAGTTATTTTTTATCCCTTTCCTTAGAGGTTGTTTTAGAATAGAATTCATCATTCAGAGAACCAGCTCACTCTGGAGATTCCTCTTTCGTTCAGATCACCCACATCTGAAAGAGGTTTCCATGTTTCAGTAGGTTGCTGAATATTGCATTCAGCAAGGTGCAAATCTATTGACAACAAGAACTTGTAAAACTATTATACTATAGATCTAATTAAGTGTTCTTTGTTACAATTTCTTTGTAGATGATTATCTGTTTAGATTCATTTTACCATTTGTAGAAGTAGATAGAAGATTGTAGAAGAATAAGACTAGAAGATAGAAGTGACATAGCATATACCTTGGAGAAACCCTTTCAGGAAAAAATTCCACAACCAGAATCAATAGTACTTGTATTATTTAACCTTAGAACAAGATTACAATAATTCTTTATCAATCCTTGCTTGAGATGCTTCTTTTGCCTTCAACAATTATTCTTCACAACCTACAATAAACTCTAATAGAACTCTCTTCAACTTGCTGCAATTTATAGACAATAATGAGCCTTTTAAACTCCAAAGAGTTTACAATTACAAAGCACAAAGCTTATCTCACAAAACCTATGCCTATTCTTTGCAAGTAGAGTTCTTCTATGAAAAACAATGTCAAACCAAGTCCTTCATCAATTTGGGATTCCCAAACTAAAGTCATAACTCAACGTTGATTACGAAGATATCTTGTAAGCTTCTCCTCAAAGTTGGCGCCCAAGAATGGGCCCACTTAACTCGGCCTTATAAAATATCCTATCATGAAAAAAATTTAACTCCAAGAGGCCAACTTGGGTGCCCAAGGTGGGTCCAAGTCAATCTCTATTAATTGAAACATATCTCTCCACCATTCATGTAAATATCATGCATGATTGATCATCCCCACTTAACTGAAAGTATCACCTATTATCTGTCATGCAACTCAAGTCATTAGTCATGCATTCCAAGTCAACTGAAGTCAACTAGCATTCAACTGAAACTAACTACATGCAATTGAAGATAATTGAACCATAACTAAACTGAACTGAACTAAACTAAACTGAAATGAACTGAACTGAGCTGATACTGAACTGAATTGAACTCCATGCATGTAAACACTTTCTAATCCTAGTTTTTGGGAACACTTTCCAAGGATTTAGGAGATACATGAAATATGTTTAGGATTGCAATTAAATGGCATCATATTCCCAATAGGGGTTTGGATCTTCCCTTTACCTCTTGCTTGCGATTTTATTTAAGCTTAAGAGTTATGCTTGAATTGCGAAGCCTGAATTTTGTCTTGGGTTTTAGGATCGGGGGTATCTCTTACGATTTCCTATAAAGTTTTCAATATTGATTAAGTCAAATATCTAAAACCTGCAACATGATTTATATTTTGTATCAACTTGAATTAAACTTTTGGAAATATTTTTCCAAAGGCACACTCATTAATCTTATTGCTTGAATGAAGGAAATCAATCATAATTTCAGACATCGGAGGTCGGGGTTTCACCATACTTCCTACCTCAATAAGGAAGTGTGCAAAGGGGTAATTTGACACCTGAATTCTGAAAATGATTCCCAAAGATAGATTTTTTCTAAGTGTTGGTGCACATCATTAGGGTTCAAATATTGGGGATACCCCTTATCCTTTTACCTCTATAAGAAAGGTGGTAAGAAATATTACCCACGATTGAAACCCAAAAATTAGTATTTTATTAAGTCATGGAATCGATGCTTCAAAATTTGGGGTTTGTGTTTTAATATGCTTTTATTTGTTATTTCAATTAGGAACCTAGACTTTGTGGACTATATGAAGAATCGAGGGTTGGGGGTCGAGGGTTAGAGTTTCACCATACTTTATGTTGATTATTTTGTGTAGAGGGTAAGGAGAACCTCTGATACCCAAAGCCCAATAGGTTTATGAGTTTAAAAAATTCCAAGTCAATGACAAAGCATACCTTGAAAATATTGAGGCCCGACACTCAATGATGACGTCACAAACACCTTCGATTAACGTGCTAGAAAGAAGATCGATCTAACGGGGCAACAAAAACCAAAAAATAGAAAGAATGAAAGAAAAAGACTCAAACGGCTAAACAAATAGGAGAATGCCCAAGATCAAACCAACCAAACAAAAAGAAGCACACAAACGAATAAAAACCTACAAACATACCCAACAAAAAAATGACTTTAAATCACAACAAGAGGAAGGATTCAAAACTGACCTGAATAATGAATGTGAGGAAGAACAAAATGCATGACGAGAAAACACACAAGACCACCACACAAGCGAACACATGAACAATCTTGCCCAAATGCACACGCACAATAATCACACAAGGGAAGAAACTCATGAACAACTTTGAAATTAGAAAACACAACCAAGCAGTAAAAATAGTGGTCTAAAACTTAGGAGGAAGCTAAAAAGAACTTGCAAAGCTCTTCAATTGTGAATTTTTTGAAAAACTAATTGTAAAATGAATCTACATTTTCTTGATAAACCTTTGATAACCTTGCATTAATGAGGCATTAAACTTAGGCGTCAATGCATTAAATTTCTTGTCAGTACATTTGAGTGAAGGGACTTGACATGATGTGCATGTGAAACGAGGCACCACCATTAATAATTGGGGTTAGGTATGCTAAAAAGTGAAACCATCTATGAAGCCCGGAAAAATGAACAAACAACGAAAATGAAAGAAAGGATCGGGTGTCAAGCTCGATAAGGAAGGTATGCAATTCCCAATAAGATTGATGCTCACACCCCAAAAAGGAAAAAGATGAAAGAAAATAGAGAAGGAAGGAAAGAAAAAAGAAAAGACGACACGAAAATGACAACACACAATGCGAAAAGATGGGGGGTCCCCATTTTGTTGAGACAAATGGGGTGTGAGTGTGAAAGCACAACAAATAGCAACCAACAAAAAAAATACTTGGATAGCATTTCCATATTCAAAATTTTCAATAGGCTTAAAATTAAAGACCTTACTAACCCAAGATTAAGCAAAAGAGTTCATAATAACCTAAGCACTTCAACTAGTTCACCAATCATAATAGAATGTCAGAGTCTCATAATGTCTACATATTGATTAATTCCTTCAAAACATGGTTAAGAGCCATAGAATGACTTGCAACCCAAGTCAATTTGTATGATCTTTCCTTTCTCTTACTATCTTTATTCATATGTATATTTATTTTCTTGTTGCAGTTTGAAATTTAGTTGGTGTGGTCTGGGCATAGCTCTGTTGCTAGCTAGGCATCCATAGCTCTGATAGAGATACCTCTAATTCCCTCAAACATAGCTCTACTACTAGTCAGGTTTCCATAGCCTCGACAGAGGTTATTTGAATCACCCATTTTTCTATTTCAAACTTGATTTTTTATTTGTTTTCTCTTTCATTTCATTTTTCTTTTTCTTTTCTCAAGCTATTACTTGGTATTGGGTTGGGAATCATTGTGGTCACTAAGAAGGACAACACTTTTAGATTTTCTTGAGTTTCAAGATCAATACTACCCATCCTAAAACTATTAATTTTAAGATCAAATTTGCAATAAGCAAAAATACAACACATGAACAATAAACACAACACTTTTACCTTGGGAAAACCCTCCTACTCGAGGGAGAAAAACCCAGCAAAATATGTATCTCTTATATATAGATATCAGATGAACAAGAGCATAAATCTGCTTTACAAGTATGGCCTTACTCAAGGTTGAATTATTACAATGAATAATAGCACCTAACCTTTGATGCAAAGATAAATTTGTTTCTTCTTGAAGTTGATTTGTTGCTACAAGATGGTTTGTTGCTCCTTCTTGAAAGAATGTGAAAATAAGAATGACTTGATTGATTGATTGAATGGTCTCCACCTTGTATATATACAAAACAAGGTGACTCTTCACTTGGTCGGCCACTTAAAGAAAATAAAAATAATATAATTTGTGATTAAGGTCGACTTTCCTTATTAATTATTTATATTTTTTCTTAGGAGAAAATATATCCCTAAGCTACAAACACTAACACTCCCACTTAGCAAGGGAGATATTTTCCAAATATCTACGTCATGGAGTCTCTCAACATGATTCCCACAATGGCTACACCCATTTGTGGAAATCTCAAAGGTTCATCACGGAGTCTCTCAACATAATGCCATCATAGTCTCTCAACATGGCATCCACCATGGCTACTCCCATGTGTGGAAAGAAACACATGTACAAGTGCCCATCATGGAGTCTCTCAATGTGATGTTGTCATGGAGCCTCTCAACATGACATCTACCATGGCTACTCCCATGTGTGGAAAAACACAAGTACAAAGGGTTCATCATGGAGTCTCTCAACATGATGTCGTCATGGAGTCTCTCAACATGATGTCTCATCTCAGTCTCAAAGATGAACAAGGGCTCGCACCTCATATTTCTCCATCTCAGAGAAATATACACTATAAGGGCTTTCACCTCATATATCTCTGTCTCAGAGAAATATACACTACAAGGGCTTTCACCTCATACTTCTCCGTCTCAGAGAAATATACACTACAATGGCTTTCACCTCATACTTCTCCGTCATAGAGAAATATACACTACAAGGGCTTTCACCTCATACTTCTCCATCACAGAGAAATATACACTACAAGGGATTTCACCTCATACTTCTCTATCACAGAGAAATATACATTGCAACAGATCTTCATGATGATGTGACTCCCTCTAAAACTCCAAGTTCTTGCATCAACCTCTTGACCTCCTCGTCCAAGGTTGCCTCTGTTGGTTTGTCAGACTCCCTATAAATGTTAATTCCTCCTCTTCGAAGAAATTTATCGCAATGACAATTTGAATAGGTTCTTCCTCTTCGAGAGATGTCTCTAGTTAAGTTTAACTCTTCAGCCTACATGAATTCCTCATAGAATGCCTCAAGCTCTTCCTCCCTTGAATTCCTTAGGTAGTCTCTCATCATCCTTTTGATCCTCGATCCGTCCTGGAAGCATTATAGAGAGATTACTAATAGTTCATAGAACTAAACTATCTTAAAGAGAAATACCAATGCTAGAAGCATACATGATTCACTATTCCAATGTTACTACATAAAATTCATGATCATTGAACATAAAATACTTATCTCGATGAAATCAGAATCTCCTTAAGTGCTGCACTTAAACGCTTTTCAATTTTGCACTTATCTTTCCTTTAGATCTCAATTTTCTCAACATTTACTTTAGATCAAAGGCACCTCAAATCTGCTTCAGGTCTGATGTATTATCTTCACACACAGCCATCACTGAATATCTTAAACATGAGGGTGCAGCAACAAACCATACATTCAACTCCTCACCGAAGGCACATAAGAGGCACGCACATTAACCTACAGGTCATGCAATCACAAAAGCACAAAATCTGTAATGCTATCAGTCCTCCACTATAAAAAATGATTCGTTCAAAAACTTCATCAGGTTCAAATCACCACAAATAAATCGACTTCTCCTTTAGACTCTCGATAAGCAAGCACTTCAACAACAGACTTGACCCTTGCTGCAACTCACATCAATCCCAATGTTGCTCACCTGCTTATCTCAACCACAACCTCCTCAACAGCCTTGGTAAAACCCTGTTGCATTGACTACCTCGATTTCTCCACATAATTTTGCTCAAAGAAACTTCATAGATCTGCACAAATTAACTTCATACATCTGCACTTTAATTTAAGTCTGCACTTTAATCTGCTGATAAGATTTGATAATAACACCTTCAAATCTGCACACAACTGTGACATATACCTACTCTTATATATGCCTTATGTCTGATATAAATTTGTTGCATTATTCATATATACCTCTGCTTAATTTTTTTGATCAGATCTTTTCTTAGACCTGCTCTGATTCCATGTTAGTTTTAAGATCAGATTTGTAATAAGCAAAAATACAACACATGAACAATAATCACAACACTTTTACCTTGGGAAAACCCTCCTACTCGAGGGAGAAAAACCTAGCAAAATATATATCTCTTATATATATATATATATATATATATATATATATATATATATATCAGATGAACAAGAGCAAAAGTATGATTTACAAGTATGGCCTCACTCAAGGTTGAATTATCACAATGAATAATAGCACCTATCCTTTGATGCAAAGATAAATTTATTTCTTCTTGAAGTCGATCTACTGCTACAAGATGGTCTGTTGCTCCTTCTTGAAAGAATGTGAAAATAAGAATGACTTGATTGATTATTGATTGAATGGTCTCCACCTTGTATATATACAAAACAAGGTGACTCTTCACTTGGTCGGCCACTTAAAGAAAATAAAAATAATATAATTTGTGATTAAGATCGACTTGCCTTATTAATTATTTATATTTTTTCTTAGGAGAAAATATATCCCTAAGCTACAAACACTAACAAAAACCACATCCAAATTTACTTAATGTGTAAGTGGTATGACCCAGGCATCTACCCTCATAGGTTTATAGTCTTTAATACACTAGACTATGTAAGAATTTTGAAGCTTACTAATAGATTAGTAAACTTTGAGTTTAAACAAGGAAAATATTTGAAAACATAAATACCACAAGCATTTTATTCATGGTTGGCACTTAGGGCCAAAACATTCACAAAAACCCACCAACAAACAACAATAGGATGAGAAAAGGATAGACAAAAGCAAGAGACAAGAAGCAAAATGAAAGGGAAAAAAAGAAAAGATAAAAGAGAACAGTAAAATCTAATCTAATACTATACATGGAGGGATAACCCTTGTTCTCAAGATCCAAAATAATGTTTTAGGAACTACTCATTGATAAGCAATGGGTTAAGTTCTCTTGTCATGGTACTAATCATAAATGTGTTTTCTCCTAAGATTTCAGATATTTGGTAAGGGCCTATCCAAAGTCTTTCAAATTTCGAATGGTTTCCTTTCTTTTCTTTGAACTTGTCCCATAATAGGACAATATTTGAGATCCTAAAAGCTTTTATTCTAACTCTTTTATCAAACCGTCGTTTAACAACAGCTTGATGTTTCGAAACATGCTCAAGAGCAGGGCTTAAATTTGATGGTTGTATGACCGTATTTAGAGATTTTTTCCGTAAAATACAATCAAAATTTTAAGAAGATTGTATCAGATGAAAGGAGAGATTTTGGATAGATTGTCAAATTTTATATAGAATTATAATAATATATATATTTGATTTATATATAATTTTATTTACACTAAGGTATATCATAATGTTTTAAGGGCGCCTTTGAATAGATAACTATCATTAAAAAAATTGTTGACAGGAAAGGTCGACTGTCAAATTTAAGCCCTGCTCGAGAGCATCATTCCTCTTTTCATCTAAATTTAGCAGGTTAAGCAACCTAACTGGAACTTTTTCATCTGACTCCAAATAACTCTCCATGAATTTCAAAGTTAGAATTCTAAGATTCATGGGAAATTTAGGTTCTAGACCATAGACCAACTGATAAGGGGATGTCCCTAATGCATTCTTAGTTCTACTTTTGTAGGCCCATAGTGCAAACTTAATGTGGGAGTGTCGGCCTTTTGGATTTTATCTAATAGCTTCTTGATAACACTTATTAAGTTTTTATTCGTATACTCGATTACCTTGGGGGTAGTAGTTTTATGAATAGTTTAAAACCACTTTATACTTGAATGCCCATTGTAGAAATTGAGTTGAGGAAAAAGAAGGGTTGTTATCACATACCAAAGTGAATGGCATCCCAAACCTGGTCATTACATGGCCTTCTAAGAATTTGATTATGTCAACGGTAGTGCTTTGTTTGAAAGCGATTGCTTCAGACCACCTCGTGCAATAGTCAGTTATTACCAAGATGAACCTATGTCTTGTAGATGAATGGGGATATATCATTCTAATAAAATATAATCCCCATTGGGAAAAAGAACATACCTCATGTACAAGTTGTAGTGGCATGGGCATGTTTCTCTCTTTATGAGTTGTTGTTTAACATATGTGACAAATCCTCACATGCTAGTAAGTGTCTTTGAATAGAGTCAACCAATAGTAACCTACCTGCAATATCTGACAGGCAGTTGCTTCAATAGATCCATGGCCAATGTCAAATTTTTCATGAAATTTTGTTAAGACTGAACTAACATCTTCTTTCTCTAAGCATCTCAAATAGACACCTTCATAGTTTCTTTTGTACAAGACCCTAGCTTTGATCATATATGCTTGGCTTTTGATTCTCAATGCTCGTCTCCTAGTTGTATTCATGTTGTCCAAGCACTTGTTTTGTAACAAATATTGGACAATGTCCTTGTACCAATCGTCAAATATGATATCTTACTAAGAATACTGCTGACATACAAGCTATTGATATGTCCCAACTAGTTTCTTTGATAACCCTTGGCCTCTCACTAGCTTCATAGGTTGGATCTCCATGTCATATTCTTGCAGGATTACCATCCATTTTCCACATTGCTCCCAAGGCTCATTCTGCATTAGCATTGACTTAACTGCAGCATCAAGAACAATTGTTATCACCTTGCTCCTCAAAATGTAATGTCTAAATTTCTTGACAACCTTGACTAGAGAAAATGATTGCTTATCCAAATTAAGATATCTGACTTCTACATTTTTAAATGGAGCGCTCATAAAGGTGGTTGACCTTTCATCACACTCCTTTCCATTTTTAAATTACTTTTATGTTTTTACATAAAGATCATTTTTTTAACAACTTTATACATTTTCTGTTGAACTTTGCTAGAGTTTAACATGTAACTTTGTTAGGAGAAAAAACATAGAAAGAGGAAGTAATTAATAATAGATTTTAAAATTAGACTAGTTCTATGTTTGTGCAATTAGTTAACCCTATTTTATTTTCAAAGAGGCACATTTATCTATCATAACCAATAAATACAAATTGTAATTGTCCCAACATCTTAAAATTTTGATAGTCAACTTTGTATGTGAAGAATTTTTTTGCTAGTTATCTATTTAAAGCTGTCCTTCAAATTTTAATAGATATTTTTATTTGGGAGAATATAAATATATCCTTAATTAAATATATATTTAAATTAAATTTCATATATTCTTTCACTCTTTTCAATATCTTTCATTTCATTATTCGAAGAGACATAACTACAATGACAACAAGGGATGGAGTGTAATAACATGAGCTTGTTAACAAAAACTATTAAAAAGTTGACATGGATTTTTAAAAAACTAGAACTCTAAAATAAATCTTAAATAAATAAAGTAAAAACTCTTAGTAAATACAAATAAGATAATTCTTAAATAATTTTAAAGTAAAATAAAATAATTATTTAAATAAATAAAATTATTTTATTACTCTTCAAATAAAAATAAAAATTATACAATGTAATAAATAAAATAATTTAATAATTTAAAGTAAAATAAAATAACTGTTAAATATAATAATTCAATATTGATATCTCTCAGCATAAGTGTACCTAAAATTTATAACTAATATGACATAATTTAGGTTAAAAAATTTTAAAATAAGGGCTACAACCATCAGATTGATTTGTTGTGTCACTCCCATTGTAACTATAAATTTTGAGTTTAAAATGACAAGTCTACCAACATTTAAATTCCAAATGTTGAAGGAAGTTCCTAGACTTTCATAATGTGCTCTTCATATAGATGCTTCCTCCTAATCCCAAAACTAGAAACTAGATCTTAATTGAGCTCTTCTCTAGTAGTCTCCTTCTATGGCCTTTCTTCCACTAATTTTACTTTGTACCCTCCTCTATAATTCATCTCATAGATAACGCCACTACCTAGAATCTCCCTAGCTATCCAATATTTTTTTACATATGTACTAGATCCTCAAGTTGTATTTCTTCAACATGTCCCCTTCTATAACCCCTTTTCACCTTCATGTTCTTCTACTTCTCTTTCTTTCCTCCATGCCTTTTGCACCCAATGATCTATTTCACTTCCTTTTACTCACACTCACCACTATGGAAGATAGAAATACTTTGGCTATAATCTTGAATTTGAAATTCCTAGCATTTTCCACCATCATATATGATGAAGCTTTGTCTTTGATACCATATAATGTAGATTGGGATAGGTGTCCCAAGTAAGGGATACCTAACCATGCAACCCTAACCAATCATCAAAGACTCCAAAAAAATAAGACAACACAATAGAATAAAAATTAGGATTTTCGAGGCGAGGGGGCTAGTTCATAAAATATCTTATTGCCAGCAAGTGGTCATGAGGTCTAATCTCCCCTTGTCCCTGTGGTATCGGAGGACTTGTCGCGCTAGCATCACCAGTCACGTGAAAAAGGTTTACCATACACATTGGAGATTATAGAGGAGCTACCCAATTCCTACAGTGTTAAAAAAACTAAGATTTTCAATAAATTAAGATCTTTCTTTTATCTTTAGAACCAAGAAATGGCTAACAACTAAGACCATCCTTCACAAATAGCAAAGTCCTTAGAATTTTGAGCTGCCAAAAAGAGTATAACTCTGTATAGATATCAGATGTATTTAAAAAATTTTACACTAATATAATATAATTTAAGGTTAAAAATCTTTGCTATAAGCTTAAAAAACATTCAAATACGGCGATATGGCCATCAAATCGATTCCCGGCGTCACTCTCTCTGTGCAACTCTAAATTCCGAGTTCGAAACGACGAGTCCACCAACATCTGAATTCCAAATGTCGAAGGAAGTCCCTAGACTTTCATCATGCGCTCGGCACGTGGACGCCTCTTCCTAATCCCATAACTAGAAACTTCACCACCATTATAGGCTACTCTAGAATTCGCCAGAATCCTCCACACCCTGCTCCCTCATGCCTTTTCTATAAAGCAGGGGAAATTCCCTTTTCTTATCCGGCAACTTATACACATTCTTCAAGATCATCGCCATTAACACAACAAGCTCAAGTTTTCTGTCTGACAATTTGTTGATTTGCCATATTATCTGTGGTCAGTAGTTAGTTTGTGTAAAGTTTGAAGGCATGGCGGGTAAAACAGAGGGAAAAGCTGTGGGAATCGACCTAGGGACGACCTACAGCTGCGTGGGAGTTTGGCAGCACGATCGTGTGGAGATCATTCCCAACGACCAGGGAAATCGAACGACTCCCTCATATGTGGCTTTCACAGACACGGAGAGGCTCATCGGCGACGCTGCTAAGAACCAAGTGGCCATGAATCCAGTTAACACTGTATTCGACGCCAAGAGGCTGATTGGGAGGAGATTCAGCGACCCTTCTGTGCAGGAGGACATGAAGCACTGGCCTTTCAAGGTTGTTCCAGGCCCTGCTGATAAGCCCATGATTGAGGTTAGTTTCAAGGGCGAGAAGCGCCAGTTTGCCCCCGAGGAGATTTCTTCCATGGTGCTCACCAAGATGAAGGAGATTGCTGAGGCCTTTCTGGGCCAGCAGGTGAAAAACACCGTTGTCACTGTGCCGGCTTATTTCAACGATTCGCAGAGGCAGGCCACCAAGGACGCTGGCCTCATTTCTGGGCTCAATGTTTTGAGGATAATCAACGAGCCCACCGCGGCGGCCATTGCCTACGGCCTCGACAAGAAGGGCACCTCCTCTGTAGAGAAGAATATCCTCATTTTCGACCTGGGCGGAGGTACCTTCGATGTCTCCATTCTGGCGATTGAAGAGGGCATTTTTGAAGTGAAGGCCACCGCTGGCGACACTCATCTCGGAGGGGAGGACTTTGATAACAGACTGGTCAATCATTTTGTGCAGGAGTTTAAGAGGAAGTACAAGAAAGATATCAGTGGCAATGCCAGGGCGTTGCGGCGCCTGCGCACCGCTTGCGAGAGGGCAAAGAGGGCGCTTTCCTCCACCTCCCAGACCACTATCGAGATCGACTCTTTGTTTGAGGGAATCGACTTTTATTCTGCCATTACGAGAGCCAGGTAGCGTATCTCAACCACTGTCGATATCTTAAATACAAATTTAATTTAAAATAAAAATATGAATTTTTGTTAACACATTCATGACATTACACTTCATCTTTTGTTGTGATTTGTTCTCAACAGTAGCTGTTTGTTGCTCTCTCCCCTTTTATTTGAGGTGTATTAATTAATTGTTTATGAATGATCCAGATTCGAGGAGCTGAACATGGATCTGTTCAGAAGGTGCATGGAACCGGTGGAGAAATGTTTGAGAGATGCTAAGCTAGACAAGAGTAGTATAGGCGAAGTCGTTCTTGTTGGTGGGTCAACCCGTATTCCCAAGGTGCAGCAGCTGCTGCAGGATTTCTTCAACGGGAAGGAGCTATGCAAGAGCATAAACCCGGATGAGGCCGTGGCCTACGGTGCCGCGGTCCAGGCAGCTATATTGACCGGAGAAGGCGACCAGAAAGTGCAGGACCTGTTGCTGTTGGACGTCACTCCATTAAGTCTTGGCCTCGAGACAGCTGGAGGCGTCATGACTGTCTTGATTCCCCGTAACACCACAATTCCCACCAAGAAAGAGCAGATCTTTTCGACATACTCCGACAACCAGCCGGGAGTGCTTATCCAGGTAACTACTCTTCTCAAAATTTCTTTTATAGATGAATAAGTGTTTTACATTCTTATTTATAAAATAATGTTAGGTGTATTAAAGAGAGTGAGCGGAAAGAGTCATAAGGTCCTGAACATAAAAATATAAACAAATCGATAATTAATTGGAACAGTGAGTAGCGAAGGGGAAGAAGGAGATCTCACATTAAGTCAAAAGGTCCAGATTATAAAAAAACCGGCTATTGATTAGAACAGGAAAGAGTCATAGGGTCTTAATATAAAAAAATATAGAAATATAAAGGAGATCCCACATTAAGTCAAAAGGTCCAGATTATAATCAAACCGGTTATTGATTAGAACAGGAAAGAGTCATAAGGTCTTAACATAAAAATATAGAAATATAAACAAGCAATAACTGATTAGAACAGTGAGTAGCGAAGGGGAAGAAAGGGATCCCACATATAGTCAAAAGGTCCAAGAGGTCCAGATTATAAACAAGTGGGTAATTGATTAGAACACGAAAGAGTCATAAGGTCTTAACATTAAAACATAGAAATATAAACAAGTCAATAACTGATTAGATCAGTAAATAGCAAAGGGGAAGATCCCTAATCAGTAAATAGCAAAGGGGATCCCCACATAAAGTAAAAAGGTCCAAAAGGTACAGATTATAAACAAGTGGGTAATTGATTAGAACACGAAAGAGTCATAAGGTCTCACATAAAAAACATAGAAATATAAACAAGTCAATAATTGATTAGATCAATAAATAGCAAAGGGGAAGATCCCTAATCAGTAAATAGCAAAGGGGAAGAAAGGGATCCCATATTAAGTGAAGAGGTCCAGAGTAAACAAGCGGGCAACTGATTCAAACGGTAAGTAGCAAAGGGGAGAACTGATTAGAATAATAAGTAAAGTAGCAAAAGGGGGAATTGATTAAAATAGTAAGTAGCAAAGGGGAGAACTGATTAGAATAGTAAGTAGCAAATGGGATAGCTGATTAGAATGGTAAGTAAAGTAGTAAAAGGAAGAACTGATTAGAATGAGTAGCAAAGGGGAGAACTGGTTAGAATGGTAAGTAGCAAAGGGGAGAAAGGGAATCCCATATAAAATCAAAAGGTCTAGAATATAAAAACATAAAAATATAAACAAATATAAACAATAGCAAAAGGGAAGAAAAGGGAAGAAAAGAGATCCCACATAAAATCAAAAGGTCTAGAATATAATATCATAGAAATATAAGGTATAAGGATGCCAAAGCGGTAAGTAATAGGGACGAAGGGGATTCCGATCATTTGCTTTATCTCATATTTCAGCGAGAGGAGATCTCGATCATCCAAATCCCATATATTAGCAAGGTCTAGAGTGTCTGAGGTCTTTTCTCTAAAAGGAAAGGATGGTCTCTAAAAAGAAGGGGAAGAGGAGGAGATCTCAGTCATCCAGTGTATCCCATATATCAGCAAGGTCCAGAATGTCCCAAGTCTTCCTTAATTTTTCTCTAGAAGTTTCTTTCTAGAATTGTTTGGAAATTTTCATTTACTCTCTGGAACTTACATTTGGAATTTGGCGGTGGCTACAGGTGTACGAAGGAGAGCGCGCGAGAACAAAAGACAACAATCTGCTGGGCAAATTCGAGCTGAGTGGCATCCCGCCCGCTCCCCGCGGCGTCCCGCAGATAAACGTGACGTTCGATATAGACGCGAACGGCATCCTGAACGTCTCTGCGGAGGACAAGACTGCAGGAGTGAAGAACAAAATCACCATAACTAACGACAAGGGCCGACTCAGCAAAGAAGAGATCGACAGAATGGTGCGCGACGCCGAGAAATACAAGTCGGAGGACGAGGAGGTTAAGAGAAAGGTGGAGGCGAAGAATGCGTTGGAGAACTATGCATACAATATGCGCAACACCGTGAGGGACGACAAGATCGCTTCCAAGCTAAATCCCGGGGACAAGGAGAAAATCGACAAGGCCGTTACCGACGTCCTCAGCTGGCTCGATCAGAACCAACTGGCAGAGGTGGAAGAGTTTGAAGATAAGCAGAAAGAGCTGGAGGCGGTCTGTAATCCTATCATTGCTAAAATGTATGGCGGCGCTGGGGGTGCGGCTGCTGGTGGTGGTGCTGACGATTTTCCCTCTTCGCGAGGAGGGACGGCGGCTGGAGAACCCAAGATTGAGGAAGTCGACTAAACATTTAGGCGGCTTTAATGTTTTTAAGCTCTACAGATATGACTCAAGTAGCTTTATTGTTTTTAAGCTCTACAGATATTCCTCAAGTAGCTTTATTGTTTTTAAGCTCCACAGATATTACCCAAGTAGTATATAAGGACTTGTGTGTGATAATTTGTACAGAGATGAGAAATGGCTTCTAGATAAGAGAGATTGTAATTATGTAAGCGTAATGAAAATAAAATGCTTTCACTACTTTTTACTTTAAAGAGCAAAGAGTTGGGGATTAATTAATTTATGGAAAACAAAAAAAATAAAATATATTTTTTAAATATGGTTGATTGTTATGATATTGTGTTATTATATTAAAAATTTTGTCTTATTAAATAATTAATTAATTAATTGTATAAATTGAATTTCGGAAGATGAATTTGATAAGACTTCTCAATTTTATAAAAGTAATTGTGCTTGAATGTGTTTGCAAGAGTGAATTGAGTTTTATGTATAAAATTGTTTTGTCAAAATATTTTGTTAACTAAAAATGAGTCATTTTATTTTGATGTTAATGTATTTATATGATGGTAAACTAGAAAATAATTTGTACAAGTCCTATGGATTGATTCAATGTTCAAGAGCAAAGATTGAAGACAATATCCATACTATATCTTAAAGAGAAGGATAGAATATTGATGACATAAGATTATGCTTTTAGTGTTTATAAATATATGTATGTGATGTATTCTTCTAGATAATTAAATGAAAATACTAGTCTTGTAATTTGAAATAATTTGTGTTTTAATTAGCTTATTTTGGGGCATGTGACAAGAAAAAGTTAAGATATGTTTATTTGTCAATTTTTATGTAAAAATCATGTGAGGCAATATATAGAAGATAATTTAATTGTTGTAAGTTGATATTGTAAGGGAGAATTATAGGTTTTTATCCATTCCTCTTATATATGTAACTCAAGTTCCTAAGTATAATTATATAGCCCATACAATAGACAATATAACTTTAGTGAAAATTTAAAGTTTACTATACTTGATTTATGAATAGAGGGTATCATTTCTAGATGTACTTAGTGCCCATATAAAGACACTTGCAACATACACATCACCCCATTGGTAGAGGAAACCTCTTTTAGCTTCTAAATTTGGACAATCAATTCCCATATGCTTTGTCAACCCATATAGGTGGTAACATTGGCATACCAATTGCATCTGGTTTCTTTTCTTACAATATTATTTCTCCTCTAGTCCTCTTTCATGTTTGTTTTCTTCCATTTCAAAATTCTTGTTTCCAAATTATGTCTCTTAGCATATTTTTAGACTCATCTCTAATGCATGGAGTAGAATAAGCTAAACAACCAATCAAAATCATCTCCCCTTCATCAATCCTTAGATTCCATTGAGAGAAAAAGCACCATGCTCAACCCTCTATATTTGAAGACTATAACAAAGATATAGCCATTATTTATAGTTACTCTTGTAATTCTAATGTTATATATGAGGCTCAACCCAAGAACAATACATCCTACATAAACTAATGTGTCACTATGTTGAGCCACAAATATTATGTCTTCCTATTGATTTAATATCATGTAAGGAGACAACATTGTCATTTTTCATTAGCCATCTTTGATTCTTGAATTTCAATCCTTAATCCATATTTGTAGTATGAGGTATGAAGGAAATTAATCTTATGAAACCAATCAAAATTTTCCTCACAATGATAATTCCTTAGGAATAGATAGAAATCTCCTATATTCTAGTCAAGAATTTACAATTGTCAATAATAACTATGAGGAAAAGACCTCTTCACCTAATCATAATACATCATTGCAACCTAGACTCTAGGACTAATCACAATATTCTTCACTCAAGGTACTCAACATCCTGAACATATTACATGCATGCTAGTGTTGCTACACTACCAAGAAAAAATTACAATCTAAACCTCATACTTCTACAACAAGCATTTACTAGTTAAATTTTCATATTAACATCATTTTTGCATCAAGATCAATAAGATCCTATGAAGAATGTTTCCCATGCTAATGGACCCAAGACCAACAATGGGATGTGTGATTAGATTCATCATTACCATCTACTCTCTAAATGGTCCTCTACCTAAGCTAGAATTTTGAGCATGTCATCACCACTTGGAATTATGAAGAATAATATCTATGCTCAAATTTTGAATATATTCACATGTCTTTAGCCTCTCATGTCACCAAAGGGTGTGTTTTTCCAAGGCCCCTAAATAGGCTTATAAAATTTGATGGAACATAAATGATCATAATTCTCATATCAAGGCTTATCCTACCACTATGAGGGAGTTTCTCACTTTGTATTTCGTCATGACTAATCTCTTCTCAAGATCATTAGAGACACAAGAACTTCATTGGTAGTATCACCTTGAAGAAGGCTCCATTCATAACTTCTAATATTTATCTAAGTTATTCATCAAACACTTTAAAAGATACATAACCAACATCAAGGACCTATTTACATGTGAACCAAAGTAAGGGCAAGATGTGTTGATCATATAAATTGACAGAGTGCCCTTTATGCCTTTTCTAGAGTTTTTCAAGTTTAGGGTTTTAATTTAAGGGTTTAGGATGTATGGTCTAGGGTCTATGATCTAGGTTTTAGGGTTTACGGATTTTTCAAGTTATGGTTTAGGTTTTATGGTTTAGGCTTTAGGGTTTAGGTGTAAGGTTTATTGTTAAGGGTTCAAGGTTTAAGGTTTGAACTTTAGGGTTGAGGTTCCAGCTTTAATGTTTAAGTTTTAAGGTTTTAATTTAAGGGTTTAAGATTAGGCTTTAGGCTTTAGAATTTAGGGTTTACACTACAGGGTTTGGACTTTAGGGTTTAGGGATTGGGGTATATAGTTTAGGGTTTAGAATTTAGGATTGGGGATTGGTTTCTAGGGTCTAGGGTTTAGGATTTAGGCTTTATGGTTTAGGTTTTAGGGTTTACACTTTAGGTTTTAAGATTTAGGATTTTGGGTTTAGGGTTTGGGCTGTAGGTTTTAGGGTTTATGTTTAAGGGATTATGGTTTAATATTTGGGCTTTATGGTTTAGGTTTTAGGGTTTATACTTTAGGTCTCAAGGTTTAGGACTTGAGTTTTGGAGTTTGGGATTTAGGGTTTAAGGATTGGGGTCTAGGGTTTAGGATTTAGGATTTAGGGGTTGGGCTCTAGGGTCTAGGGATTAGGGCTTTAGGGTTTATGGCTTAAGGATTCTAGGGTTTAGGATTTGGGCTTTATGGTTTAAGTTTTAGGGTTTACACTTTATGTTTCAAGGTTTAGGATTTGGGTTTAGGTTTTAGGGCTTGGGCTTTAGGCTTTAGGGTTTATGGATTGAATACTAGGGTTTAGGGTTTAGGATTTAGGGATTGGGCTCTAGGATCTAGGGTTTAGGGTATAAAATATCTATAATTTGTATTATCCCTTGTCTTATAAGTGAATCTATTGATGATTCATGAGAAATACATGTTTGGGTCTAGATTTTCTCTAATCAAATATAAATGAATGGAAATCAAATAGTATATTACAATTTATAAGAACTGAAGTTTGGGTTTATCCTAGAGCTCACATCCATAGATATGAGGAGCAAATAAATTGGAATCTATTTAGAATTTAAAGTCCAAAACCACAAAGCACTAAGAACCAAGGAAAGTCATGTTTCTAGATTATCTCCTTGTCAAGTTTAATTTGAAAGGTAACGATACATTATAAAACTTGTCTTATGCTAGTTAAAATTGGATCTAACAAAAAGCATTAAGTACTTGGGATTTAATAGTAGCAATTATAGTGAATATCTATTTACTGCATCCCCATGGATTGGTCACCATGCATTGGCCAACCATGGGTTGACACACATCCATAATTTCTTATCAACTACTATTTTTTACTATGTGTGTAACTGAATTCAAATATAGCCCAATAATGTTCACTAAATGATTTTTAAGGGAATATAACAATCTAAACTATAATTTAACCATCTTGAAGGCTTGGAAATGGATTACGACCATGATGGGCCCTATTTATAGTATAAATATAGTATTATATCATTATTGTAATATATTTTAAGGTAAATACAAGAATTTTAAAGTCACACAAAACTTGATCAAAGCACGAGCTATAAAGCACAATACTATAAATACAAGAATGATCAATCTTTATGAGAACTTGAAAGTAAAGTTATAAAGCTTGGAATGTGCTCGTGCTTTGTAATGCAAGCACGCCTTTATTAAAAAGCATGAGAAAATTTTCAAGTGTAAAATGACTCCTAACAGACAAAAAATCACATGACAATCATGATCAAGGGCCACTACAACTGTGCACGCTTTTTACACACCTTTTTTCCAATAAGGTATGAGATTATTTTATTTTATGTGAGTTAAAATAATTGGAATGCAATTTAATTCAAATAGTATCTTATTGATGTATGCTTTTTGTTTCTTTAACAATTTTGGTTATCAGTTTTGTTGACTATTTTTTATAGTTTTGATCATTTGTTAATTTGTATAAGTAATAATCATTTGCATGTCTATTAATAGTCTTTTTATCAATATGTGTTAATTTTGTGATTATTTTATTATTTTTGAACTATAATTAAAAAAAAATTTAACATATATTAACAATTTTGTTTATTTAGAAATAATTGGCATTTACCATGGGAAGGAACAAGTGAGGAACACCTAAGAAAATTGAAGCAAAGAAACAAAAACAAAGGGAACGAATGAAAAAAATATGTGCAATGAGAAAATTTTGAGAAGGTACATCTTCAATACTCATTGATATTAATGTAGAAACAATCCCAAAACACCTATTGGAATAAGAAATAATGAATCAAATTTACCCAATGCAAACCAAGAACACATGTCAATCATCGCAACTCAAATTATTCATAAAAGATGAAATTATCTAATCAACATAGATGAAAATATTTTGAAATCAATTCCCAATAAAATTCTTGAACAAACTTGTAGAAGATTGGCTAATAAAGTATGGGATCACTTTTTTGAAAGCTTAAGTGAAACTAGAAGGTACCAATTATTCGTTGAAATGATAAAAAAATCTTAAATTTAGAGATACTATGAAGATCCTTGGTTTAAGATCATCCAATACCAATGGTGAAAGAATTATTGTTAGAAATATATTTAGTGTGTACCAATCAATAGTTTCAACCTTAGACACTAAAGATAACAATGTTACTCTACATGTTCTTACATCAACTATAGTAAGCAATGAAACAAAAAAATATCATTTGATTAGCAAAACAAGTAGATCACTAAAGCTAAGTAGAAAAACACTATTGAAAGTCATGGGAGATGTGAAAAAATTGAAGATATCAATAATAATACACTATGGAAGTTCTCCAGAGACTCCCATGTAAAGACAAGGTTGTTGTTGATTGTCACGTCTTGAACTTTGATGCTCCTTTTTTTGGCTTTGAGTGGATTTGACATATGTTTGGATGTGTGGTAGATTACATAGTGAACACTATGGTATTATTTTTTTGTGTGATGAAATATGAAATGTTGTTTTAATTTAAGAAAAGTGAATGCTTAGAAATGCAATTTATTTTGAATGTGATGAAAAATGGAAAATATTATTATTTGAATTCATAAGTTTAATGTTTTGATTTATATCTTTATGTGGATACTAATCTATTAATGCATACCTGAGGGTATTGAGATGCATGTTGTCGAAAACCAAGGGTGTGGCTAAGGAGAGAAGGTTAGCTTCTTGGAAGGGTACAAAAGGAACAAAACTCTCGTATACACACACATGCATGTAGTGTCATTGACATGCATGTAGCTTTAATTTAATTAAATGCATAATTGTGTGCTTTTCTAGGTATTTAATTATATGTGGTGAAAAATATAAAAAGTATAGTTAAATGGAAGAATTGAATTTTAATCTTAATTTTATTACACCTCTCTACCTATAGTGAAAGATTATGTCTAGAAAATTAAATAATTATTTAATTGTTTTAAAATCAAAAGTTACTGCCTTGGATTAAATCCTTATTTTATAAATAAATATTTATTTACTCCTCCTTGAGAGTAAATAGTTACCTTTATTTTACAAGGCTGTAGTTGCATTTCCTAACTCTTTCTAGATGATGAATGCATAGATGGAAATGAAATTGTCATTATTTCTTTTCAATTAATAAGAGAATGAAATGCAAGAAATAAATTTTAATTTTTATCTATTGAGTTCAAGATTAGATTTTGGGAAACGGAAAGGAAACCTTAAAAAGGGAAAGATTAATGAGAATGGATAACGGTTCTTGATATACTTCTTGAATCACTCTACAAATTAATTACAATGGCTGCAAAAATAGAGGGTCTTTGATATAGTTTTCAGTAGAATAGAAATAGGAAGAAAGAGGAGAAGTACAGGAAAAAGGAAAGAAGGGAATAATTTTCAGAAGACAAAGTGCAAGGAAGGAAAGCTATAGGAGAAGAAGTAAAAGAGGAGCATTTTCAGCTGGAGGCATCTATCCGGGTATTTAAAATCTCCACTATTTTTTTTTTGTTAATTTCCCATAATGTGGGAAAAGAAATGTTGGCTTGTTTAAGAATTTATTTCTTTTGAGAATCATTGTTTTAAACCTTTGTAGTTGAAATGTTTGTTGGGTAGTGAAATTCGTACATTCTTTTAAAATCCTTTACATATATATATTTAAATATAATATTGCAGCCTCTCTGAGTTAAATATAGAACCTTATACTAAAATATTTTAAATTTACTCTATGCCATTGCTTGTGTAAATTTAAACCCAGTTGCTGTAATTTTCTTTCCCAACTAAAGATTAAAATGTTGAACATGTTATTAAAATGATAACATTATTTACAAAAGATAATATATATATATACATACATATACATATACATACATATATATACATACATATAATATTAATATATATATACATATACATATATATATGTATATACATATACATACATATATATACATACATATAATATTAATATATATATATGTATATGTATATGTATATATATATACTATATATGTATGTATATGTATATATATATATAGTGTGTGTGTATGTATATGTATATATATATATGTATATATGTATATATATATATGTTTATATGTATATATATATATGTATATATGTATATATATATATATATATATATATATATATATATGTATATGTATGTATGTATGTATGTATGTATATTGAAATTGTAATGCACATATATATATATACAATAATATATTTATTTTTCTTCTAAATCAGCGCTTGATTTTTTTTCTGTGTATGTTTTGAAGGGAGTGGGGAGGGAGGCTTACGCCTACCCTTCTCCCCCACCTATCCCCATCGCCACCTTGAGGGAGGCTGCCGAAGAGAGCAACGTCCCTCCATAGGCCGAAGCCTTTGGAGAAGACATTGCTTCCCTCAGGCAACGTCCTCCCTTAGGAGGTTCGATAGTGGCTTCAATATTTCTTTTAAATTTAATTTGTCTTTGAAAATAAATAAAACTTACTCACCAAAACTTCATTTATTATTTACATTTATAGAAATATATAAATATATATATATATATATACACTATATATACACTATATATATATGCATATATAAGTATATGTATATATTTATATACATACCCCATTATTCCCCTCTCTTAAACTATAAATGACTAAAATTTATTCCCTTTTCAATCCAAACTATTCTCATAAGCTTATTTTTATTTTTATTTTATTTGGAAAATTTCCCCAAATTTTGTACAGAAAAGATTATTAGATCTGAGAATTAAAATATATATATATATATATATATATATATATATACCTCTACACCGAAAGTTTAGTCTGTGTATTGTAATTTTAGCTAGAAGATATTTTCAAATTTCCCAACCTTGTATTTTACCACCTTATGATATTAATGCTAGTAAATGAGAATAACTATATATAGATATATATATATATATACAAGTATATATATATATCAATAAATATACACCTTCTATGCATTTTAGTTACATTTTCCTTTAATCAGGTAAACTAATTACTTAAAAGGTAAATAAATATATTCTGAATGTATAAAATTACATGTATATGGATCTAAATAACTATCAAATATATATATATATATATATATATATATATATATATATATATATATATATATATATATATATACAAATATTCAAATATAAACACAATAATATAGGTACAAATAAATATTTATAAGAGTAAATACAAATTGGTTTCTATTTTTTTAATAGAGAAGACAATTCTTCCAAGTTTACTATTAGTTGAATTACTTTTGTGATTGTTTATTTTACCCTTGAAAGAGAATGTAATCTGAGTTTGAAATATAATTTGTACAGAAGACTTACTTTGCTGGTAAATAATTTACTATTAAAATATGCTTTTAGAGTATTTTCCAAAAATTTATAATTAAATGTGTAAACTTTTGAATTATTCCAGCCTGTGTAAAAAATTAATTTACCGACTTAGGTCATTGTAGAAAGGCAAATAATTTTCACAAAATGTTATTATTCTTTATGGAAAGTGTTTTCTACTCAATTTCCTACAAGATTGTTATTCTTTCAAACTGAATGTTGAGTATTTTTGCAAAAGAAGTACTAGTATTTAAAATATGTTTACATGGAAGTTTTTTTTAGAGTGAAACAAAGACCATAAATGAATTATTTATTTATGAATTACTTTCCAAACAAGGAAATAGTAGATTTTTGGATTATTTCATATACCTATAAATTGTTTACAACAGAAAATGCTAGAATTATATGCATTTCATATGAATCTATGTGTATTTATATATTATGAGTAGACTTTCGAGATAGGATGTCGAAGGTGGACCCACAGAGATGATAGTTTTACCTTTTCTAAAACTATCATTCATTTTTATTTATTCTTGGCGAAGCAATGTACCATTGAAATAGATGGAATTAAAAAGCCAAGAACTAAATGTTATGTAGGTTTTTGCCACCTCCTGTTGCAAGAAATATGTTATTCTTAGTATAGGAATGCATATAGGCATCAGGCTTCCATCAAGAGTTCCCTCATGCCGTATTGTTCCCGGTTGCTACGCTCCTCGAGGAGGGTCAGGGATTTCTTCGAGATAGGAAGGAACTCGGGGAAGTCATGTGCTTCGTGGTTGGGCAGAAAAGGAACCTTAAACACACTCTTGGCCCTCAGCACAAGAAGACCATTGGATTCGAGGCAAATGAGGATCAGAGCTTTACTTTGGCATTGATACATCTCTTATATTATTTCTTTACGGCTTGCATAGCCATTTGTACTTTGTAACTTTACTTCAAGAATATAACCCTTATGTAAACTTGTATCATTGAAATAGATGACTTGTTTATGGTATCATTGGAATAGATGATTTGTTTATTGTATCATTGAAATAGATGATTTATAACACCTTAAAATTGTATGTACATTGATAATGTTAGATAAAAGTACCTTGAGCATTTATGGATTACTCTTGGTATACATTTTATGGATATGTCATAGTATGAATGCACTTCTATCTCCTTACTTGAAGTGAATGTTACTCAGTTATTGTACTTTGGTATGGAATGGAAAACTTGTTGTCTTTACATTGATGCCTTAAGATCATTAATTGAACAATTTTGGAAAGATAACACAAGAGTTTCACCCAATCAAAGAGATGTTGTAAGAAGGAAAATTGGATCTCAAAATCGTGAACCACATCTTAAATACTTTTTGGATATGAGGCAAACATAATTTTATCAAAATTTTATTCAGAGTTATCCTCAAATTAGAATTAGTCTTGAAGGTATTTTGAAATGTCCAAACCTTTTTATGTTAAGATAAATCATGCACTTACTACATGTTGTAGGATGCATATTGAATTTTCTATACATTATGATATTTATCAGGATATATGTGTTACTTTGCACACTTACGATGTTTTGCATGAATGTAACATACAAATCCCACCTAAATTATCAAGATATTTTATTTCAAGTGTCTTATGTGAAAGATTAGATGGCCAAATTTTTTATAATAAGTTGTATTTGAAAGGATCATGTGTTACTTGTGCTGGTTTGCAACATTTGAAAAAATGTGTACATATAGAGAGCACACATGGAATTGGGCAAAAACTAGTCAATTTTGGAAAATACAAGTCAGTAACATATGGGGTAAAAGATGGTAAAGAGTTAAAGAGATGTGAGTTAGTGAGTACAAATATATCTATAGCACAATTTATGAGAATATTTCAAGAGAAAATAGTGTATGAGTATGCAATGCATACACACAAAGTTCAATGGTTTCATGAGAAATGCAAGTTACGTAAGGATTCATTTCCTCTTGGTAACATTGTTTCTATTGTATATTTTTCTCATAATTAAACATTACAACCACACAATTAAGTGTAATCTTACTCCTAAAAATCTATTCAGGTTACTATTTTTGTACATATAGCATTCATGCATGCACCTAATAGCATGAAGTCCAAGATAGAAATATATTAAGAGAGTATCACTTCTACATCAATGACAATTGTACTCATTCCACAGAGTTTGTGGAAGTTTGCTTTAAAATTGTCTTTGATAATTTAAGATCCAAAATATCACATATAGTAAACACATTGTATGATCATTAATTGCACATCATGACAATTCAATAATCTAGGGGTGTTCTATTAGTTGAGCAAGATGCATATGACAAGTGGTGTTCAATGTTTTTGGAATTTCACTAAGGTTGGACATGGAAATGGAGAGAATGATGGTGCAAGAGCATGTGTAAAAGGAGCCCTAGCAAGAGAAGAGTTGAAGTACCAAGGTGAATTTAAAAATATACATTTTAAAATTATAAAAGTGTACCTAGTATTTGATGATGGAGGATCACTCACCACACCTCTTGGTTGGTTTGACATGGAAGTGTCATGACCTCCCAACTATTATAAAAAGGTTTAACATTTGAATAAATATAATTATTAAAATGTATCTAATTTTAAGAAACTAATTAAGTGTATATTTAATAAAATCTATAGATGTTTAAGGGCAATTTATTGGTCTATCACATATGGTGTATGTTGAGTTGTATAGTTTTTAACACAAAACATTGATCTAACTAAGATGATCTCCCCTATCCATTCATCTACACCAAACAACACAATAAATAATTCACTAAATAAATTGATAAGTGATTATAAACTAGAGCAAGCTATTTATTAATTATAATGTATATTATGTGAAAAAATTTAAAATGTAGCATACCTCTATAGGATGATTATATATTGTAGCTAATAAATATTTCTCCTTTGGTGTAGCCCTTGAATTGAATGTAGGAGAAAGACCATAACATTGGGTGATTTAAATTCTAACAAAAAAAGTGGTGAAGGTTGTAATGGTGTCAAAATATGTGAGGTGCTAGGAGAATCACCATCTCGTTATTTTCTCTCTACCACTAACTTCAACTTCCATATGAGTAGCTTGGTCAACTAATTTTCTTAAGAGCATAATCAATGCTCCTAATATTGATATCAATGTTTTTTGATGAATGGGTGAAGGAATACCAAGAAAAGGAGAAATAACGGGTGGATAAAGCAAGTGTTGATTTGGATTGACAAATTGCCCTACCTTATGCTTTGCCATGCCACCTCGAACACCCTGGAATGATTTGATGTCAAAATAAATGGTTTTTAAACCCAATTCAAACTCAACCCATAATTTTCTCAAAAAACACAATGGCACATCATAATTGGCATGTGTTGGATGGTCAAATACCATCCATAATCACTCCCAAAAATGTGTTACAATTTGAGGATGCCCACACCATCTAATTGAAATTATATTTTTATTTGGAGGGATGGGTTTGTTTGTCAAAAGGTCAATAAAGTACGAGGATATGATTTACTTAGTAATATGTAAATCAAGGATCTCTATATATGGTAGTTCATCTAAATATAACTTCATCCTCTCCTCCCTCAAAAGTCAGAAGTGATGTATTTTGAAATTGAGAAAGTGTTTTTGTGATCATACACATGACATTAATGAAAATAAGATATATTAGGAATTCTTGCAATAAGTGAATTTGGCATTAATTTATTGATAATGTGTTTAAGTTTCAGTTCATAATTGCACATATTACCATGTGAAAGACAAAATATTGGGCTAAAGAATAGATCTTGATAGATATTGAGCAATGTCTTAGATCCCCAATCTTAAGTTCTTCTTGAATTGTGCTATTGGTTAGTTACTATATAGTTCAATTCTATTGTAATCGGAGTAGGCCAATTTCATGTGATGCCTATTAAGTTTAATAATATTTTCCCTAAGTGTGTGATGGAATTACTAAATCTAAGTAACATGTAAGTAAGTTTCTACCTACTATTGGTATGTGGTTCCTTTTTATGATGTCCAATTCATTATTTATATCACCTAGGTACTTTGCATATTTATTTAACATGTCTTGCAACCTTGTTCATTGGAATATACAATTGAATAACTACCAATGAAGCTATAGTTATCTCCCTCTACACACTAGTAGCCTTCCCCAAGTTTTTTTAGCACCATCCAATCTTAGACAAAAGAAAATTTTCATAGAAAATAGGTTTTGTAGATTGAGAAGAGCATTGGGAATTTATGTAGTATTAAGACTCAATTATGCTATGAGTACTACACTATGTGTACAACCACATATATGATCATAATAAAATTTTCTAATAAGTCCCATGGTATTCAAGACACTATTGATTCAATCAATGATCTCATATTCTAATCATCAATTTCATTCAATAGTTGATCATCCTTCATTAACTACCTAAAATTGACAAAATAGAGCTAAACCGTTATAACCCTCTCAATAACATCTACATTATAATCTCAATTCTTACTATTTACCCCTAATTTATATTTAAGTTGTTTTATATTAGTTTACTAGACCTAAATAACTACATGATGTGCAATTTGTTTCCCTACATTTTGATGAAATCCAACTTATTATCCCACCTAATGGTTTTCCCTTGACTTATCCTTATTTATTTTTCTAATTTATCGAATATGTTTTTCCCATCATTCTCTTAGATTTAATATGTTCTTTAATTATATTATTTTTGGTTAATCACATATTGGGGATGTATGTCACGTCATAATATGCGATCTCATCTTCCTATTAGGCATATTCCTAGGATCAAAACCTCTATTTATATTGATCACTTTGAGGCTCCTCTTATGAAAATTTAAATGTATCTAGATATATATTGATAAGGAAGATGAATTTGGTCATTTATCATAAATTTCGCATGAAGATCAAATTATTGATGATAAGACTAGGAAGTTGAAACTCCTTAAAGAAGGGACCAATAATATTGACAATGGCTCTAGCCATTTTCTCAATGCTACTAGATGAATTTTGATTATAACCACATCATATGGGATACATGTGATTAAGGTTCTTGGACATGAATCTCTAGACATACATTCCTTATGTTGTAATGTTAACACCTATTAGGTTAGAGTCACCTTGGGATAATTTTATTGTAGCATGTTCTATCTTGTATTTAAAATTTATATGGTGATTTAATTTTGTTGAAAATGGAGATAATTATGTAGCTTAATACTTTGTAAAACTATAAGATTGTAGATCTAATTAAGTGTTCTTTGTTACAATTTATTTGTATGTGATTATCTATTTAGATTCAGTTTACCAATTGTAGAAGTAGACAAAAGATTGTAGAAGAATAAGACCAGAAGATAGAAGTGACACAACATATACCATGGAGAAACCCTTTTTGGAAAAAACTCCACCACTAGAATCAATAGTGCTTGTATGATTTAACCTTGGAACAAGATTACAATAATTCTTTATCAATCCTTGCTTGAGATGCTTCTTTTTCCTTCAACAATTCTTCTTCACAACTTGCAATAAACTCTCATGTGTCCAAGCATGAATCCACACATCCTATGCCATCCTTCACAAAAGTACTCTCTTAGTGAACTCTCTTCAACTTGCTACAATAAATAGAAAATTGTGAACATTGTAAACTCCAAAGAGTTAAAAATTACAAGAGGATAAAGCTCCTCACAAATATCTATGTCATTCTTGTGCAAGTAGAGTTATTCCGTGAAAAACAATGTCAAACCAAGTCTTTCATCAATTTGGGCGTCTCAAACTGAAGTCTTAACTCAACGTTGATTACAAAGATATCTTCCAAGCTTCTCCTCAAATTTGGTGCCCAAGAATGGGCCCCACTTAACTAATCCTTGTAAATATCTTCTCATGCAAAGGTGTTGACTCCAAGATCTCAACTTGGGTGCCCAAGGTGGGTCCAAGTCAATCTTTGTTAACTAAAACATATCTTTCCATCAATTCATGCAAACATGATACATGATTGATCATCCCCACTTAACTGAATGTAGCCACCTGTTATCTATCATGCAACTCAAGTCAACTGAAGTCAACTAACATGCAACTCAAACTAACTACATGCAACTGAAGATAATTGAGCCATAACTAAACTAAACTAAACTCCACTCATGTAAATATCAATTCCTAACTTCTAGGATCTTTACATGCATTACTGAAGTGTTATCTTTCTCCAAATACTTAACTGAAATCAAGGTGGGTTCCACCTTCCATGTGGGCGCCCCATGTGCTCCTATTTTATAGGATCTCTTCTTGGACGCCCTCGCATGTTCCTATCATTTAGGAATAATTACAAATGTCAATTTACATATTCATTTCATTTGAATTTAATCTCTTTCTAATCCTAGTGTTGGGAAACACTTTCCAAGGACTTGGGAGATACATGAAATATGTTGAGGATTGCAATTAAATGGCATCCTATTCCCAACATTCTCCCACTTGACATTATACATTGCAATTATTCTAAACAAGGAATCATTCTTATAAATCAAGTATAGGACTCAAGGCCAATGGCCTTCCTATACCAAGAACCAATACCTTTCCCAAGTCTTTGTAACCATTTCTTCTATCACTAAAACGTGCACCAATCTATTCATGAACATAAGCATCAAACTCAAATGATAACAAAAGAATCTGAGTGACTTCCACACTCATACCAAATTGGAATAGCAACCATATCAAGTTGCTAGCTCATCTAAAACTGTCATAGGTAGAACTTCATGCTATCAACATAGCAACCCAAATCTACAAAAAAGTCCCTATATATCCACCATCCTACAAAATAAGACTCCAAGGTAACAACACGCATAGACATGCGATAAAAAACCTTTGAAGTAACTCACTGTAGTAAAGTGTAACCAATCCAAGAGAGGTGCCCCTCTCATACATAACACATATACCTTCTAGAACTCCCACTGCACATGTAATGTCAAATCTAAAAACAAGATCACAACATTAACAAGTCCTCCTATAGCACTTCACATAGAGGATGTGGCTTACTCCTCTATCATAGTGTCAAATAAGCATACAATGATATGAAAAATACATCTATCATAACACAAGAACCTTCAAGAAGAAGACTATTCCCTCAAAGAGAGAACCTGCAAATCAAACCATGTTCTTATACCACACTAACATGTGCCAAACTGTGTAAAGTAAGATCTCCTTCAACACTCTCAAACTAAAAGGATATCAACATCTAACCATTCAACTTATAATGAAATATGGCATAACTTAAATGTAAACCTCTCACAAAAAGTACATCAAACTTATCCAAACATTCCCACATCAAAAGGGAATATACCCAAAGCCACTAACTATCTCCTATACCTCTCCTACCCAAATCTTCAAAAGTAACTCAAGTTCAAAATTGCAAGGAGAACAATGGAAATACATAAAATCATGCATCTACTTCTCAATAATCCCTCAGAACTCAATTTTCAAGACTAATGCATAAGAGAAGACAAAATGCATATAAATAATGCATCTAATAATTAGGCGAGCAACACCTCTTAGATCATTTACTTGCCGACTAGACCAAGAATGGGATACAAGATTGTCTTGTGCATACAACACCAAGAAATATAGGCTTTCAATAAATACAACCTTCTCATCAGGTCTATGATCGACTCACATCCATTTCCAGGTGTAGGCTCCTTGGCCTTTATTGTTGAAAAACTTTTATAACAAGTAACCATTCCAACACATATCTCTTAACATAAGAAATATGCAGCCTAACCCAAGTCTCTCTAGTATCCATGAGCACCCACCAATCAATCCATGCCAAGTTCAAATGCAACTTGCATAATCATGAAGCTCCAAGCAAATGATTAATACTCAAAACCAAAAATAACTACATCCTCTCCAAATGAAGAACAATAACACCTTTACCAAAGACTCTAAGGTTCCTCCATGAAACAAGATGTTAAAACCTCTTCAAATTACATGAAGATAACCATATCCTACCAAAGCTCCCACTTAACTATGTGTGATAGGTCGAATTTAGGTGGTAGAAAATGAGCAGCAAACAAAGTAATGCAAATAACACCAAAAACAACCTACACCTCAAGATTAGCCTAGCTGGAATCAACACAAAATAAAAAACAACAAATGGAACCTTTTACCTTGTGTTGAATCGATCCTTTGGTTGGCCCTTTGATCTTTGGTGTGTATCCTCCTTGGATGGAAATATGCAAGGTAGATGATGATAGGATAATGGATGCAAGTGGATGCAAGCATGAAAATGGCTAAGTATGGATTCTAGGAAAAAATTGCAAGAGTTTGGCTACAATGCATGATCCACCCAAAATGAGAGAAAAAAGGGGGTATTTATAGAGATTTTGGAAATCTCTAGGGAAATGGATGGTCAAGATTGAGCCACCAAGATCAAGATGTAGGGCCAAGGTGAGTTGAGAACTCACAAGCCCTCACATCTTGACATGTGGCTTGTGATATGGCCTAAAAGGTGATGTGTGACATGAGGTGAAAGGATAGTACATGACATGGAGAGGGTACATGTACCTTGGGATTGGGACAAGATCTCCTCATAAAGGAGGTACTTGTCCCCATGTGGAGAAAGGACAAGTGGGAATTAAAAATTCCTCAATTATCCTCATGGGGATGAGAGAAGGAATTTAAAATTCTTTTAAATGCATTGGGGGATTAAATGTGAATTAAAAATTCACATGGGGAATGGAGATGCCTTGTTCAAAAGAGAAAGCTTTTAATGAAGTTGACTAAGGACACATTCCATAAATGATATGGGGATTAGGGATGACCTAATTGAGTGATTAAGGTTGTGCAAGTACTTGATTAGACTAATTAAGGGCTCATTAGAGGCAAGTGGGAAATTATGGAGGATGGGACCCTAATGATGATTAGGGGTGTGTACATCTTAATCATAAATTAATTATGACTAAGAAAGAGGGTTAGATTGCTAAGAGGGATTAGAGGCCAACTTGCAAAAGTTGGAGGATGTGACAATGAGAGAAAAAAAAAAGGGGGGGGGATTTAAAAGTAAATTTAAAATTCCCAAAAGATAACATGAATAAATTAAATAAAGTGATGCATTTATTTAATTTAGAGAGGAAATAGGGGAAAAGTATTTATTAAATTAGATACCTTGGGAAACTTTATGCAAGAAACATAATATTAATTAAATGAATGATTTAATTAATACCGGCAAAGAGGATGATTTTAAAAGAGCAAAGGGTTGATTAAGAAGACGACTTTGACCATATGGGAGTGGTCAAATTTGGATGTCTACACTATGATACCGAGCTATACATGGCAACAAGATAAAGATCAAACCATCACTATCAAAAAACTCCCACTACAACATGTAACCAAGCTATTCATGACATCGTGATAAACATATCCTAAATGAAGATCATCCATACATGTAAAACCATGGGCTCAAAACCATGAGCTCCAAAACCATGGACCAATTCAACTAGCACAAAACCATGTGTTAAAGACCACTAAAGGTTAATCCACTAACTCTAACACAAGAACTAGTTTAACCCAACTGCCCTCCCCTTACCACCTGGGAGAACTCCTCTCTTACCAGGCCTTTCCTTTCATGGATTGAGCAAGCCATATCAATTCTTACATCCATCAATCCAAATAAATTGTAACATACTTCTTTTACAAATCTGCAATAACACAATAGTAAAAGCTCACACTATAGCCAAAAAAACCTTCAAACTTTTAAGAGAAAGGTGCCCCAAACTCTACCCAACCATTAGCTCTGATACCAAATGTTGAAAATGGAGGTAATTATGTAGCTTAATACTTTGTAAAACTATGAGATTTTAGATCTAATTAAGTGTTCTTTGTTACAATTTCTTTGTATATGATTATATGTTTAGATTCATTTTACCAATTGTAGAAGTAGACAGAAGATTGTAGAAGGATAAAACCAAAAGATAGAAGTGACACATATATCATGGAGAAACCCTTTTGGGAAAAAAACTTCACCACTAGAATCAGTAGCGCTTGTATTATTTAACCTTAGAACAATATTACAATAATTCTTTATGTATAAACCGTGGAGAAACCCTTTTGGGAAAAAATTCCACCACAAGAATCAATAGTGCTTGTATCATTTAACCTTAGAATAAGATTACAATGATTCTTTATCAATCCTTGCTCGATGCTTCTTTTCCCTTCAAAAATTCTTCTTCACAACCTACAATAAACTCTCATGTGTCCAAGCATGAATCCACACATCCTGTGCCATGCTTCACAAAAGTACTCTCTTATTGAACTCTCTTCAACTTGCTACAATAAATAGAAAATTGTGAACATTGTAAACTCCAAAGAGTTGAAAATTACAAGAGGATAAAGCTCCTCAAAAATATCTATGTCATTCTTGTGCAAGTAGAGTTCTTCTGTGAAAAACAATGTCAAACCAAGTCCATCAATTTGGGCATCCCAAACTGAAGTCTTAACTCAATGTTGATTACAAAGATATCTTCCAAGCTTCTCCTCAAATTTGGTGCCCAAGAATGGGCCCCACTTAACTAAGCCTTGTAAATATCTTCTCTCATTCAAAGGTGTTGACTCCAAGATCTCAACTTGGGCACCTAAGGTGGGTCCAAGTCAATCTTTGTTAACTGAAACATATCTCCCCATCAATTCATGCAAACATGATGCATGATTGATCATCCCCACTTAATTGAATGTAGCCATATGTTATCTATCATCCAACTCAAGTCATAAGCATGCAACTCAAGTCAACTGAATTCAACTAACATGCAACTCAAACTAACTACATGCAATTGAAGATAACTGAACCATAACTGAACTGAACTGATACTGAACTGAACTGAACTCCACTCATGTAAATATCAATTCCTAAATTCTAGGATCTTTACATGCATTACTGAAGTGTTATCTTTCTCCAAACAATTAACTGAAATCAAGGTGGGTTCCACCTTCCATGTGGGCACCCCATGTGCTCCTATTTTGTAGGAGCTCTTCTTGGATGCCCTCACATGTTCTTATCATTTAGTAATAATTACAAATGTCAATTTACATGTTCATTTCATTCAAATTTCATCGTTTTCTAATCCTAGTGTTGGGGAACACTTTCCAAAGACTTAGGAGATACATGAAATATGTTTAGGATTGCAATTAAATGACATCCTATTCCCAACAAATTTATATATTATGATACATGAATTTGAACTCTATGTGTGTTAGAAATTTCAATTTAAATTAATGTCAACAAAAATCAAATAATTTTATGGCACTAACTTTTATTAGGTTAGATGTAATAAAATCCATGAGAAGGTGTTAATTATATTCTACTTTCCTATTGAATTTTAATGCATATTAGTTCTCATCTTGACATTATTTATCTTTACTATTTTATTTCCCAATTCATTGTGTAAGTGTTATAATGTGTTTGATGTTAGAAACTAAATTGTTATTGTGTGTGTGCAAATGGCTCTAGATAAAATTTGTAATATCTAGATCTATCTCATAAGTAAAATCCAATTGTTAATTGGTGTAATTTTAAATCAGAATCATGATGACCAATCTTGTATAGATTTTAGAAAGAAAATAGATGTATACAAAATAATTTAACTATGAAGTTAGTTTAATCAAGAAATTTTTACTTTTGAAATTATACTATGTTTTTAGATCAAGTACTATATGTGATGTGGTTGATTGAAAATTTTGGAAATGAAAATCCTAATTATTGAATAGGTTGCATACTCTTACATGTATGGTTATCATGAATATAAATTATGTCATGGTTATGCAAGTGTGCAATGTGAGTGTAGAGTTTGATAAATGAACACCTAGTTTACGTTGTAACATAGTTTAAGTTAAGACTTGCTATGTTTCATTTCAATGAAATGAGGTGTTGTCAAATAGTACAAAAAATATAGTCATGTACCCCCAACTTGACATTCTTTTGAGTTAATTATTACTGGTGGTGGCCTCTCATATGTAATTACTCGATGATGTATACATCACTTTGGAACCTCTCATTGTATTATATCCACACACCTTACTTATTGTTGCTTTTCCTTCATCTCTAATGCATCCAAGTTTATCAAATAGAATACTATACTTTGATAGTGATATTTTGATGATATTTTTTATAATTTGACCAAACCCTTCTAAACTTGTCCTTTCATATATTCACAAGTATTTTTAACATTCACCACATGCATGTGCCTTGATCCTAATCATTTAACATATACACTACTACTTTCATTATTCCCCTTTTATACATACTCATGTCTAACTTTATTTTTTTTCATAGTTGGTTTTACTTTTTGTCTATCCACATAACTTTCTTGTTGTTACTTTTCCTCCATCTCTAGTGCATCCAAATTTTCAAATAAGAATTGTATACTGATTATGTTAGGAAAAGTATATTGTACACCTTGCACAAGAAAGGATAATTTTAATTATGTAAAAAAAAAAAATTGTGGTGCATCTTTAAAATATGTGTTTAGTCACATTAAATATTTATTTGGACCCCATTTGTAAAGTTATATGTGACATTGGTTAGATAATGTGGGTTGCACATGGGCAAATATTTAATATTGGGAAACTTAGCACCAAAAAGTAAATGTTGGGGTCAATGTTTTTGAGATGTGTGATTTTACCTTACCACTTAGTTATTTTATGTGAGTTTGATTCTATAAAAGCAAGCATAAGGTTAGTGGTTGGGGTTGGTTGAGTTGAGTAGATTGTCATTCGTATTGACCTCTCTTATTGAGTGCATATGTGAAGCATGACAAGGGATGTCCAGTTACATGCTTGGATGCATGGAAGATGCATTGGAGGAGCTTAATGTTTCAAAAGTATTCATGGAGATGATGTAAGTATATTAATGTTTTTATTTTTGAATAATGCGTTTAGTGTGGATGATTTTGGGAGATGATTTTTTCGTACTTGAGGGTTTTCCAAGGGTATATTTTGTGTAATTTTGTGGTATATTTTTTATATTTTCATTATAGTTATTATGTAATCTTATATGAATTTTTCTCTAATGGATTTATGTAGGAAATGGTTTGATAAACTTGGTAATTTCCCAACAAGTGCTATCAAAGCCATAGTTGTGGTTGACATAGGTGAGAGATCTCTTTTTTGGTGTAACCCTTGTTTAAGAAGATTTTATGCAAAGTTGAAGCCATGGAAATGTTGGAGAGATTTTAGACATTTCAAGGTATGAGATATGTTGCGTAAATTGTAAGATTGTAAATTTGGGGTCTTGGGGTTTGGGATTTGTGGTTTTTTTAAGCAAATTTGAGGTTTGAAGGTTCTAATGCCTCTCCAAATTGCCAAAATGACAAAGGGGAAACACTTATTATTATCAAATAGTTTTTCAAAAGATTTTTTAAGTGCCAAACATAGTGGCAGTGTATTTACTCGCTCAACTACTTGTAACTGCTCACCCACCTACTCACTCTTATTTCCTAAGCATTGTTAATGACCAAGTGAGTTGCAAACGAAAGGATGGTGGCCCCCATACCCTATGTGTACATCAAGACATGATTAGCTCTAATTTAAACTATATGAACTATGAAAAACCATATGTGGAGGCATGGATACCCCTATAACTACAAAAATCATGGATTTTTAGGACCCTCATGCAATTTTCATATTTCCCATTTTTGGGAATCCTATAGTGGGTATATACACATTTTGTTTCATTTTTCAAAGGGATGAGAAAATATTTTGGAGAGGATCGGAGCATAAAATAACATCATAAAGTTAGGGTTTTTATTTATGAGAAAGGAAAGACAATTTTATCATATTTTGAATAATTCGAGTTTATCACAAATTTGTAATGTACATATTGTAATCTTAAAAGAATGAATTTAAAGAATGGAATCAACCTTGTTTAATTGTATCTATTGACACTATATTCATTTCTATACATGTATGTGATCCATTGGCCATCTAGATGATTGTAAAAACCCTACAAAACTTTTGCTTGGTATATTTTCATAAATTATAAAGGAAATTTTTTGGCTTTTCTATGAATTACTAAGTATAATCTTCTAATATTCTATAAATTTTGTTATTTTATTCAATACATGTGTAGAACATGGTTATCTTATGCATTCGTAGCGATATAATCTTCTATGGAATCTTCATTAAGGTTTCACATTGATATTTTAGCCATTACATGTTTGAATGGTTTCATGACTCTTTTTCCCTATTGGTATAGGCACCAATATATTATAAACCCCACTTCTCATCACCAGGACATACTAAATTAATTCATTGTAATTACTTTCTTTCAATTTTAGTATATTAGTTTTTTCCAACTTTTAGGCATAAAGGTATACCAATTGTAGGGTAGATATATTTATTTCATTGAGCCTCATGCCTAATAAGTTTTCTATTGTAAAAAGTGTATAGCATTGATTGTAAAACTAACACATGGGTATATTGTGACACTAGTATAGGGATACACTATGTAATGGGTATAGTTTGCAACAAGGAAATTATTTAATCTATATTTTCAGTTAATTTAGCACCTTAGAGAAACCACCCTTGGTCTTGTAGAACCAATAGTGAAGGAGGTCTTACCCACCTTTGTAATTGGTCCTAAGTTTCACAATCTAAACTTAGGTTATTTGATACTCATCCTAGGTTAGACACAGGCTGGCACTTGGGAGATTATCCTTCAATATTTGGGGTTCACAACTCAAATTGCTAATAAATTGGCATCATTTTCAAGGATATGTTAGTTGTTGTTGGGTCTTAGGAAATTGGAAATATTATGAAATACTTTGGCAATTGGAAGTTCATGGTTGTGCATTATGTTTGGGTAACTTTGGAATCCTATCAACTTACAAAAATAAACTGGCACTATTTCCAAGAATGAATTGAATCAGTACTTAAATTTGAACACCCAATTTAGTTAGTAAACATGGTGCAACCAAGAAAATTGATCCTTAGTTGGTACAAAAAAATTTTTTTAATGATATAGAGATTATTTTCTTCTTATTTAAGGAGTGGCAACTTTATCAAAGGAAGACTTGAAATTCTATAGCCAGAATAATAAGGAAAAAATGGAAAGAAATCAATGATCCAAAGGTTAGGAAATGCCTGATGTAACTTCTCCTAATGTGAGACAATGACGGTAATAATTTGGTGCAGGGGCACCATGGAAATTGATGTAAATATGGTCTTAGGTAATTTTTTGGTGTGTTAAGTCTTATGTCATGTAATAAGGTCATAATAGACCATTTTCTAATGTATGAAGTCATTTTGAGTTGGTAGAGTTAAAGTGGTTAAGTTTTAGGTAAATGTTGTCAATGTTGCATTAACAACTTTTGTAAATTTTGTCATGTTTGGAAGACCAACGGTCAAGAAGGTCAAAAATCAGTTGGAACCGATGGTTTTGTATTGTACAAGGTTAAATATGCCTTAAAAACTTGATGGCTTGGTTCTGAAATTGATTTTTTTGAGTAAAGCAATAAGAAACCCTTATTTTCAATGTGTTTTCAGTTAAATTTGTTGTTATAAGTGTGTGTACGGGTCTGTACTGAATAATTATGAACTAAATCACTTTGAATTTTATGGACACATGGGTTAACTTCAATTTGGGTCTGATTTGGTTGAATTTCATAGAGATTGAAGAATTTTACAAGCAATTTACTGTAGGCAGTTTGTAAACCCTGTTTTGAGGGTTTGAGGGTGAATGAAATGTATTGTTGACCCATTCCACCAGTAGAATTTCTTGAAACTTGGTTGAATGGGTGAATTTAAGTAGGATTTAATGTTAGGGTAGGATTCAGGAGTAGGCAGTAGGGTTTGGTGGCATTTTGGGGTTGCCCTAGTTGAAGTTCCATGGTTTTTAGGCTTAAATTGATGGCTAAGAGTGGGAGTTTGTTTAAAATGCATTGATAAAGGATGGGAGATGATTTAGGAAGTATTTGAAGACCTAAAATGGTTTGTTTTAGGTGTTTTCAAAGTGGTTTTCAAGGCCTATATTACAGAGCTCCAATAAACTCTCTCATGTGCAAGCCTAAATAGGCCTAAATAAGGGTTTTGTGGTTTGATGCATTAGTGAGTGTTTCATTGACCAAAATTTGTTGAATCAGTCCATTTATGGTCTGTGGAAGACATTGGAATAGTTTTTAGTGTATTGGGTGAATAATTTCACAAGGTTGCTTTGTAAATTAAGGCTAATTGAGCCACTTTTTAGCGTAGCAGTAGATATTTGGGGTTGATGATCCAAAGTGACCCTATGAAATTTTGAAATATGTTATGTAAGAGGATAATGGTATCTAAAACACCTTTTGGATTTTGGGTTGGAGGACTAACATGAAACTTGTGAAGGAAAAACAAGGTTTTTTGACCTACTAGGAGAATGGTGAGTTTGTAAAGGAAACCCATGAAGTTGGGTTGCTAAGTTTGAAAACTTATTTTATTTGAGTTAGTTTTTAGTGGATTTTCAGTTTACCCTCCTACTCTACATCAAGTGGTATCAGAGCATAGGTTTTTGATCTTTTGAAAGAGAAAGGTTGCAATTTGAAGAAGTGAAAAGTTGAAATTTGAAGGACAAGATGCCTCCTAAAGGAAGTGGAGTTATTGCTAGAGATATTAGGTTGATGAAGGAGTCACAAGAAGTATTAGCCAAACTTGTAGCATTAGAGACCAATCAAAGGAGAGGAAAGGCCACTGAAGAGGAAAGTGACCGAGAGAAAGAGGAAGAAGGTGAGGATGAAAACTGTTGAAAATGAAGGTGAAATTGTAGATTAAAACTTGTAAACCCATGTGACTGTAGATTTAATTAAGTGTTCTTTGTCACAATTATTTGTGTATGATTAATTTGTTTAGATCAATTTTACCAATTGTGGAAAGACACAGAAGATTGTAGAAGAATGAGACAAGAAGATAGAACTGACACAAAATACACGTGGAGAAACCCTTTCAGGAAAAAATTCCACCAGAATCAATAGTGCTTGTGTTATTTAACCTTAGAACAATATTACAATAATACTATATCAATCCTTGATTGATATGCTTCCTTTTCCTTCAAAAGTTTTTCTTCACAACCTACAATAAACTCTCATACACTTTCTGCAACACAAGTTATCCATGCATTCCATGTGACCAAGCATGAATCCACACATCCTATGCCATGCTTCAAACCCTCACACATGCACAAGCTATACCTGCTAACCTGCAACCAAGATTACAAACTTTGATGCAATTGTTGCAATAAATAGACAATAATTATGCATTGTAAACTCCAAAGAGTTGATCAAAACAAGAGCTTGAAGCTCCTCACAAAAACCACACCTAGATTGTGCAAGTAGAGTTCCATCATGTAACATGAAGTCAAAACCAAATTCTCCTCAATTTAGGCGCCCTAAATTGAACACTTAACTGATCGTTGGTCAAGAAAATATCTTCCAATCTTCTCCTCAAAGTTGGCGCCCAAGAATGGGCCCACTTAACTGAGCCTTGTAAATATCTTCTCATGCAAAAGGTGTTAACTCAAAGATGTCAACTTGGGCGCCCAAGGTGGGTCCAAGTCAATCCTAGTTAACTAAAACATATCTCTCCACCAATTCATGCAAACATTATGCATGATTGATCATCCCCACTTAATTGAATGTATCACATGTTATTTGTCATGCAACTGAAGTCATTAGTCATACAACTCAAGTCAACTGAATTCAACTAGCATGCAACTCAAAATAACTACATGCAACTAAAGATAACTGAACCATAATTGAACTGAATTGAACCCCACTCATGTAAATATCAATCCCTAACTTGTAGGATCTTTACATGCATTACTGAAGTTTTATCTATCCTCCAAATAGTTAACTTAAGCAAGGTGGGTTCCACCTTCCATGTGGGTGCCCCATGTGCTCCTATTTTGTAGGAGCTCTTCTTGGACGTCCCCACATGTTTCTATCATTTAGGAATAATCACAAACATCAATTTACATGTGCATTTCATTTGAATTTGTATACACCTTAAAATGGTCACATCATATTGTCTGGTAATTAATTAAATATTTTTAATATTTAATTAAAATCTTTGAATTTTATCTGCGTATAAATAAATTTAAATAATTTATTTATATTTCTTCATTCTTTTATTTCGATTAAATAAATAAGTTTATTTAATCATCTTTTCATATTCATTTCTTAATTAATTAAATAAACATTACGATTTATTTATATTAATTATCAATAATCTTCGTTTGAATATCTTATTCAAATAAAGATTAAAATATTATTCTTCTTCTAAATATCATTTACAATTAAATATTCCAAAATATTTAATTATTTCTTCTAATATTCATTTTTAAATCATTTCAAAATTCCTCTAATTCGATTCAACAATCTATTCATAATTAAATATTTCCAAAAATATTTAATTAAATCTTTTAAATATTTCAAAATTCTTCTATGGTCACATCATAATTAAATATTTCAAAATATTTAATTAATTCTTCCATAGTTTTCAAAAATCAAAAATTAAAATGCAATAAATTAAATTAAATAAATTTTATTTATTTAATTTGATTTATCTTCAACTCCCGGGAAACAAACTGCCAAAACAGAAAATTAAATTTCTCTGTTTCTGTGCCTGTTCCCGTGGGTTGAAGACAGGAATCCATCCTTCTCTCCAACCTCTCAACCTCCCCCATTTTCTTCTCAACCTCTCAATCTCTCACCATTCAAACTTACCAGACAATCTCACAGCCGTAGATCCTTGCCAGCCGGGATTGAGCCTGCAAAAAAATCTATAAATACAGCTGCCGGGAGCTCCAAAATCATATAGAATTTTAAGCAAGTAAACTATAGGCAAATTGCATAGTATTCCCAGCATTCATAGAGTATTTTCATAGCAATAGCATAAAATCATAGCATAGTAGCAATAGAATCATGTTATCTTTCATTCACAGCCCCTGTGCATAATCACAGCCCCTGTTCATATCCGTTAACAGTTTTACTCCACCAGCATATAGAATAGATTTTCATCTTCATTTGCATAACTCATTCTACAGGCAGCCATTTGGAGAAGCTGAACTTACACAATCTGAGAGCCACAAACTTCAAAAGAATCTCTGTAGATAGAGAAAAATGGGACCGCTCTGAAGGAATTTTGTTTGTTCAAATTTTATTTAAATTTCTTTAGATTAAAGTTTCATTTAGTGTTTTATGTTTTCATTTAGATTAACAATAAATACATATACACAGAATTTAATCTCTTTCAAATCCTAGTGTTGGGGAACACTTTCTAAGGACTTAGGAGATACATGAAATATGTTTAGGATTGCAATTAAATGGCATCCTATTCCCTACAAAAACCCTCCAAGAAGAGTCAAAGGTGATGATGAGTTGGACCCTGGTGAGAGAAGGATAGTGAAAATGCTCAAAGATGTCAAAGGAGATGCTTCTAAGGTGAAAATAGATTTGCCAATGTATAGTGTAAAGTTGGATGTTGAAGAGGTATTGGTTTGGATAGATGTAGTGGACAACTACTTTGAGTACAAGGAGGTTGGAGATGATTAGAAGGTAAAGTTTGCTAAGACTAAGTTGAAAGGCCCTACTCTAACATGGAGGAACTATGTGCAAGAGGAAAGAATGAAAAAAGGCAAAACAAAAATTAGTTCATGAGATAGGATGGTGTTAAAGATAAAGAGGTAATTCTTTCCAAGTGATCATACAATACAAACTTTCAAGAAGCTGCAAAACCTAAAGCAAAAGGAAAAGGATGTCATGGCCTACACTGAATAATTTCACAATTTGAGCATTAGGGTTGGTCATGTTGAAGATGAAAATGAGAAGATAGCAAGGTACATGAATGGCTTAAGGTTTCAAATTCAGAATGAATTGAATCTTGCTACTCCTAGGATGGTTGAAGAATGTTTTCAGTTAGCTACTAGGGTAAAAGAGAAGTTAAAAATAAGGCAGGAAAGACAAGGAAGAGGAAAAGGCAACACTAGTAGAAGAATAGGTTCAAGGTAGTCCTATGAAGACCAAGAAGATGCAAGTAAAAGCAAAGACCAAGTTGTTGATCAAAGAGGTGGATTTAAAGGCTTTAGAGGAATATCTGGTGGACAAGGCAGAATTTCAAACTCATTTTCAAGAAGATGTTATCATTGCAATCATTTTGGCCATCAAGCATGGAAGTTTCCAGAGAAACAAGCTTCTACTTCAACTAGTGATGATAAGAGAGTTCAATGGGTGCAAGAGGATGATTGTGAGAGTGTTAACTCTCCTTATCAGCTTGTTGCTCCAAAAGTTGGAGAATCCTTGATGGTTAGAAGAACACTCCTCAAAGCATCCAAGGAGAAGGATCCCACTCAAAGAAGAACACTATTCAGGACAACTTGCAAATGCAAAGGAAAGGTATGTAAAGTTGTAATAGATTCAGGGAGTACTGATAGCATGGTGTCTAATGAAATGGTTGATAAACTAAAGTTAGAAAAGATACCTCATGAAACACCTTATAAAGTATCTTGGCTAAATGAGAATCAATATATTTTAGTGAATGAACAAGCTTGGGTTGAGTTTAATATTGGTGGATATAAGGACAAAATTTTGTGTGATGTGTTGCCTATGGATGCATGCCACTTGTTGCTAGGTGTGTTGGTATGGAGCCTGATTAGTTTCCAAGTGGGAGATTGTTGGTATGTGGCGACTGATCATGCTATACTGTATAGCCCATGGTATACTGTACACCCCGAACCCTATCCTTGTCGGGGTTTGGGGTCGGGTCGGGCCCCGAGCAGGGATTCGAGGGCGACAACCCCCGAGAAAAAAAATTCTTCCTACTTTTTCGCGTGATCACCGAAAAAGGGAAAAATCAATGAAAAAGGAAAATTCCGATTTTGTAGAACCCTAAAATCTGGAAGCTTCTAAGCTTAGTAAAAAGGGGTTCGGATGGGTATTACTGTATGATGAAAAATGCGATTATTCGCAAGATTGTAATAGGGTTTACACTAGATAATAAAAGTATTGGATGGTTGTGGTTTGGTGGATGTAGCCTGGATTGGGTGAACCACTTTAAATTATCTGTGTTATGATTTCTCTATTTATTACTTAAATCTGCATTTAATTGTTAGATCTGCCATCTCTAACCTTAACAAGTGGTATCAGAGTGGGTTGTGTTTTGATTATCGTTTGTAGGAAAGATCTCACGGTTGAGTGGGAGTCTCATGGTTGAGTGGGAGCAATGGCTGATGAGGGTAAGAAGGTTGAGAAGTTTAATGGGAAAAACTATCAGTTATGGAAGATGCAGATGGAGGACTATCTCTATCAAAAGGATTTATGGCGGCCATTGGAAGGGAAAACCAAAAAACCTGCAACAATGTTAGATGAGGACTAGGAGATCTTGGATAGAAAGGCTCTTGGCAGTATTTGTTTGTGCCTAGCACAAACAGTGGCATTCAATATTACAAAAGCAAAGACAACTCAAGAGTTGATGGAAACCTTGGAAAAGTTATATGAAAAGCCTTCCGCTTCGAATAAGGTATTTCTTATGAAGCGTTTATTTAATATGAAAATGGTAGAAGGTGGGTCAATTACTGATCATTTAAATGAGTTTAATATGGTCACCAGTCAATTAACTTCTGTAAAAGTAAACTTTGATGAAGAAGTTAGGGCTCTTTTTATTTTGTGTTCTTTGCTTGAAAATTGGAATAGTTTAGTAATGGTTGTAAGCAATTATGTTTTTTGTTCGAATACATTGATGTTTGATGATGTTGTTGATGTTATTTTGAGCGAGGAAATCCGTAGGAAAAGCTCAGGTGGAACATCCACATCAGGCAGTGTTTTGAATGCAGAAAGCAGGGGCAAAGCAAAAGAGAGAGGAAACAATTATGGATATCGTGGGAAGTCACGAGGAAAATCGAAGGACAGAAAGTCCCAATCTAGAGACAAGAAGGATTGTTGGTACTGTAGTAAGCCAGGTCATTTAAAGAAAGATTGTTGGTCTCGAAAAAATAAAGGAAGTAAAGAGGCAAATGTGGTAAGTAATAAATCTGATGAGGATGCTTTGATTCTTTCCCTTGATAATGCTAATGATTCTTGGGTGTTAGATTCAGGGGCTTCATTTCATGCTACCCCCCATAGAAGTTATTTTCTTGATTATGTCCAAGGGGATTTTGGGCTGGTTTATTTAGGAGATAACGAACCCTGTCAGATTGTTGGAAAGGGAAGAATCAAGATTAAGTTGCAGAATGGGAATCATTGGCTACTACGTGAGGTAAGGCATGTTCCAAAGTTAAGCAGAAATTTAATTTCAGCAGGGCAACTAGATGATGAAGGTTGTGTTGTTATTTTTAGTGATAAAAATTGGAGGGTCACAAAGGGTGCCTTAGTGGTAGCAAAAGGTGTGAAAGTAGGCACCTTATATCTTTGTATAGGTATTGTTCCTTCTACTTTAATTGTTATAGAAAAAGGTCAATGTTCAGAACAGTTGCTGCAGTTCAACAGGTAGAAGATCAACAGTTGCTGTGGACTCTGAATCAGCACTGTGGCATAATAGACTTGGGCATATGAGTGCAAAAGGTATGAAAGTACTTCATTCAAATAATGTTTTACCAGGTCTAAAATGTGTTAATATGGATTTCTGTGAAAGTTGTGTGTATGGAAAACAAAAGAGAGTTTTCTCAAGGATGGGAAGCAAAAGAAAGATGAGAAATTGGAGCTTGTGCACACAGATGTATGGGGACCAGCTTAGGTATCTTCTCTCAGTGGCTCTCTGTATTATGTTACATTCATTGATGATGCAACTAGGAAGGTATGGATTTATTTCCTTAGGCAGAAATCTGATGTATTTGAAACCTTTAAAAAAAGAGAAGCTTGGTTGAGAATGAGACGGGTAAAAGGTTAAAATGTCTCAGATCTGATAATGGTGGTGAGTACTGTAGTAAAGAGTTTGAAGATTATTGTTCCTCAAATGGTATTGGTAGGCAGAAAACGGTTCTAAGGACTCCACAGGAAAATGGAGTGGCTGAGCGCATAAATAGAACAATAATGGAGCGTGCACAGACTATGAAATTGCATGTTGGGTTGCCTTTAAAAATGTGGGCAGAGATTGTAAACACTATTGTTTATTTAATTAATAGAGGTCCCTCAAATCCTTTGGGTTGTGGTATTCCAGAGGAAGCATGGAAAGGTAAGAAGGTGAATTATTCTTTTCTCAAAACCTTCGGTTGTGAAGCATTTGCACATGTAGATTCTGAAAATAAAACCAAGCTTGATGCAAAATCAAAGAAATGTATATTTGTTGGATATGGAATTGATGAATTTGGTTATAGGCTCTAGGATTTTGAAAATTAGAAAATTGTGAGAAGCAGGGATGTCATATTCAATGAGAAAGTGTTGTACAAAGATATGTTGTTGTAGCATGAGAAGAAAGAAAATGATTATGCTGTGTTGGATGATATTCCAAACAATGATGTTTCAGTAGTTCCTCATGTTGGGCAACAACACAGCAACAACAAATACCACAAACTCCTATTAGACAATCTTCAAGGATAAGTAGACCTCCAGAAAGATTCTCTCCCTCTTTGTATACTATTTTGTTAACTAATTCTGGTGAACCAGAATATTATGATGAAGCTATGTAGGTGGACACCAAGGTTCAGTGGGAGCATAGAATGGAAGAATAAATGGACTCCTTGCTGAAAAACCAGACTTGGGAATTATGCATGTTGCTTGCAGGTAAATAGGCTTTACCAAACAAATGGATTTATAGGCTGAAAGAGGAGGATGGAGGTAAGAAAAGATTTAAAGCTAGATTAGTTGTAAATGGATTTGCACAGAAAAAGGGTATTGATTTTGATGAGATTTTTTCTCTTGTTGCTAAAATGACTTCTATTCGTATTGTTTTAAGTATTGTGGCTGCTGAAGATTTGCATTTAGAACAACTTGATGTTAAAACAGTCTTTCTCCATAGTGATTTGGAAGAGGAAATATATATGGAACAACCACAAAGATTTGAGGTCAAAGGTAAGGAGAAACTAGTGTGCAGATTGAATAAAAGTTTATATGGCTTGAAGCAAGCACCTCGGCAATGGTACTTGAAATTTGATAGTTTTATGGATAAGCAAGGCTACATCAGGTGTAATTCTGACCATTGTGTTTATTTTAAGAGGTTGGATAATAACAGATACATTATTTTGTGTGTATATGTTGATGACATGCTTGTAGCTAGGTCTAACATGGATCACATAAGTGAGTTAAAACAACAGTTAGCAAATTCTTTTGCTATGAAGGATTTGGGGGTAGCAAAACAAATCCTTGGTATGAAAATTTGTAGAGATAGGAAAAACAAAAATTGTTTTTATCTCAGGCTAATTATGTTGAAAAGGTGTTGTAGAGATTTCATATGGAGAATGCAAAAGTTGTCAGCACACCTTTGCCTAGTCATGTTAAATTGACTAAGGATATGTGTCCAAAGACATAAGAGGAGGAAGAAAAAATGTCCAAGGTACCATATGCTTCAGCTATAGGTAGTTTAATGTATGCCATGGTATGCACGAGACTAGATATTGCACATGCTATAGGAGTTGTTAGCAGGTATTTGAGTCATCCCAGAGTTGAGCATTGGAATGCAGTAAAATGGATTCTCAGGTATTTGAGAGGTACATCCAATAATTGTCTATGTTTTGGGGGCTCTAATACTGATTTAAAAGGCTATGTTGACTCAGATTTGGCAGGGGATATAGATACCAGGCGAAGTACCACAAGTTATGTATTTATAGTTGGTGGGACAACAGTGAGTCGGATTTCTCGATTGCAAAAGGTGGTTGCTTTATCCACCACAGAGGCAGAGTATGTTGCTACAACAGAGGCGGAAAAGGATATGATATGGCTACAACTTTTCATGGAGGAGTTGAGCAAACAACAGGCTGAAAATTACTTATTTACAGATAGCCAGAGTGTTATACATCTTGCAAAGAATTATGCCTTGCATTCTAAAACAAAACACATACAGTTGAGATATCATTTCATTTGGTCAGTGTTGGAGAATGGACAAGTCAAGCTAGACAAGATACATACAAATGTCAATCCAGTATATATGTTTACGAAGGTAGTGACAAGGGAGAAGTTGAGCTCCTCTTCAGCTTCGGTTGGTCTTCAAGGTTGAATTCAAGTATAACAGAGCAACAGGGTCCAAGGTACTTATTTCTAGTGGGAGCTATAATTGCAGTAGTGTCATCCAGGATCAGTCTCCAAGTGGGAGATTGTGTTGGTATGGAGCCTGATCAATCTCCAAGTGGGAGATTGTTGGTATGTGGCAACTGATCATGCTATATTGTATAGCCCATGGTATATTGTACACCCCGGCCCCTATCCTTGTCGAGGTCCTAGGCCGAGCTAGGCCCCAGGCGAGGGTTCGGGGGTGGTAACCCTCGAGAAAAATTTTTCTTCCTACTTTTTCGCATGATCACTAAAAAAGGAAAAAATCAATGAAAAAGGAAAAATCTGATTTTGTAGAACCCTAAAATCTAGAAGCTTCTAAACTTGGTAAAAAGGGGTTCAGATGGGTATTACTGTATGATGAAAAATGCGATTATTCGCAAGATTGTAATAGGTTTTACACTGGATAATAAAAGTATTGGATGGCTACGGTTTGGTGGATGTAGCCCGGATTTGGTGAACCACGTTAAATTATCTATATTATGATTTATTTTGTGTGTGTTTTAGTTTCTCTGTTTATTACTTAAATCTGCATTTAATTGTTAGATCTGCCATCTCTAACCCTAACACTAGGAAGACCATGGTAGCTTGATAGACATGCAATTTATGATGGTAGAAACAATACTTATGATATTGAAAAGGATGGAAACACTTTCACTTTAACTCTGTTGATAGAATATGATAAGGGACAAGGTAAAGCAGCTAAGGTGATAATGTTAGGAAAGAAGGAGTTTATAAAGATAGAGGAAGACAAGAATATGGAGATTGTAGCCACTTCAAGGCTTTAAGGTACCAAGTCAACAGAGGTGAAGAGTGATCTAATTTTGAGGGAAAATGAGATTGAGAAGTTCAAGGATGAATTGATTGTGGGAATGCAAGATTGGTTGGAGAAGCATGTTGAGGGGATGATCAAAAATGTATTTTGTTCATTATTTTCCAAAGAGGACAGTAGCCATTCAAGGTTTGGTAAGCTTGAGGTTGGTAAACCTGATGTTAGTTCTTTCATAACAAAGGTTTGTACATCTAATGGAGCAATAGACATAATGGCAGATCAGCAGATGGAAGGGATGATAGTTCTTTCATAATAGAGGTTTGTACATCTGATGGAGCAATAGACATAATGGCAGATCAATAGATGGAAGGGATGATAGTGGTGAAAAATAGTGATGAAGAAAACAAAGACAGACTCCAAGGGGAAAAGAGTAAAGTTAAGCAGATAAAAGGGGTGAAAAAGAAGGAAATTCAATTCAAGAGTGGAAGGAGCTTGGTAGCAGGTACAAGGGAAGTTGTGACAATATTACCTAATGAAAGAGTGATCAAAGAACATCCCTTAAGTGGAGGATAGTAGTCTCAAGGAAAGAATCAGCCAAAGGTGAAAGGAAATGCATGTTTTCAATACCTAACTCATTGGAAGGCATCACCAGATGGAAATGCAACTTGGAAGTCATTGAATGATGAGATGCAGCATGGTTTTAGTCATAGCACAATCCTCAAAGGACTTGAGTTCTTTTCAGTCTGGAAGTATGGTGCAGGGGCACCATGGCAATTGATGTAAATATGGTCTTAGGTTAAGTGTTTTTTGTTTTTTAAGTCTTATGTCATGTAATAAGGTCATAATAGACCTTTCTCTAATGTATGAAGTTATTTTGAGTCGGTAGAGTTAAAGTGGTTAAGTTTTAGGTAAATGTTGCCAATGTTGCATTAGCAACTTTTGCAAATTTTGTCATGTTTGGAAGACCAATAGTCAAGTAGTTCAAAAATCACTTGGAACCAATGGGTTTGCATTGTAAAAGGTTAAATATGCCTTAAAAACTTGATGGCTTGGTTTTGCAATTGATTTTTTTGAGTAAAGTAATAATAAACCCTTTTTTTTTGTGTTTTCAGTTAAATCTACTACTACAGGTGTGTGTACGGCTCCGTACTTAACAATTATGAACTAAAGCACTTTTAATTTGATGGAAACATGAGTTAAATTCAATTTGGGTCTGATTTGGTTGAATTTCATAGAGATTGAAGAATTTAACAAGCAATTTACTATAGACGGTTTGTAAACTTTGTTTTGAGGGTTTGAGGGTGAATAAAATGTATTGTTGACCCATTCCATCGGTAGAATTTCTTGAAACTTGGTGGAATGGGTGCATTTAAGTAGGGTTTAATGTTAGGGTAGGATTCAGGAGTAGGGAGTAGGGCTTGGTGGCATTTTGGGGTTGCCCTAGTTGAAATTCCATGGTTTTTAGGCTTAAATTAATGGGTAAGAGTGGGAGTTTGTTTAAAATGCATTGATAAAGGATGGGAGATGATTTAGGAAGCATGTGCAGACCTATAATTGTGTATTTGAGGTGTTCGCAAAGTGGTTTGAGGCTTGGAGTACAGAGTTCCAATAAACCCTCTCATGTGCAAGCCTAAATAGGCCTAAATAAGGGTTTTGTGGTTTGATGCATTAGTGAGTGTTTCATTGACCAAAATTTGTTGCAACAGTCCATTTATGATCTGTAGAAAACATTGGAATAGGGTTTAGTGTATTGGGTGAAGAATTTTGCAAGGTTGCTTTATAAATTAGGGCTAATTGAGCCACTTTTCAACGTAGCAGCATAGATTTGGGGTTGATGATCCAAAGTGACACTATGAACTTTTTAAATATGTTATGTAACAGGATAATGGGTATTTGAAACACCTTTTGGATTTTGGGTTGGAGTCCTAACATGAAATTTGTGAAGGAAAATTGGGGTTTGTTGACCTACTAGGAGAATGGTGAGTTTGTAAAGGAAACCCATGAAGTTGGGTTGCTAAGGTTGGAAACTTGTTTTATTTGAGTTAGTTTTGAGTGGATTTGCAGTTTACCCTCCTACTTTGTATCATAATGGAAAGCTAATAATCCAAGTATGTCCTCTTTTCATAATTCTTAAAGTATTGAAAAAGTAGGTACTTTAGGTAGAAGACATGCATCAAAAGATTATGACCAATATTAATCAAATGATTCAACTAAAAATAGAATCAATACTAGATGGAGAACCCTTGGGCGAGATTATGGTAAGCCGAGAAATGAAATAAATGTTGAAATAAGTGTTGCCTTAGTTTTCGTCAACTTCTTTAAGCCTTGTCAAATTTTTGAGAAGTTTATCGATGTTCGTCAGGTTCCAACAAGGTTATCCTAACCATGTGTCAATCTAATGTCATTTTGTTTAATTTTGTCTTATTTTCAATGTGTTGATCTCTACCTAAGTTTCAAGAACCCTATCGACTTTATACAATTTTTTCATAACCAATTTTAGAATCAATGCACAATGGAGAACTTAATCTTGTCATGTCTAAAGCCTCATAAACTTTCATCAAAGAATTGGAGGATTTCAAAGGATCAAAGGCAATGGAAAGGTATTTCAAAATTTCTTGTTGGTTTCAAAACTTTTGTCGAAACCCAACAAAGTTTCCATAACCTTAAAAAAAGTTGAAAACTTCACAAATTTCTCTCAAGGGTGGATACAAATTCCCATTCAAATCTTGTAGTGAAAGATCATTTTCAAAAAACCCTTTTTCGGAAGATTTGAGAGGTTTCAAAACCTACATTGGAACCCAACAAGGTTCTCAAAACCAACAAAGTCTCTTACAAAGCTTTAGAGCCATTACTTTTCAAATTTTCAAAAGTGTAAGAGGTGGTTATTGAAGAGAAAACTCACGCACACCAATATTAAAGCACACCATTAATTCTCCCTCCTCGAATTAAAGACAATTAGTATGACTAATTTTCCACTAAACTTGAGGAGTCCTTCAATGAGGTCCATGGAAGTATCAACCCAAATCTAAGTAGGAATGGAAAATGGTTAGAGCAAGCCTAGAAGTATCATTGTTTCACCCTTCTAGCACTCAAATGTATCACATTCACCAAAAAATCATGTGATATCCTCCTTAAGCCCTTTCCAAAAGAAATTATGATTCACCCACTCAAAGGTTTTAAAAAACCCTAAATGAATAGCTAAGGGAAAATCATGCAATTTGTGAATAATTTTAGCACAATGAGTTGTGAATTAAAAGCAAGTATCCTTTATATCATAGATATTGGTCATCCCAAGATTGATTGGGGGATGAAGTAGGGTCGATAGAAGTTTTTTGGAGTATATGTTGAGTGGAATGGTCTCAAATACATTCTAATAAGAGATCATTTAGCCAATTGTAAAAGGGAATAGAAACTACACAAAGGGTGACATTGTCCTCACATTTATGTGAGAGAGAATTAGCAACCAAACTCTCTTTGTCCTTCATGAAAGTGATCTCATAGTCATACCTCATGATTTTGGTGACACATTTTTGCTAAGCTAGAGAGGATACTCGTTGCTTCAAGAAATATTTGAGACTATAGTGATTTGTTTTAATACAAAAGTGTCTTCCTATTGAATATGGCCATTATTCAACCACATATAAAATGGCCATCATGACCTTCTCATAAGTGGAGCATACCAAATTGAGCCTGAATAATGCTTTCATAGTAAAGCTGATAGGGTGATCCTCTTGCTTGAGAACATCACCAATGTAATTTCCACAAGATTCACTTTCAACAACAAATGCTTTGGAAAAATCAAGCATGTTGAGCATTGGGGTTGTACACATAACCTATTTAAAGACCAGGAAAGCATGTTATGTGGTAGAACTAGTTAATGAGAAGGCATTTTTTTTACCAAAGATATCAATGGAGTAACAATTTTTCCATAATTGTTGATAATTTTTTTATAATAGCAAATAAGACCTAAATATCCATAAAGGCTTCTAAGCATCATGGGAGTGGGCCAAGTTTGCATGGCCTAAATTTTGTCAAGGTCAACCTAAACACCTATGGAGAAGAAAATATAGCCAAGTTGCTCGATTTATTTTTTACTAAAGGAGCACTTGGAGTGCTTGGCATATAATTGATTATTTGCACAAGTTGTAATGTCATGTCAATTTTCTACAAATTTTCTTTCAAAGTTCTACTATAAATCATAATGTCATTTAAGAAGACCGGCATAAATTATAAAGAAAGATCCAAAAGATTGTATTCATCAATCCTTTAAAGTGGATGGGGCATTAGTGAGCCTGAAAGGCATGACCAAAAATTCATAATGACCCTCATGTTAGAATTTTATCTTTGGAATATCTAGTTTGTTGAGATGAATTTAATGATAGCCTAGCCAAAGTGCCAATCTAACTTGGAGAAAAATTAGGCACAATGAATCACATCAAGTAACTCGTCTATCTCTAGAATAGGGAATTTTTCCTTAATAATGAATTTGTTCAACCCACAAGAGCCAATGTAGAGGTGTCAACACCCATATGTTTTTTTAACAAGAATAACAAGTGAAAATTATGTGCTAGTACTAGGATGATTGACATTGGCCATTCGGAGCTCTTATGTTAACTTTTCAATTTCAATTTTTTGAAGGAATGGATACTTGTAAGGATGAATGTTATGAGGAGCACTCCTATAAGGAGTTGAATGTGGTGATCCTATGGATAGTGAGGTGGTAACCAAGTAGGTTCATTGAACACTACAACATTTTCATCTAGAATTAGTTGCAAGTATGCAAAGTGACCAAAATAAAGAGTACTAAATTGAATAGAGCATTGTTGAGCAATGATCCCATGGGATTTTTTTTTTCAGAAGCTTTAACTAGTAGACTTTAGGGTACAAGACCCTTTGATGTGTTATTTTTCCCATTATCAAAGATTTGCACCCAAATTTTAGAGAAATCCCACAAGAAAGAGCCTAGGATACATATCCATTAAGCCCCAAGAACTATAACACAATTGCCTAAAGAGAAGAATCTGAACATATGTTATAATCTTCCATAGCAATTTGAACATTTTGGAAATTGCCTTTACAAGGAAAATTCAATCCATCGATGATCATAACTTTGAAGTTGGAGCAAGGATACACAAAGCTATCACTTTTTTGTGAGTCATGGATCAATGAAGTTATGCATGCTACCAAAGTCAATATGAACAATGAGAGGAATATTCTTGAAATACCCTTTGAATTTCATAGTTTAATGATATGTGAACCTTGCCAAGGCATGGGTCATATTATGATGGATTATGATTTTTATCTTGATGATTATGCACACGTATGTTTGGATGAGTAATCTAGGATTATGTTGTATACCCCGTTTAGGGATTGTACATGCTTCAACTATATCTATATATATATATATATATATATATATATATATATATATATATATATATATATATATATATATATATGCACAAGTACACTTGACATTTGTTGAGTGGATATAGGTACAGGGAATTTTTCCACCTAGCTTCACAAGTTTGAGTTGTTCCCATATGACGGTTATATGGGAGATGTCATATTGGCCAAATTGTTAGCCTTAATTGTCACACTCGATTCGAGTGTGATTTCCTATCATCTTACCATGTTGATCGGATTTGATATGGTTCTAGATTTTGTAACCCTATTGTGAAAGCCTAGTGAATGTGTGCGTGTTGAATTATTTAAATTCCAATTTCCACAAAATTAGTTCAATTTTATGCTTAAATGGATTCAATAGTTAATTATATGTTTAAAGATGTTTTGAAATGAAATGGATGGATTAATTGAGTTTGTGGGAATATTTGAGGGAGTTTGAATTAAGAAATGAGAAAAAATGAATTTTATTAATATTATATTGGGTTTTGAAAATGGGTAAAAAGGGAGAAAGGTCTTTTATTTCATTTTAATGTTATTTTGTGAGATAATATAGAGGAGAAAACCTTGTTTTGAGCAATTTAGCAATTAGTGATTGGAAGTGTAATTCTCATTGGGATTCGACGAGGTCAAATCTATTGGGATAGGAATTGAGAAGGGATTGAGCGTGACGATTTCCATGAGCTATCATTTGGCATTTTTGGAGTGCGCTTCATTTCAAATTTGGGGAGAATTTGAGGTATTTTGATTGTTTTCAATTAATTTAAGCATTTTTTTCGAATATAATGTTAGCAAATGGATTAAGGGAGTATAGAATTCTCCCATCTCTTTTTTTTGTATATTGAATCGTAGAAGTTGCTTTTTTATTTAAATTTTGAGAATTTTCAAAAATACAGGTTTGTCATGCCCAATTTTTTAGTAAAATGATGAAAATGTTAAATTTATAGTTTAAAAAGGTTGTTGGGCATGTTTGCAACCATAGGATGTTTTTAAATTTTTGATTCTTGAAATTTTAAATTTTGATGAATTTCCATGGTGGAATTGGGAAAATTGTTGGTTTTTACATTGTTGAAATATGGGAAAATTTTAAAGTTTGTCACGTAATTGAATGAATTTGGATGTTTTGAAAGGATGGAACCTTGGGAAATGTGAAAATATGCATTATGGGAAAGTACATTGAAATTAGGAAAAATTTTATTTTCGCATTGGTTTTTGTGCTACTCATTGGAATGTGTGATGAGCTTAGTATTTAGGTATTAGAGATGATTAGAGGAGTGGCTCCCAATGTGTCCCCGGCCCAAAGTGGCAAGTAGGTTGATCATGAGTTGGGATTCTTTTAATCAAGTGATAACTAATGAAACATGGGTAATAAATTAATCAAGATAATGGATACCCCTCTCCTACCTTGAGTGCTCATAAAGACTAAGGATGTTTGGGAAGGCATGCGAGCTCAAGGAGCTTGGGTCTTGCAAGTTCAAGTATCCTCGTTTGTATGAGAGGAGTACTAGATTCCACATGATGCCATCCCTTTGATCATTGTGATGAAACTCCCTAATTAGCTCTCTAGTATCTAATCCTAAAGTAGATTTGAGTAACACCCAAAGAGATATTATACATTATTTCTATGTTGATATTGGTTTCATTGCATCACTATATACATTGTATTCTTTGTGTATTGTGTGATTGTATACCCCTCCCCCCTTGTGTATTGCATGTGTGAGTGTTTGGGCCTTGTGACTATCTCCTAGCACAGTGGGGTGAACCTACGAGTATCACATGGTCGGGTGGTTTGGAACCACCATTAGGGACCAAAGGTTCGTGAATCAAGGAAATACATGGAACTTTGTTCCTTCAAGTTTTTACACATGCAGATTGATGTATATTACTCATTTAATTGTAAAATTATTGTTTTGAAACCTCTCTTCGGATATGAATGTAATTTATAAGTGAAAAGAGCATTTGGATTGTTTATGTGTCTCACTGTTGGTACTGTCAAGCATGAAATCTTGTTGCTTATCCTTATTATGATGTTTAGATGCTAGATCAAGCATAGGAATATTTTATTTGGTGCTTAAAATGAACCTAAGCACAAATTTTCACAGTTGGGTGACCTAGTCTTGCACCTAGATGGCCCTGTCAAACATTAGAATGAACCCAATTTTTCAAAAAAATATCTTACATTGTTGGGGCAACTTGGTAGATGTTGGGGTGGTCTAGGGCAAATAGCTTGGTTTTGCAAGTCAAAAAAACCCAAAAATTTCACTCTGTGGTGGGGCGACTTAGTTCTGTGTAGGGGCGGTGATGTAAGCAAGGTGATGATGATTCTCTATCCAATCCAAACTAATCAATCACAATCAAGGAAATCAACTCTTGCAACTCTATTCCCTCAACTTGTCTCAAACACTCACACTAAGACTTGTAGCCTCAAAACCCAATTTTGCACAATATCTTTTTGAGAAGGCCATACAAAGACCTAACCAACATCACTTCCCACATAACCCAACACAACATCCCAAAAGGTTACAAGTGACTTCTTTGCAACAATATTGAGATCCAATACAATACCCTTGTTTTAAGCTACTCAATTAGCCCTATTTAACAAATGAAGTACTTCCCAAACACCAAGTTGTCACTCAAACCCTTTTGAAAAACTTAAATTGTGCTACAAAACATCAGAATCCACCATTAGTTCTTAGTTTCCTGACCTCTAGACCACTAATCCAAGAAACCCTCTCTTTTCATGCAAATAACCTAGGGTTTACTAAAACTCTTATCACTCGGGCTTGTTTGACACAACCAATACATCCAACACCTCATATATGCCCTGGACAAACTCATAAATCCATTAGATAGACACATAAATTCATTAGATAGACAATGTCATCAACAATTTACTAAAACCCTACATTTACACCTCATTTCCACATGAAAAATGCTCTGCCTAGCCCTAGGGCATTGTCCCAAAGTCAACAACTTATCTTCAATAACATTCAAAACCATGAAAACATCTAATCTATTGTAGGAGAAGTCATTCCACCAAGGCACGGGCTTATACAATAGGTGGAATGACTAGTTTGTCATTTTAACTTCAAAACAGACCCTTTACTGGCCTCTTACAGGCAGTTTCAAAAAATGAAGGAAATCTCCCACAAAACTTGGTGTTAAGCCCTCAAAATGGATACAAATGAAATTTAATACATGACTCAACAAAATAATGTGGTTTTCAAGGCAATTACTAACAGTACAGGATCTTACAGTATTCAAAAAGTTCAGAAACACAGAATATTTGCAGAAGAAACATTGTATTTCAATTGGAAGTCTTTAATATAATCTTCAACAACAACTACTCGAGCCTTTAGAGGCTTTATAAACTTGTTCCTTTCAAATCCAACTACCAAAATGCTTCTAACTACCTTTTGAAATACCATGACCCTTCCTATTCCTAAAAGTTGCAATTTTGACAAATTTTTTGCCTTGACAACATTTACATCTTTTTGTACAACTTTTGACACACCACCTAAAATGACTCAAAATCACCCCATTACATTGTAAATGGTCTTTTTAGACCTTATTTAGAGTAAATAAACTCAAAACACCCCTTACTACCCTAGACTCAACTACTGACCAACTTATTACATCTTCAAAAGATCAAACTTGCACTTAAGGGTTTAGGTGCTCCTGCACCATAAAACCACACTAAAAAGAACGCGTGCCACATGAGTTGTGTCTTGTACCAATTTCTCCAAGCTTCACGCATATTCCTCTAGTTGGAAAACACCTCCCATTGGTCCATACACTATGATCTTCCAATCTACACAACATCAACTTTGTTTGCTTTTGAACTTATCTCCATCTCTACCATCATACCAAATAATGGTCTTCTACCAATCCCTTGCTCAAAACCTGATTGCATTCCTTTACATATACCTGCAAACATAGTAATTCCTTGATTTTTCTTCCTCTTTATCTCATCTCCATGCTAGTATCTACCCCTAACTTCTTGTGCAATCTGTCTTTTCATCACTTTCATCAGTCCTACTGCCCCATTAACATCTTGTACCATTGTACTATTAGATTTATCACCCATTGTACCTGCAGATTTCTTATACCTTGCAACTTTACTTCCTACCAAAGGACAAACCATGGTCCCCACTAAAACATTCTCATTCAAATTCACTGTCAACTCCTTTACTACTGTATCAACCTTCACATCTATTGTCAAAGTATTTGAAGCAGCTGTAGTATCCATCCTTTTGTTTTCCTTCACCATCTCTACAAGTTCTTTCTTCCAACACATGATTACTTTTTCCTTACCTTTGTCATCTTCCACCAAAGGATTTTAAAAAAAATTGCATCCATCTTTCTCTATAGTGTATGTGTTCTCTCTTCCATCATACAATGCATGCCTGTCATACTGCCAAGGCCTACATAAGAGTAAATGACAACAATCCATGGGCAAGATATCACAAACTACCTTATCTCTATAACCCTGAATTTGAAATTCTACCACAACTTGTTCATTGACCAACAAAGATTGCCCATCACTCAACCAAGACACCTTATAAGGTAACTTATGGGGAACTTTTTGCAAATTCAGTTTGTTAATCATCTCACTTGACACCATATTCTCAGTAGAGCCTGAATCAATGACAATTTTGCATACCTTGTTTTTGTACTTACATATGGTCTTGAAAAGATTATTTCTTTGCAATGGCTCCCTCTCCTATGTTTCCTTCAATATGGTCTTTCTCATCATCAACATTTCACCTGTCTCGAGAGTAGCACACAAACTTGCAGAGTGGTTACTCTCACACTCCTCTTCTTGTACTATTTTTGCTCTCCTTTCAATCCTCTTTTCACCTCCACTAGATGAACTACCAAAATTTTCAGGACATTTCCATGAAGGATGACCATATTCATTACAATTATAACATCTCCCTGCAAAAACATTAGAATTTCTACCACCACTAAATCTACTTCTACCCCTAAATCCACCTCTTGTATCAACACCTTGCTCCTTACCTTTGTTTGCTTCTTCTTGTTCCTCAAATGGCTGCTTTGGTGTAGGGATTGATCCTCTCCCTCTTGTACTAGTGCCTCTTCCTCTAACAAATTTATCTTGCCTTCTTTTGATCTTTTCCTCCACCTTGATTGCTAATTGAAAACACTCTTCAACAGTCTTTGGGTTAGCAACAACCAATTCATCTTGTATATTAAATTTGAGACCACCTAGATATCTAGCCACTTTTTCAACTTCATCTTCATCCCTTCTTGACCTTATACTAAGTTTATAAAATCCATCTGTATATGTCTTGACATCTATATCCTTTTGTTTCAAACCTTGCAATCTTTTATACAATTGAACTTCATAATCCTTTGGAAGAAACCTACCTTTTAGTTTTTATACCATCTTGTCCCAAGAAACTATCCTTGACTTGCCTTGTTTTCTCCTTTCTGCTTGCTCGTAGTCCCGCCATAGAAGAGCATGACCTTTAAGTTTAGTCTTTGCCACCTTCACCTTCTACTCATCTGAAATGTCTTCACTTTCAAAGTGGTTGTCCATAGCCGCAATCCAATCAAGCAACTCTTCCTCATTCAAATTTCCACCATACATAGGAAGATAAACTTTTACCTTCATTGAATCACCTTTAACTACCTTGAGCAACTTTTCCATCCTCTGGTCTTTAGTATCTAACTCCTCATCCACATCTTCATATTCTTCATCTTCCTCCTCTGTTTCACTCTCTTCATTCTCATCTCTTCTTTTCTTTGTCTCCAAGGCAGCAAGCCTTGCCATCATAGCATTGTGTGACTCCATAAGCTTAGCATGCTTCTCCTTCAGTTCCTGCAACTCTTTAGCAGCACCAACACACTTCAAAGGCATCTTCACAAACTTGTTTATTCACCTTCCAATCATCTTTCTTCAAACCTACAAAATTCAACCACAAGAGACCTTGTCCCTGAGTTCTAATACCACCTGATGTAAGCAAGGTGGAGATGACTCTCTATCCAACCCAAATTGATCAATCACAATCAAGGAAATCAACCCTTGCAACTTTATTCCCTCAACTTGTCTCAAACACTCACACTAAGACTTGTAGCCTCAAAACTCAAATTTGCACAATGTCTTTTTGAGAAGGCCATACCAAGGCCTAACAAACATCAATTTAGACTTCCCACAGAACCCAACACAACATCCCAAAAGGTTACAAGTGACTTTTTTGCAACAATATTGAGATCCAATACAATACCCCTCTTTTAGGCTACTCAATTAGTCTTATTTAACAAAGGAAGTACTTCCCAAACACCAAGTTCTCACTCAAACCCTTTTGACAAACTTAAATTGTGCTACAAAACATTAGAATCCACCATTAGTTCTTAGTTTCCTAACCTCTAGACCATTGATCCAAGAAACCCTCTCTTTTCATGCAAATAACCTAGGGTTTACTAAAACTCTTATCACCCGGGCTTGTCTAACACAACCAATACATCGAACACCTCATATACGCCCTGCACAAACTCATAAATCCATTAGATAGACAGTACCATCAACAATTTACCAAAACCTTGTCTTTACACCTCATTTCCACACGAAAGGTGCTCTACCCAGCCCTAGGGCATCATCCCAAAGTCGACAACTTATCTCCACTAACATTCAAAACCATGAAAACATCTAATACACTATAGGAGAAGTCATTCCACCGAGGCACGGAAGCATACAATAGGTGGAATGACTAGTTTGTCATTTTAACTTCAAAACAGACCCTTTACTGGCCTCTTACAAGCAGTTTCAGAAAATGAAAGAAATCTCCATCAAAACTTAGTGTTAAGCCCTCAAAATGAATACAAATGAAAGTTAAAATATGACTCAATAGAATACTATGGTTTTCAAGGAATTTATTGATAGTACGGGATCATATAGTATTCAAAAAGTTCTTAAACATAGAAAATTTGCAGAAGAAGCATTGTGTTTCAATTGGAAGTCTTCAATATAATCTTCAACAACAACTACTTGAGCCTTTAGAGGCTTTATAAACTTGTTCCTTTCAAATTTCAACTACCAAAACGCCTCTAACTACCTTCTAAAATACCATGACCCTTCCTATTCCTAAAAGTTGCAATTTTGACAATTTTTTTGCCTTGACAACATTTACATCTTTTTGTGCAACTTTTGACACACCACCTAAAAAGACTCAAAATCACCACATTACATTGTAAATGGTCTTTTTAGACCTTATTTAGAGTAAATAAACTCAAAAAAACCCCGTACTACCCTAGACTCGACTACTGACCAACATATTACATCTTCAAAAGTTCAAATTTGCACTTAAGGGTTTAGGTGCTCCTGCACCAGGCAGCCTTGTTCCGATACAAAAACCAAAGAGTAAGTCATCTTAACCACTAATAGGTGAAGATTTTCTAAGCCCTTGATATTTGTCAAATATTTTTTATGACCTATACTTTTCTCGTTCTAACCGTTTTGGTTGTTTTTCTATTCAAAACCTAGTCAAAATTTCTCCAATTCTAAACTTGATCTTTCCTCGGATTTTTGGAACTCCGTTTGGAAAAACTTTGTATACGATAGTTGTTTACCATAGTCTTGGGATCCTATTAGTACTTTGACCTTGTTTTCAAGCATCACTGTTGAGGGCTTACGTCATCTCTTGCATCATTTTGCATGCAACCTCTCGAAATGACCTGATTGTTGAAACTAGGGGTTGGGAGATGGTTCTCCTAGTCTTGTGAAAGCTAAGAAATGTTGGAACCCTTTGTGACTAGTCCTATGAGTGTACCCAACATTCTTGTTAGGTTAAGGATGTATGGGATGTCATTCTTTTGCTTGTGTAACATCATGTTGCGATGAGACATTTGTGTTAACTTAATATGCCTAATTGCATCAATGTACTTAAGTATTTATATCTTATACTTCAAAAACAAATTATACCATGTATTTGAGCTTTTGCCACATGGGTTCCTTGGCAAGGCATTACAAGTCACTTAAATTTAGTTTGATATTCCCGAATTGTGCTAACTTGATAGAGCCTGGTAAGAGCACTAACAAAATCCTCATAGGCACTAGAGTCGAATTGAACTAGCAATAGCTTAACAAAGGTTTCTCATTTAGATACATTATTAGCCTTGGGATACCACTACTTGTTTTTTAGATGGAAGGATGCAATAGGTACCTTGTTCACTAAAGGAGTGTTATGTAGACTGAAGTATTGTTCAACTCTATATTGCCAACTGGTAGGATTCATGTCGTCAAATCTAGGGAAGTCTAATATTGAGCCACATCACATAGAATCATTTGGATTTCCACCATCAAAAGACCAATCATTATAGAAGTGACTATTGAGTGTTGCATTTTGGGCTTTATGACCATGAATCAATTCAAAAACATGAGTCTCCAATTCTATAAAATTTTGTTCCATGTTGTGAGTGCTAAAGCCAATAAACACAACTAAAAAAATTCCCCAAAAATATGTCTCAAAATGACCTAAATGATAATATGTTTCAATAGGGATAATTTACCAAAAAGGAAAAAAGTGGAAAAAAATAACTTATTTCCAAAAAAAATTGCATTTGGGTTTTTTTTAATTCTAGCCCCTTTTAGGGCAATTCTTTAAACTGATTTCCTTTATGGTCATGAATTAAAATATATTTGTCCTATCTTGAATTTGCTATCCTCTATTATTTCTAAACCAACTATTTGCAGTTTCTAGGAAAACAATTATATATTGTTTCTAAAAAAACATTGTCGATTGTTTTTTCACCATTCACTCCCTTCTGCATGTATGGTTATCATTTTCACATGTGTTATTCTACACTACAACTGCTAGATCTAGAGGAAATAGTTGGTCATGAGGGTTTCTTCTTCTATTCAAATATGTTGAGATGGAAACAAAGAGGGGTAAAAAGGAAGGTTGCTACTGGGTGAGTTTAGTTTGTGAGCCTACAAATATATAGATCTGGATAGCTCTAATATAGTGTGAGTAACTTAATGGGGCTAACCAATTACTAGTATCATAGGTTACTAATGGTTGAGGGCTTCCTATGGTTAGGTTTCAAATGTAAGGGGTCTTTTGACATACCCAAAAGTGTTAGGATTTTCCAACAAGATTGAAGCAATAGTATAAACAAATTTAATCTATTATGATGCATAATTAAATCATAGAACTAAGAAATGAATTCACAGAGGCGTAAGACAACAATTTTTAATGTGATTCACCCTTTGGGATTTGTCCACAAACAACGGTCCAATTTTATTTAAATTTCCAACGATAAACAAATACAAATAACCTACAACAATATGTTGCAATGAACAACTTCAATTCCTCACGATTTTCATTGCACAACACACACTGTGTTGTTGCAAGTTCACAATGCAAACCACGATACACTCCCATGCGCTCTACTGTGTGTTTGTTTCCAAATAGTGACCAAAACTAATTATCCTCTACGTGCAACTCTGGTGTGTGCTAATCTAACTTCATACCACAAATTTTCATTTCTTAATTTTGTAACAATAAAACTTCTTCTCTTGAGTAGTTACAAATAATTTTATAATAGAATTTATTAACAATTTGCCTTAATTAAAATTAACAAAATTTTGCTTCGAGGGCGCTAGCCCAAACAACCCCCCACGGTGGGCTTCGCCCCCAAGCCCTCACCAAAGGGGTGGTCCCCCCATACCTCACTAGAGGGGCTCCACCCCCCTACACTCCCTCGTTAATTAATTTGGGGGTAAACTGCACCAAGCAAAGTGAACAAAATATTAACTCCAAAGTTTGATCAGACTCACAGACCAACAAAAGTACATGGAAACACAAGACTGTATATAGAGTTAGTTTGATGGCATGGCTTGGGAAGGCAGCCCTTCCCTCCTTCAGTGGAAATCTATATGGAGAATCCAACTATGCCCAAAATAATAGATCTTTTGTGCTTATTTTAAAACCCCTAGTAAACTAAAAAACTATTACAAAAAAAAAAAGAGGGGAAAATTCAATGTCATTACTATTGTAACCACTTTCTATTCATCAAGATCCCAAAAAGAGCAAGGTGAGAATATAATGGACTGTTGTAGAAATATTGGAGAGGACAAAAACATATTAAAAAAATGATTTTTCATTGTAGTAGACTCAAATTTGGAAAGAGCAATGATACCAAATGTGAAGAACCTTCCAACAACAAATTAGCAAAAGCATGAAAATACAAGATAATTGCTAAAATGGAAACACTGAAAATTTATATTAAATTTCACAAAATCTTGTTATAGATTATTGTTGGCCTCTTCAAGGGGGCAACCTCCTTTGAGCAATGCTCTTCACGAATGCATAAACAATAACCTATGATCTATATGTATACTAATTTTATTCAAGCTAACTAATATTTCTCAAGCATTTGGGATTATTTAAAATAATTCAAGAGACGACCTACAAAACATATGCATCCAAAGCCTTTATTACAATAAAAGGAGTTAAGACTAAGGGGTCCTAACACAGAATTTATATCCTCTAGGTTGATAACATTCATAGATTAGCTAGAAATGAATCATCTTCATTTGGATGAAGTGGCTGGAACACAACAAATAATTTTACAAATTCCTCAACCCATCTCTATACTTTCAAGATACAATTAGCATACCGACAGTGTTCCAAGCATTTTTTGCAAACCTTTCTTACAAGGTGTAGACGAATAGCCAAGGTCCAGTTTACTAGTGAGCTTTCTCACCAAGTCAGAACTTGATGGAGTGCAAAATTGAAATAGTATGCATCTAAGGTGAAAAGTTTCCCTTCCCACACAATGGGGTCCCATGTGCCAAGAAGACATGTTTCCTATAATGCTGGAACCCACAAATTCTCCTTTACCTTTAGTCAGAAAGCATGCAGCGGTTGTGCTGGGATGTTGACATAATGTCTCCATATAAAAGAGGATATATTATAATTGTTTCCCATAATGTAACCTTGGTGAAAGAATGAACCATGCAAATTCTGGAGGAAAGAATGACAGGAATTATGTGAAAGTCCATGAATGACCATAATAGGTCGATGGGACTCTAAAAAGTGTAGCAAAACATTCACTCACAACAGAACGAGGACTGAAAAAGCCATGGCTTGCAGTAGAGGAATGTTTAAACATTTAAAAGAATCCCCTACTGATACAAGTAATAAGCACAAGATCACATAGAGTGAAATGCTGGAACTTCCAATAGTAGATCCAAATCAGGGTACCAATATCTTACCACGGAATGAGACCTTCTCAAATACATTAATTTTTCCGCAAGCACTTCAAGAAAAAAAAATTGATCTCCATACCGACAAAGTGTGAAAAAAGTGTTCCTGTTATGCAACTTTCATTCTATTTTTTTGAGATCCACATTCCACAGGCACTTTTTTTCATTCTCTGTAGTCAACTTGTCTTATTCTGATTTGCTGACCTCACTCAAGAATTCCCTCCAACAGTAGCACAAGCCCACCCTAACAAATATTATAACTCACCTGCAAGTCTATTTTGGATTTGCTGCTAAATAAAAGTAAATTAAATGTCTTCCAATTCTCCACATCCAATCTGTGAACACCTCTATAATCCATAATTGCCATCTCTTGTTTTTTCTAGAAACTCGGTCTCATCTTGATTGAGTACTTCTGGAGGACCTGAAAAGAAATGTATCATAAGCCATCAAAATAGACCACAACAAGTATATATATATATGATAAGAAACTATTTCAGAAGGCATTTAATTTAAACAAACGCAACAGGTAGTTTGATGTCAAAGCTTCCAACAATGTCATGTAGAAAGATTAAAAATTGTTTTAGAACCAGTCCACCACAAGTTATACTGTAATAATATGTTATAATCTAAACCTTGCTTACAGGATGCATCTTATATTACTTCAAGGAACTACAAAAGTTACGCCAATTTTACAACAGGGTAACATGGTAGGTTTCTTACTATAAAGCCTAGCAAAGCTAAATATGAGCCTTTGCTCCTGTAGGCGATGACAACATCTTTGTTCAACCCTGGATTTGCCTTATATAAACATTAGAGACCACTTTTAAGAAAAAGGAAATACATTTTTTCGTAAACTCTAATAAAAATGAGGATCTATAAAAAAATTTGTTAAGACCCGTATATAGCAGAGAGCTATTTCAGACGACAAGGGACACCAATTAGTAATTACCACTGAAACTGTAAATACCAAGCAACCCGTTGATTGGATAAAAAAATTAGTTCATCTACTGCTTATTTCTCAGACTTGACTTTACTATCTCTCTCAAGTAAAATATGATATAATGGTGGTCTATCCAAATTAAACCGGATTGAATAACTATTTTTAGAAAAACCTATCTTTAATGCATTTTTACAATATGACAAATAATCCTACCAAGAACTCATTTTTTATTTTGTTTATACTGATTCACTTTGTTCTCCTCTAGCATCCATAAAGAAGGAATCACAGAACTAAGTCAGACTAAAGCTCTATGCCATAGAATTGCTTGAGAATCAAAAGGGCAATCAGAAGTGGAACAAATATTGGCTTTTGTGGTTAAAAATGAATTTCTTGAAATAATTCATGATAACACGAGATATGTCAATAGTGACACGATATGATGATTAAGTTGTGATGTTGTTGTTCTTACCATCAATACTGCTTTCTAGAAATGAGTTCCATGATTAATAAATTATTAATACTACCTTATAGGATCCATTAATAAATTATTAATACTACCTTATAGGATCCATATGCCTTACTGTAGAAGGGATACAAGATTTACAATTTGATAGAATTACAACCAATTGCTATATTTTAGTGTATGAGATTGGAGTTTTTAAAAATGATAGTTAAACTTCCATTAGCCAAAACATTCATTAAACAAAAAGTGTATATAAGGTTTAACTCACCTCTACATTTCCATGATCATCCTTGTTTGACTTGAACTCTTCCATTTTTTCTTCCCCTCCCATTAAATGGAGGAAAGTGACGGGTTCAAATGATATGGAAAGCACCACTAACCATAACATTACATATTGAGATAAACTTGTTCACACTCCAAAACCCATTCACCACAAAATCAAGATCAATTATGAGGTACGATTTTCATCTACCCTTGAAAAATATTCAGACTTCCAAGAGTAAGTTGTTTCCTTTATGTTTCCATTCCACCCCTACCATTAAGAAGCATTGAATAAAGCTTGAGGCCATCTTCTTTGATTCCTGCAATTTGGCACTTTGAATATGTGAGAATCTGAGGCAGACAGGCTCTACTATAGAGATTGAGAAATATGATCACAAATATTTCCCAATATATGCTTAAAGAACATCCTACAAAAGCAAATCATGCATGTAATGGTTAACATAAAAGTCAAAAAAATACCTATCTTGGTTAGTCACGGAAGTCCAATATGCGTAAGGCTTATTATCATACAAGCCCACGTGCAACTTGTTTCCCTTAGTTAGCATCACCAAAATCTCGACAAAGACATAATCCTTGGCTGTTATCATACAAGCCCATGTGGTACCTCATTTCAATTAGTATCACCAATAATCTCCACAAGAACATAGCCCATCTTTGAAATGATGGTATCGACTGGCATCCCTTACAATAATCTTCCTTGCAACAATCTTGGAGATGAATTTGATGGCAGAATGACAATCGCCACAGACTCTAAGGTTCTTGATAACCCTGATAGTTGTGGCTGGGCATGTGTTGATAAGCCCAAATGCAATTGCCAATTTCTCACTGTGTAGACAAAGAAGGTGTTCTTTTTGCTCCTTCTCAACATCATTTAGTGCAAATGTTGTGTCAGGTACGTACCCCATGGCCTTCATCTCCCCAGACAATCTCTCCAATTCTGCATAGATTAAGTGCATTTGTGGGTGTGATCTGTCTCCTCCAAAGAATGCATTGACCTGTTTGTTTACTACAATCCAACTACATCCAGGCTTCTTTACAACATCCCTGCTTTCCATCATCTTTCTCACCTTTTCAATTCCATCCCACCTACGAGCTGAAGCATAGAGGTTTGATAGAAGCACATAAACTGAGGCATTTTCGGGCTCTAACTTAAAAAGGTGTTCTGATGTGGATTCTGCAAGCTCTATATCATTATGAACTCTACAGGCACTGAGCAGTGAACTCCAGACAGCAGCATCAGCTTCCATCGGCATCTTACTGATAAAATCACGTGCCTCAACCAGGCGTCCAGCACGGCCCAGAAGGTCAACCATGCAACCATAATGTGCCAATCCAGGCTTGATGTTATAAAATTGGCTCATGTTCTCAAAATACTTAAAACCTTCATCTACTAGGCCTGCATGGCAACAAGCAGACAGAACACCCACAAAGGTGACATGATCTGGATTCATTCCTGACTGTTCCATTCGTGCAAAGAGCCTGAGAGCCTCTTTGCCATATCCATTCCTAGCATACCCCAATATCATTGTAGTCCATGAAACAACATCTTGCTTGGGCATTTCATTAAACACGTGATAGGCTTCCTCTACACTTCCACATTTAGAATACATTCCAATAAGCGCATTTCCCACAAAGAAATCAGATTCAAACCCACTTCGACTGATCATGGCATGGACTTCTTTGCCCTGTTCCAGAGCTGCTAGTTCGCCACAAGCTAACAGAACAACTGTCACCGTTTCTGCATTTGGTTTCACAAACACTTGCATTTGTTGAAAAACATTTAAAGCCTCATCACCGTATCCATTCTGTGCATATCCCGTAATCATGGTGTTCCACGACACCAGGTCTCGATCCGGCATTTCTTCAAACAACTTCCGCGCCGCTGCAACCTCCCCATTCTGCACACATCCCGTCAGCATTGCATTCCAGGAAACTAAATCTCGTTGCGGCATTTTGCAGAACACTTGGCGTGCATTATCTAAACTCCCGCATTTAGCATACATATCTATAAGGGCAGTACTCACAAACATATCAGACTCCAACCCATTTCTTATTATCTTTTCATGAATATCCATGCCCTCTTCTAAATTCCCCAGTTTAGCGCATAAACGAAGAACAGTAGAGAAGGTGAATGCATCTGCTTTATCGCCTGCTTCCTGCATTTGATGAAACAGTGCCAAGGCCTCGCTAGCGCAACCTTGTTTGCCATAGCCTGATATCATACAAGTCCACGTGATCACATCTCGCTCAGGCATATCGTCAAACACTTTGCGTGCATCTGCCAGGCTTCCACACTTTACATACATGTTAACGATTTTGTTGTTAAAAAAAAAGCCTGCTTTAAATCCCCTCTGAGTCATATGGGCATGTGCCAGTTTAGCCTCTGGCAGGGACTTTTTCTCAGCACAGGACTGAAAAAGACATGAATATGTAGCAGGTTCTATGGGAAAACTATTAAGCTGCATGATGCGGAGAGCTTCGTTGATTCGTCCCTGTTTACACACCGTCTTTATATCCCAAGCCATTTGTATTTAAATTTCCAAATTACCAGCATCCAATCAATAATTATTTTGATTAGGAAAAATGTTAGTAGTATATAGTTTGATTTTTAGCTGGCGAAACCCAAGGATGAATTGTCTTCTATTCGTTTTTGTAAGTATTGAAGTGAATTGCTCGATCGGCAGTCAAACATTACTATAAGGCGTTACGTCAGCTCAGACATTTATCAACTTTGAATATAAGCCATAAAAAAGTGTATACTGTAATCACAGAGGAGGCTAATTTGTATCTCATTGCATTTCATTATTTCATATCTAAAACAGAACCCATATCCATCAAACGGCTGATTATTATGGCAAAACGGAGCAGTGAGGACTGCGAATCCAAGGAGAAAAATAAACAGAAACAACCATATAGCCGCTCCTTGCACATGTTCTTCGAACACCTTGAGTGCGAAAACACCTTCACAGACTCAACTAAAACCGCCCAAGCAAAGTTCAGACACAATCAAATCAAAGTTCTGCATCAATTTTTAGTTTATAAGATTTGAACAGTTGCCTGATGGAGTGACTGGCAGTCTGAAGCTTGATAAGTAGGAGGTATTTTTCCACAGCGTGTCAAATTATGATATTGCTATCAGGTTCAACCGTATTTTTTCGAGTCAAACTCATTGACCCATGTTTTATGAGTAGTGGTTCAACAAGAACACATCTCTCATGATATCGAATGGTCCACTTAGCACTCATTGCATCTAGGTGATGCTCACAGAGGTGAAGCACTGGTCCGTCCCAGGAGGTCACCCATCCCAGTACTGCTCCAGCTCAAGCACGCTTAACCGGGGAGTTTTCTCCAAGGTTAAGCC
>VDFB02075321.1:443599660-443654510 GCA_007258455.2 Sequoia sempervirens
TATACATATATTCATAAATATATATATATATATATACACATACTTCCTGTAGATGTATATAAATACATATATATACATCCAATTTCAAATGTACAATGAAAACGCAGAGTAGACGAAATGAAATACCTTTGAGTTTATGCATTTTAATAGGCAATGAAAGTTACAAATCTGGGCATATCACCCAGCCACACCCCACGAAGGAGGGGGCTGCATTGTGGAGGGACAACGTCCTCCACAGGCCGTGGCCTGTGGAGGTGGCGCTGCCCCCTCACAGGCAACACCTTCCCCACTTGGTGAGGCGTCGACCTTTCTTACAATAACAACTACATACAAATAAAAATCTCATTTATTGATGATTCTCATAAAGTATGTGTATAAATTCCTGCCTTTTGCTGATTGTAATCTATGAAATATGTTATATATATACGCAAAATATATATATATATATATATATATATATATATATATATATATATATATATATATATATAAAACTGAGAAATAAAATATTTATACCTGTCATACTTGAATTCATGTAAAAATATAAATACATATGTGAAAAGCATGGAACTTTTATATATACATATATATACCTACAGAAATATAAATCTCTATTTTCAGCAGGAAATAGGTATACATATACAAATCTGGATTTTTATTTTGCCTTTCTTTTAATAAATATAAAGAAATTGTTTATTTATTTCTGAATAATAGTGCATTGTATGAATTACCAATCGTCCTTGTAAAACTTTAAGAAATATAATTAAGATTTTATAAAGAGCTGAAGAGGGTTATTTTACAAGTTAAGTAAATGTAATCTACAGAAAATGTATTTATAAGCTAGTGAATTTTTTGAATATAAAACACAAAACTATATATAATTATATTGTAGGATTTTAATTAGATGATATTATTGATATTATCTAAACTATGATTTTACCCATACTTATAAGGCTGAATAGAGTAGTTTTCTTTTTTTGAACTTATAAAAAAAATTACTTATATTGATCAAATTATTTAAATAGAAAATTGAACTTGTGAGTTTAAGCATGCTCTTTACAAAAGATTGATTTTTAAATTGCTTAGTGACTTTCAATATAAATTGTATGGAAATATCTCTTAAACTGAATGTGTTTATGAAAAGCTATTTGGGGAATCTTTGTGTGTGTTGGGTGAAAATTATGTAATTAGCTTTTCGATAGATTACACAACTTGGACTTCAGCCACAACTATGTGAGATGTGAATCTCTCCTCTCGGAAAGAGGAGGCACCCTTCTTACTGCTAACAGAAGCGATAGTAAAACAAACAAGTAATTACAAAATGTACACAAAACTTACGAAGTGGGGGGGGTGTGTTACATTCATCCTTCTCTCTTTTTTCAGAGAAGATGTTTACAATGCTTCACTGTTGGAAGTTCACAATTCTTAACAACTTTAAACAATCAACTAGCAGTAATACCAATACCTCTATCTTGTCGAAGCAAAGCGTAGAGATACCAAAAGTAATTAACAATAAACAAGTAAAGTAAAAGGGAAAGCTCACGAAGGCACAAAGTCGTTTCGTAGCTTTTTCAATGGTGAATCTGTGAAGAGTGTACCATTTGTCACGTTAGAAGCTCAAAGTCTTCTTAGACACAACAATTCCTCGAACAACATGAACAATTACAAGCACAAAGTCTTGTAGATCATTCAACCAAATTATCAGAAAGCATGAACAATTACAAGCACAAAGTCTTGTAGATCATTCAACAATAGTATCCAAAGGATGTGAATAATTACAAGCACAAAGTCTTGTAGATTATTCAACCGAAAGAAAAACAAAAACACAAATGCAAATCTAAATAATAGATGCAACACAAATTTTACATAAATTACTTAGAGTCCTTCAGTTTCCATCAGCTAATCACCACCAAATAAGATCAATTCATAAAAGTATCGAATCCAACGCAAAGTTTGGCTTGCAATCTTCTTCTTTATTGATCGAATTCCATTCACAAAGTATGAACACAAAGTTTCACAATTTTGTTTCAAAAAGGGCAGCACTTCGTTGAAAAATACTAAAGGATAAATTTACAATAGAAATCCCTCACATTATATAGAAAGAGGGATGAGCAAAATTAGGAAACTAATTGAGGAAATCAAGGAAAGTTAGGTGAGCAATTTTAGGAGATCTCACCTAACTTTGACCAAAGTCAAAGTGTAATTTGTTTTCAAAAGATTACATCTTTGGACTTGGTGTAATTACAATTTACAAAAAGACATTCGAAAATGTCGAGAAATATTTACAAGATGCGCGAAAGTTCTAGAATGTCTAACTTTGGAGATCGGGAGGCTTCTTCATGTTTCCTTGCTTTGGTAATCTATATACCATTCCATTTCTCATCTGATCCTGATCACAAATGACATTCAATGAGGCTTCTGAAAAGTATGAGCTGTCAATCAATTTCATGATGGCTTCTTTGAAGATCTGAGATATTTCTGTGGCCGGCAGGAAGATACGATTCTCCTCAAGAAGTTGACCGGGCAACTCTTTGATACCTTTTTCAAGAATAGCACGATGTCCTTCGACATCTTCCTATACTTGGTGGAGATCCTCTGTAAGAGATTGAATTACTTGAATTTGGTGTTTCAAGGATTCTCTTACTTCAACAAACTTTTCTTTGTCAGGAATTACCCCAACTTCCACCAATTTACTGAGCTTTACCTGTTTCATCTTTGACCATGACAATAGGCATTTCTCCATGTCTCTGCGCTCTTGGGAAAGTACACTTTTCTCTTTATCAAGCTCTGTGGTGAGCTTGGCTAACAAGGTAGTTTTCTCGTCCATAGCAATTATGATCTGAGATCCGTGTTCTATGATCTTCTCAACAAAATCATATAACACTCTGCCTTTGGAGGTGAACTTCTCAGCTTTCTTGACAGCTAGGTCTTCAATACTTACCACTGTCAGTGGTTGTGCATTAGTTGGAGATCCTGCAAGTCTCTTTACAACAGTGGCATAATGCTCTGCCCTTTGTTTGTACATATTGCGAGCTTGCTCTACTTTATCCAGTCTTCCAGCCAAGATATCCAATGTCACTTGTGCATCGGCCTTTGCACTTTCATTGGTAACCTTGCCAAGCTGGACCTTTGTCACCGTGTAGTCTTCCATATTGACATCACCTTCTTCATGTGGTGGTATGCCAATCTCTGCATACTTGTGGCCAGACTTATCAACATTCAGCCTTGAGTATACCTTTTCCTTTTTCTTCCCTTTAGCCTTTGGAAGGACTATCTCTTCGAGGTCGAGCTCCTCCAGAGAAATCATTTGATTTTTACGCTTCAACACTTGAGATATTAGCCAAGGGGGAAGAAAGGAGGTGTGAACTTCTGGATTCACTGTCAATTCAGTCGTCATCATTACTTCTGAAGTTATTGTCACGTCTGAAGTTACCATGGGTATCGTGACAATAGGAGAAGTGTCTGTCATCATTGCTCCTGTAGTTTGCACATTGAGCTGATCACGCATTGACTCATTCATGAAACGATTGAATTCATTTTCAAAAGTGATATCATATGTTGGTGAAGACAAGCTTGGAATGGACAATGCCGGGCTTGATAGTATATCAACCGTATGAATGCTTGTCATTGAGGTAGTATCAAATGGGGTTGATGCTGCAGGGATTGTGGATATCTCAACTGCAGGAATGCATCTGGTAGGAATAGGTGACGAGGGAACATGAGGTGGAGGAGTTCTTGAATTTGGAGGGGTATGAGGAACGTTGGAAGTCACAGGCGATGACATTCTAGGAATTTCCTCAACTTCATTCTCAGGAGGAGAAGTAGTTCTTTCTTGATCATGCCCGGGTTCCTGTTGATCACCCTCTTGTCTTTTCAATTCTGGTTCACCTTCAAAATCACCCTCAGATCCTTCTTCAGAATCTTCTTCAGACTCTTGCCCGCTTTCAGAAACCTCTTCTGCATTGGAGTCTGCTTCTTCTGAGTCTTCGTCTTCGGCAGATTGATCACTTGAAGTTCCTTCTTCATCAGAATCTACCTCCTCTGGGATAGACTTTTTACCTTTAGAGCAAGGTGGATTGGATTCCGTGATTTCTGCCTCTGGGACGAACTGGGTATCTTTCTTGCCAACAGTAAACTTGATCCTGGGACCTCTTCATGAAGAAGTGGGAACAGCCGCTGATTTATTTTTGTTGCGGAGTTCTTGCTGTTGGCGAGCTTCTGCTTCGGATTCTTCTCCTTCTGAGTCTATTCTGAAACTTTTCATTTCATAAACATGCTTATGTAACCATTCTATGGTGTTGGCTAGGATTGGCTTCAATCTCTCTCTTATGTTGGTAATTTCTTTCCTAGACCATTGAATTGCAGGCAACGACCTTTTAGCAATTTCTTGCTCATCATAGACATCATTCATGATATCACCAAGATCTGCAAAATCCTCTGGTAGGTCAGCAATATCAAGGTCTCTGATCTGCTGAACAGTCAACCTGCAATAATCCATTTTGCGAATGGCTTCTTCATCTCTGCAATTAGCCCAAATGTCTTCAAAACGGTACTTGTGATGATGACCCTTTTGTAACCTTTTTCTGACATCTCGGTAATCAAAATCAAACCTATACCTGTAGGTTTTGATTGTCATGATCTGCATTTAAGCATAAACAGACTTAGCCTTTTGTGCAGTTGGGATAGTATATTGGCCAATGGTCAATGGGAACTTGAATCCACGCTTGTGGTTGTTTCTTCGTTCTTTTTGCACTGACATCAACTGTCTGCATGTTTCCATGAGAACCCACTTATCTGAAGGATAACGTGGCAGCATGTAAGGATAGCTAGTGTAGCACCCTACTCTCAAGTAAGTAAACGTTGGGAATTGAAGAAATAGGCATCCAACTTTACTTACCACTTTATAAGCTTCATCAGATACCCTTCTTCTTTCAAGAGACGGATCAAAATTGAAAAGCAAAGGCGCAAAGAAAGCATCTATGACCTGCCTGAAGTGATGAAAGCTTTCCTTCAGTTCCAATTGATAGAAAAATCTGTACACAAGTACCATCATCCGATTCCCTTTTGTAGATAGACCTGGGAATTGTCTCATTATAGCCGCCGCGTACACCAGGTAAGAAGTCATATAGAATTTCAATGTGGAAGGAGCATTGATCAACTGCTCATGTATTTCATCACTGATCTGTTTGCCCCAGTCAATGTGCACCTTTTGTCTTCTTATAATCCTGATGTATTCATACATCCAATCGTGAAAAGTGGACGATTCTGGCAAGCCTTTTACTCTGCTTAAAAATGTGATCATATCTTTGATGTCATCCTTGAAATCGCTTCGCAGGAGTCCCTTTGGCCATCTAGAAACAAATTGTTTAGGCTTCTTTAACCATTGAGCATTTATCAGGTTTTTAGCCTTGTTGGGATCAGTGTCAAAGACCTCTTGTGCTTTTTGCATAGAAATATCAATGTATTTTTCCATCTAAGGAACCTTAAACACAATGTCAAAGAAATCAGGGTCGAGTCTCGGAATCTCGTGCCCAGAAGAATCGATCACACTTCTACTTTCTCTGATGTAGTGAGACACCACCTGAAGAACAAACTCTGTATTATGTGCAGCTATAGGGAACATTGCTACCAAATGAAGGTTGTTGTGTACAATCACTCTCATTGGGTCAGGAAGAGGCTTCGTCTCTGTTTGCTTCGCAAAGTCAACCAAGTCCTGATGGCCAACCTCTGTATCTTTTATTTCTTCCACCTTGGAGACCACTACGGTCAGTAGATAGACACCTTGATATTTGTACTTCATTTTGCCTTTTGCTTTTGAAGAAGACGGAGGTTTACCGGCAGTCATCAGAAACAACTGGAACTTTGATCACTCAAACTTTGAAGATCTTTTGAAAAGAGACTGCAAGGTGTTGAGTCAAAACAAACATTAGTCGTTAGGTAGCATGGGGATGCGCGAAATGAGCGACGATGGTGGGAAAGCATGGAGCTGATGACAAGGCACGCAAAATGATGCACAAAATGGAAGGAACAAGGTTTAGGAGTAAATCAGGCAAGTTTGAAATTCATCTGGAAGAAAAATGTAAAAAGTGTAAGGGTGCTAAAATTCAGCGCCATTACACTTTTTGGGAATTCAGGCATTGATGCAGGGGCGCTAAAAAATAGCGCTCCTGCATTTCTCAGAGTTAGAATTTATTTCAAAATGACAGGGCGCACTTTTTCAGCTCCTCTGCATCTTAAACATGGTTTTGGAAAACAGATGTAATGGTGCTTAAAAATAGCGCTTGGGATTTGTTTGTGACATGAAACGCATGAATTCAAAAATTGTTTGTCTGTAAGGAGTTGCAATTAAAGTTCGTTTCATCGCTATTTGCAAATGTGGATATGGCCAAGGAATTCTACTCGCAAAGTATGAGTTTCTTCTTCTGGTTCACACCAAAACACGATTGAAAGGGCGGCGAGGAAAGACAAAGACACACAAAAACGTTGGAGTGAATAGCAAGAGAAATGCGTTGAAAACAAAACGCAAGAGTTCCATTGCGTGAGGGTAAGAGGAAAAACGCGAGAGTAAGAGGAGAAAGCCACGCAAAAATGCCATGAAAAGGAGGCAAGTGAAGAACACGCAAAACCAAAAACGCGAATGAAGAGAAAGAATACGCATGGGAAGAAAAACGTAGAGAAATGCATATGTAAATCTTAGATATGTACGAAAACGAAAGGATAATAAAGAGAAAACAACTTACCAAGATGTGGATGCGAAGAAACTTGGAGAACTTCAAATTTTTCAAAAACGTGATTGTAGTTTGAAGAGAACTCGCCCAGCAAGAAGAAAAGAAGAATAAAGATCATGAACAATGAAAATGGCGAACTAAAACACTTTTAAGTAAAAGAGAAAATCGATAACCTAACTCAAGTCGAGTAATAAATTTAGGCACGAAAAGTGGCACGATTGACGAAAAATGCGAAAACCATGAAGAAACGCGCCAGGGCCAAAAAAAGATTAAGTGTCAAGAAAAGGTGTAATAGCGCACTTTTTTAGCGCTATTACATTTTTTAGAAAGTTCACTTTCATGCAGGGGCGCTAAAAATTAGCGCCTCTGCACTTTTCATACTTAGCCAAATTTTGGCTTGAGGGTAGGAGCGCACTTTTTGAGTGCAACTGCATCTTTCGCAATTTGCTATGTACGAACAGTGAGACTTCGCGAAGGGGCTCGTTTCGAAGGTCTTCGTGAGGTGAACATAGGGGGATGCTCGAATTGACTATTCGAGGCTTTGGAATGCATTTCGAGGTGGATTGAAAATCACTTCGTTATGCGTACTTGAACTTCACGAGTCCTAGGAAACGGACAAGTTTCGTAGGGGGGTTATCCGTGGAACGAGCATTGCTAGATTCCGTGATAACAGTGTGCACATAGAATTCTGATGGAATTCCTTTGAGGTAGAAAAGTCTATAATTAAATGAAAACTATAGATGGGAAAAATGCATTATTTATTGTTATGTTTGGAAACTTCCAAGACAGGATGCCGAAGGTGGACCCACATAGACGGTAGTTTTACCTTTTCTAAAACTATCATTTAATTATTTATGCTTGGCCAAACACATGTACCATTGAAATAGATGGAATTAAAAGCCTAGAAATAAATGCATGTAGGTCTCTGCCACCTCCTGCTTGCAAGAAATATGTTTTTCTCATGTTAGGAATGCATATAGGCATTAGGCTTGCATCAAGAGTTCTCTCCTGCTTTGTTGTTTCAGGTTGCTAGGCTCCTCATGCAGGGCGGGGATTTCTTCGAGTTAGGAAGAAACCCGGGGAAGTCTTGTACTTCGTGGTTGGGCGGAAAAGACGCCTTAATCACACTCTTGGCCCCAACTTGCTAGAAGACCAGTGGTGTCACGACGGTTGAGGTTCAGAGTTTCTTATGTTATAGATATACTCATGTATTATTTTTGGAAGGCGTATAGCCCACTTGTAAAAGCAACTTTATTTGACATACATTATTGTAACATTGAAATAGATGCATTGAATGAAAGATTTTGATGTAACATTGAAATAGATGTATTGATTGAAAGTTATTGATGTAATTTGAATATGAATGAATTTATGGAAACTCATTGAGATGCTATTGACATACACATATGTATCAATTCAAAGGATCCTTGTGGTAGATGCAATGTACTTCTTTTGGATACATGAAATGAAATTTATTACTATTCTTTCTTTTTAACTCTTATGGGAAGCTCTTTATCTATGCATCCTTTACTTTTACTTTACTTGAAATGTAATGAGTTTTAGCAACACACGTGGTTTAATGAACATCATCATTCGTGCGTTACAATACCCGACCGGATGGTGTGGAGGGTAAATTGGATAAGCCCACTTCTTTTAATAGGAAATGAAAAGGTGCATGAAATTGCGGTCCCTAACCTGATAGTGGATTTTTTTAATCCCCTGAGTGGAGTGGTTAGTTCTGATGGGTTTGCATCACAGTTAGGCATGGATTCTGCAGATGAGCTTGGTTTGCTCTCTACTAAGGATACCTCTGAGGGAGAAGATACCCCCATGGAATTCATTGTAAAAAAAACCTGGAGATATAGGAAGAAGAAAAGGATTGGAGATTGGAAAACCCATCCCAGATAAAGATCCAAACCAACCTCAGAAAGACAAGAGAAAGAAACCGAGTGGAATCAAGACTCCTAATGCTAAAAGGGTGGAAGCTGAAAAATAGATTGCCTAAATGTTTTGATAACTTCAAGTGTGAAAAAGGACCCCCACCCAACGATCAGGCCTAAGAGAGCTCGACTGCATCTCTTGGAATGTAAGGGGGTTGGAAACCCCTAATAAAAAACATGAAGTAAAAAGATTCTTGGCATAGAAAAAAGGATACTGTCTTGTCACAAGAGGTTAAGGCCATTGACTTTACTCTAGACGCTAGTTTGAGGGTTATCTAGAAAAAGGCAACCCAGTTTGTGACCAAGCATGAGAGAGGAAAAGGGGGAGTGGTGATTCTGATGGAAAACAAGTGGGATCAGTTTGTGGATAGCTATGGGACCTCCCCATACAAATAGGCTGTCTGGGTAATCATCAAGAAAAAAACAATTTGTTTTGGGGTTTGTACAATTTATGCCCCCAATGACTATAAAGAAAGGATCCTCCTCTAGAAATGGATGTGCACTTTGCAAGATATTTCGTGGATCATTGTAGGAGACTTCAACTTTGTAGAGAGAGAGGATGAAAAATGGGGGGATCTAGTTTTGAATGGAAAGGAAATGAAAGGTTTTATTGGCTAAGAATGAAATCCAAGCTGAAGGTTGAAGATCCCATTGAAGGACAAAAGAAAGACACATAGGCCATCTAGTATACCTGGTGTAACTCTCAACAAGGTGGTCGAAGAATCTATTGCAGGCTTGATAGATTCTACATTAGTAGGGCCTTCTTTTCGACTTCCCTAGTGAAAGATGGTTGTAAGATTGAAGTCTCTCCTTACTCCCTCTCGGATCACCATCCAATAAGGGCCAAGTTTTTCCTTAAGGAGGGTGCCCCTAATCCAACAGTCTGTAGCATTGGTTTTTGTCTCAATACAAGTCTCCTTAAGGATAGTGATTGTAAAAGTGCCATCTTGTGTCTCAGAAAGATCAATAAATGAATGCACTGAAACCTCTCTCATATTGAAAGGTAGACTTTAAACACAGAGGGTTGGAAAGCCTTGTTTCAAACTATTGGAAAAAAGCATAGTAACGAGACTCAAACTCGACTCAGACTCGGCTAGGGTGACTTGACTCGTGGCTCGGGACTCGGTGGTTGGACTCGACGCAAACTCGACACAAACTCAGAAAAATGAAAAAACCCTAGAAATTTAGAGATTTTTAAGGATTTAAAACTTGTTTCAAGCACCCTTTATTGAATAAACCTTAAAGACACAATAACATCATTAAATAGAAGAAAATTTGATCACATACAAAAGTATACATCGATCACATAAGCATAAAGTACACAAATTGTTGCTGAGCTACTGAAGGAAATGGCACACTTAGATATATAAACATAGTCAAATGTATACAAAACTCACGGAATATGAAATCCATGACATCAAATGTTCCAAACTATTTTGAAATATCAAAACAATAACTACAAGTCTATGGCTCAAAGGAGTTTACATCCTTCCTACGAAGGCATCTAAGGTGGGTCCTAGATGATGTAGCAACTACAACCATAGTCTCTGCTTGTGACTCCATGCCACCCTCACCAACATTAGTTGTGGATGTGTTTGCTCATGCTTTAGCCTTCTCCTCTGCCATGGCTATAGCCTCAGCCTCTCTATCTGCTCGGTCAACCCAATCAAGGTCCTTGTCATTAACACAAGTATACATCGATCATATAAGTATAAACACAAATTGTAGTTGAGCTGCTCAAGGAAATAACACACTTAGATATATAGTCAAAGACTCAAATGTATACAAAAATCATCGAATATGAAATCCATGACATCAAATGTTCCAAACAAATATGAAATATCAAAAGATTCAAAACAATAACTAGAAGTCTATGGCTCAAAGGAGCCTACATCCTTCCTACAAATGTGTCTAAGATAGGTCATGGATGATGCAACAACCATAATATCAAGTACTAGGGAAATTTCCCTAATGGTGTTGAGGGGCAATGCCCTTTGTGGGGGTCTAGGCATAGTGCCTCTAGTGGGGTCGAGGGGCAGCGCCCTCACGGGGTCCCGAGGCATACATCATTTTTCACAATAAGTAAAAAAAACAAGTTTTAACTTTAAATTTCAAGTAATTTTTTGCATTTTTAAAAACCTGCTTGTTGCCAAGTCCTACTGACAAGACTCTCTTGGACTCGGTGAGTTTGGTGAGTCCACCAAACTCGGCGAGTCCAGCCAGGACTCGACCAGGGTGACTTGACTTGGGACTCACTGAGTCCTAGCGAGTCTCGTTACACCGACTCGCCGAGCCAAGGATCACTGAAGGAAAGAGACTAAGAGTAAGAGCTAAAATGAATTGGCTTGAGAATGGGGATAAAGGTACCAAATTTTTCTTTAGATACATTAAAGAGAAACAAGATAGAAAGAAGATTAACCCGATCACTGTAAATGATTCCACTGTGAGTAATCCTGATGAAATAAGATATCAAATTTTTCTGTTCTATAAGAACCTCTTCTCCTCATAAGGGGAGATGGAAGCTAATCATGAGGCAAGACAATATATTGAAGGGATTATCCCTAAAAAGGTTAATGCTGAAATGGCAGGGGAACTTGGGAAGGAAGTTACTTTGGAGGAGATTAGAAAGACTATCCTCTCGCTCAAGAATGACAAATCACCGAGAGCTGATGGCCTCCCTGCAGAGTTTTACAAGACATTTTTGGATTGGGTGTGTGATGATCTCCTCCTTGTCTACAAAGAAGCATTTGAGAAAGGCTCCCTAGGTAGCAAGATAAACAAAGGGGTGATCAAATTAATTCCTAAGGAGGGTGATAGAACTCTAGTTAAAAACTAGAGACCCATAACATTGCTCAATGTTTCTTACAAGATCTTGGCTAAGATTATGGTAGATAGGGTGGCCCTCATCCTCCCCTCCATTATAAATTCCACACAGACTAACTTTATAAAAGGGAGATACATTCTTGAAAATCTAATCACTAGTTGGGAGGCTCTGAATTGGGCAAAGCTAACAGGACAAAATGCAACAATGTTGTTATTAGACTTTGGAAAGGCTTATGATAGATTGAATGGGGATTTGTGCTCCTAATGTTGAAGGCCTTTGGATTTCCTAACTCATTTTGTCATATGGTCAAAACCCTCTTTCGGGATGCAACTACTCAGGTAGAGGTTAATGGAATCCCCTCTCAAGAAATTTCCCTTGAAAGATCTATAAGGCAAGGGTGTCCACTTGCTCTGACACTGTTTGTAATTGCTTCAGATGCCATGCATTATGTTCTAAGGGAGTATTAATCAATTCCAAGAATTAGGGGTATCAAGCTACTAGATGATAATTAGCTCCTTAATTTTCAGTTTGTCGATGATACCTCAATTTTGTTAACTCTGGAAGAATACAATATGTCAAACCTATTGGGAAAACTGGATATTTTCTGCTTTACTTCAGAGGCCAAAATTGCCCCCTCTAAATCTTGTCTCTTGGGTTGGAATGAGAAGCCCCTAGATTGGATCAGTAGATATGGGCTCCAATGGGGTGGCCCACATAAATTGGTAAGGTACCTTGGCATCCCTTTTGCTATGGATCCTAACATCAAGGCAATGTGGCAATGGATTAGGGACAAGATTGAGAGGAAACTCACTAAGTGGAATAAACAGTTTTTGTCTTTGGTTGGGCGAATTCAAATCTGCCAGAAGGTGTTGTCTTCTTATAGTATATATTTTGTTTTGGTGTTGTCTTCTTTAACTCTTATCAGATTAATGAGATATAGAAGAGGATAAGGACCTTTTTATGATCCGATCGTAAAGGCAAAAGAAAGAGACTCGATGAAATGGGAATGGTGCACAATTGAAAAAGCCAAGGGAGGCTTGGGATTAAAGGATCTTAGGTTGTAGGGTATTGCTCTGGCTGCAAAGTGGGTGATTGGGGCCCTAGAAAGTGTTGATTGGACAAAATATACTCAATGTTGTCCCTAAGCATGCTAAATCTTGGAAATCTCTGCCACTCAGTGATATCCTTAGTAGTGAGGAGGCCATATTACCTGCAGGTTCTAATTTATTCAGAACTATTTGGAAGGCCTAGGAAGTGATGAAGACTCACCTCACCAACATCCACTTCACCTCAGGGGATAATGGGACCATATAGGCCAATAGGTCTATTTGATGGAATTTGAAACATAAAGGGAAGCCCTTGGCTCTACTCCAAGGGTGCTCTGCAAAGGGATGGGCTCACAAAGGAATTCGTTGCTTCAAGGACATACTGAAAGATGACAAAATCAAAGATTAGAATGACCTGAATTCTGAGTTTAATATCCACCTCACCAATTGGAGAACCTACTCAATCCTTAGAGATGCTTGCAATTAGTTGAAGTTCCATGTGAAATAGAATGTTGATAGTGCTCAATTCAAGGACTTCCCAATGGAAAAATGGTAATAACATAATGAACTCAAAAGTCAGGGAAGTGCACTCTATGCTCACAAATCATATTGACCTGACAGACTACTTAAATCAAATCTGGAAGTTTAAATGGAACAAGAATCAATGGCAAACAATTTTTCAAACTAATTGGACCAAACAGCTAGAGGCTGAATTAGTATGCTTTAGATGGTTGCTTATAATACATAAGCTACCATTCAAAACCAATTTTGATGATATTGATATATGCAGTATATGTAGAACTCCAGAGACTATTAATCATATATATCTTTTATTGTATTTTCACTAAAGAGACATGGAAATTATTTTGTGATAAGCAAGATATCTGGGGGACTAATGAACAACCACTACCTAAGAATATTATTTTTAATCAAAACATAAAAATGGGGAAAATTGCCGCCTTATTTTGGTTATGCTTTTCTTCTAACATTTTGTGGTCCATCTGGAAAGCAAGGAATGAGGACAGGTTTCAAGGGAGGAGGATGCTTACTGAGTCTTATAGAAGACTCATGTTTCACAATGTTGCTATGCAGGTCTACATTACGGTGGAGCTTTCAAAGGACAAATTTTAGAACTATCTCGAGAAAAAACATGTCATAATAGATATCATGGAGGCAAGATATAGGCATATGTGGCCAAAGGGCCACCCAGGGGTGGAAGTTTTTCTGAGAGCTCTCCATGCATTTAGGCAAGACCTTGCAAGGAGTCAAGGCAAGGAAGTGAACAAAGGGTGTCAGACTGTACAACCTTCTGTTGAGGAGGTGGAAGCTGTTGAATCTCCATTGGCAATGAGAGGTGGCAGTGAACCAGATGGAAACAAATAGTTGACTACTCTTCAGACTCTTCATACCCTTTTTGATTTGCAATAGATGTCTATTTGCACTGTAGTGATAAATATCTGTATATTTTGTTTTTGAAATCTGATGTAATTATTGATACTCTGATATATGTTTCTACTGGGCTTTACTTTTTGACCTCTCACAGTTGTGGGCTCTGTGGGTAATATGTAATGGGATAGACTAGGATGGGTTGTAATGCCGAGAGACTCTATTTTTTGATATCTTGTAAAGGGGGGATACCTAATATTATACTGTAATGGGGGGGGGCTATTAGTGTTGATACTTGACTGAACTTTTAAGCTCTTTGATCTATATTTTCTGTCCATTTTATACTTAATATAAAAATCAAATGGATCACGAAGCTACGAATACATTAACACCAAAGGAATAAAGTTGAGTTGTTTCCTTAGCTCATGGTTTTTATCAAAAAAATATTTGTTATAGTTTTTGGTCGTATTGTACAATGAACTATGTGTATAAGGAGTGGAAGCTTAGGTTTGTGACCATTATCTACTAATTTCTTGACAATACATCTTTAATAGTGGCCCAAAGATTCCTATGTAATTTTTGTATTTCTTAAAATATTTCACAAAACAAGTTATTACTAAGACAAAATCTATTGCCATGGTTGACTAGAAGGATGTATAAATTGGTGATTTCTATTTGTTTTTAATCTTTAAAATGTAAAACACAAATAAATCACAGGGGAGGGATGGTTATTAAGTAAAAACAAAAAAATCTTATTTTTTTAATTACTTGAATAATAGAGATACACAATAATATTTGCCATTAATAAAAATAATTTCATATATAACCAAAGCCACTCATAAATAAAATATGCAGTTGCATGAACAGAAGGGAAATATGAAGCCCTTAATGGAAACCCTCATACCATGAACCAAGGAAAACAATTCTTAGGAAATTATATCTAAAGATAATACAAGATGGAATAAATCAACATATAACCAATAACCCATCATAAATGAACCTCTCGATCAGCACATACTTACATAATCAATGGAAGGAAATCATTTGGTTATCACAGAGAAATCACAACAACCATTAGTTAGACAAAACTAGCCAGTTAACTATATCTAATAACAACCAAGCATATGATCATCATTGATGTATAGGAACAACAATTGCCCTAAAACCCGTGTATAATGTCCAAACATAGATGCACATTAAACATTGGACAAGAAACATCAAAGGCACATAGAATAAACAGGGTCACGAAAAGGCAAGGTCTCACAGAAGCCAAGGCTTAACAACCTCCCAAGCACACCAAATACTTTTGACCACAAAAGTACCTTCAATGTGGACTGCATCTTTCATGGTGAAAAAGGTCTAAAACCCAATCCCTTCTAGGTAGGTCAATGAATTGGATAGCCGGAGGAGATGCAATGCTGGAGTAAAATCTTCCAAGCTTCATTTCTAGTAAGGGCTTGAATAATCCATTTGATGTATAAATCCAATCCTTGCTGCTAGGTTAAAAGCAGCCCTAACCTTCCTAATTCATGAGGGAGGCAACAAAATTCCCAAGAAACGTGATAAAATCCCTTATGATCTTCAAAAGAATCTCAGAGGAAATCCCGAAGAAGCTTCTCCAACATCAGTGAAGAAGCTTCTCCAACATTAGTGAAGAAGCTTTGGAAAGAGCCCAACAAGAGGAATAATACACAAGTGGTTGCTAGGATTTTAGAATACTTGAAATTTCCTTGCTAGGGAAAGGGGTTTCATAATCCAATAGGAAAGATTCTTTTGTAGTTCTGGAGAGAACACCATGCCATAAATCCGCCGGGGAAGCTTAGAAGGAAAAAGGGATGCCCAAAAATATGAAATTTTTGTTGTGCCCAATCCATTTCTAGCCAAAAGTTTGAAGCCAAGAAGGCATAGGTAAAATGGATTGTTGATAACATTGAGTTTTATTCCACTGGATGGCTGAATCTGGTACCTAACATAAAGTGTCCAAATACTTGAGAGCCTCCTTGATATTTTTCTCCTCTTCAATGAGATTGAGAAAGGAATTATCCACAAAATGGCCATTGACAAGTTGAGTCAATGAATTAGGCAAGGTAATGCCCTTAACTAGACCTCGAGATACTGAGTGAACAAGAAGATACCCAAATCCTTTGGTAGCAAGAACATAAAGAGAAGGGGCCAAAGGGAAACCCTAGCAAATGGAGCAAAATAACCCAAAGGCATTAGATTGATGACCATTGATGGTAATGCAAGTAGAGGCATCGACAAAGAGTATGTTGACAGGTTGAATAAAATGGGGACCAAAGCCCAGAGCCTGAAGCATAGCAAGAATAAAAGACCATTCAATACAGTCATAAGCCTTGGAAAAATCAATCTTTAAGAAAAGGGTTTTTTTTTTTAAGAGTGACGAGCACACTGCATGACTTCCCAGAGATCAATTATATTATCAAGGATATAACGGGATTAGAACGAACAATCTAGGGGAGAAGATGACACTTTCAAATCCAAGGCCTTAGTAATGATTTTGTAAGAAACATTGAGCAACGTGATGGCCTTCTAGTTACAAATATCCTTGGGATTGTGAGCTTAAGGTATGAACTTAATATTTCCTTTGTTAATAAGTTTCCCTAAAGAATTAGAATGGAAAGCTTGCAAATAAACTTTATTCAAATCCTCATTAACACAATCCTAGAGGGCCTTATACAAATCAAAGGGAAACCCATCAACCTAGGGGCTTCATCATCAACTATTATGCTCACGACCCCCTTAAGGTCGACAAGAGAGAGCAACTAGTCACAAAAGGCTCTTTGATTTGCAACAAGGAACAACTTGAAGGTATGCTTGAAGGGAATCTTCTCATTTCAGAATGCATTCATGAGCTATGAAAACATTCTCATAATGGTTGGAAAAGGTGTGGGGGGTGTGGAGAATATTTGACAACTCTATAAGCACATGTTGGCAATTCCTTAATTCACTTAATGCCATGGGAAGTATGCCGAGCACAAAGGGCTTGAAAAAATTCCTTTCAAGCCCTATTGCCAAATTTAAGCCAATGAAGTTTGGCCTTAATTTGAGCTCCATTCATACAATGGTTATTTTCTATCTATTTCTGATGCCTTAGATCCACCACTCAAACCTATAAAATAGGAGAGAAGGGGTTAGTAGGGATCTCTTCCATGGCATGTTGGAGATCCAAGGTGGTAGCCTTGAATGCACACATTTGAAAAATGGCCAACTAGTATTCGCAGATGCAAAGGAAATGGAACATGTGTTGGATAGCTTTATTCCACCACACAATCCAAGGAAATAGGACTGAATGTTGGGCAAGGAATTTCTCCTTTTCTCAACAGTATATTCTCCTTCTAGGCGCCCAAGAGGGCTACATGACCACTGCAAGTGCTTGGGTGATAAGGGAAACTGAAGTGGCATAACTAGCTATGATGAAGCCATGATTCTGAGCTGTAGAAGACATCAATGCTCATTATGAAGAGAGCACTCATGTTGTTTGTGGCATTCAAGAGAATCTTGGTCTAGAGGGAATATCACCTGCTAGCTCAGCAACTACTTTCCCTTTCTCAGAAGGGTTTGAAACACTAGTTGGCAACTCTTTAGCGATTGAGGAGTCTTATTTTTTACCTTGCAACTAGCTAGAGCTGGTATTTTTACCTTTCTGGTGTGAAACTGTAGTCCATTGTTCATTTGGTTTCATGGTAGCATCAAAACACCAAGAGACCTCAGCGATGTAAGGAGATTTCACCTTGTGGCAGCTAGAGGGCAATTCTTAATTTTATGCTTCAAGGATTGACACTAGAAGCAAGTATTGGGCAGGTTAAGGTAGAGTACCCTTTGGATATGATGAATGTTACGTATTTGAATATCTATTGACTCTTTCAAGTCTTTAGATAAATCAATTTCCACACAAACCCATTTTTTGGAGCCGAGCTTGGTATAAGCGCTCGAGTTCAATGCAAATAACTTTCCCTAAAGAGGAGGCAATAGGATGCAAGAAATGCCAACAAGGTAAAGGGAGACCTGAATATTCAAGCCAAACAAGCACACAAAGTTTTTGGTCATCTAAGACTGCAAAGTCTTGCATCCAAGTTTGAAATACCAACAAAGAAGAATAGACAAAACAGGGACCATGTTTAAGTACGACTGAAACATGATTGATCTCAAAAAAGGCGAAAGGAGAAAAGCCTTTGTGAGGTTTTCAACGGCTTCAAATCAGATCCCATGCAGAACCCAGGTTTTATTCACCTATTCTCTTAGCATGCCTTTAGGTGGGGTCCTCCCTAAAAATTATCTATAAGAGTATAATGCTCTAACCATTGATAAGCACTATCGAATTTAGGAATGGAAAGAACCACATCCGCAGAGGTTTCAGAGGACATAACTCATAAAATACCTTCGATACAAACTTCCTGGGGCATTTGTTTGGGGGAGCCATTGTCCAAAGCTGTCACACTGTCAACACCAACAAAAACTGTTGGGTTGGAACCAATTGAGGCCATACAAAGGGAAGACCTCTAAAAAAATCCTCAATAAACACAGAAGGATAGAAAAAATCATGTGCCTATTGCGTGGTTTGAAACAAGGAACAGCTAACTTACTCAGAAAAAAAATCAAAACCCTAGCAGAGCTTATGCACCTCCAATTTCCTCAATGCCACTCAGCATAAAAAAAAATTCTCTCTAGAGATTTTGGCTTCCATTACTTAAACACTTCTTTTGAAACCAATAATAATGTCCAACTTGAAGATTTTTTTCCCTTTTAAGAAAATGATTCAAAATTCCACTTCCATAAAATAAAAATTAATGAAGGTGAACTGCAGTTGCGTACCAAACAAATAAGAATCATACTGCTATATGTTAGAATTCGTTTAAGTGAGAGTGTGCTTACAATTTCACACACAAAATAATACTGTTATATGATGCAATTATAATGTCTGAAAATGATGAGTGTTAGTTGTGACAAACAAATACGTTTGCACAAATTACTTCAGCAACTGGTTACTCTTCCTTAGAAGAATAGTTGTTTGGTCTTGAATAAGTTTCCAAGCAGCATTCACATGCCGTAGTTCTGTTAATGTTCCACCCACGCTAAAACGCAAAGTATATATGCCTGATAAAACCTGGAGATCCATTGGAAACAATTTTGTAAGGTTTCAAATATAAATTTGTATTTCTATTGTGATTAATAGCTCAAAACAATGTCATTAAAATCACTCCAAAGCTTGTAATAAGATATTACATTTAAAATCATTTGGTACTGCTTTTTAATGAATTTCAACTGAAGCTAGAGTCCAGGGATAGAAGAAAAAGGACAAAACTACATCATCACAGATATTAAGATCTATTCATTGCCAAGGTTATAAGGGCCAATTAAGAAAAAGAAAATAATTAATGCTGTTAACAATTAGTATTGCTGGATATTATTAGATATAACTTGAGATGCATGAAATATCAGTACATTTTCCAATGCAGTGTATGTAGTTAATGTTACTGACAAGTTAACCTAGTCAGCAAAATAAATATCAATTTAAAGCTAATGAGCTGGCAGAAGGGATTGAACACAATGAGCAGAAAAATTCCTTAGAATGTCTTTCATAACATCACATTGACAGGTTGCTGCTCTCATTTGGAACCATGTCAATTAATCAAAATTTTAGAGTAAGACTATTAGTACTGCAATGGAGAAAATCACCTATTCATGTTTAGAGGTTTGATTGGGGAGCACATGACCCTAGCAATTCTGCAGATTCAAGAAAGGTGTTTGTAAACACTGCTAGTTTCTTATTGTGATTTATACATCAAAAGACCAAAGCAAACCGTTTTCTATTATCGGCTTTTAGCTAGTTTATTTTTGCGAGTCCAGATTCAATTCTACAAGTTGGTTCACTCCAACAAGTGTGGATTCGAACCGTAGTAAAACAGTCAATTTATAAATTTTGAGATAATCTAGACAAGACCCTAACTTTTAGTAAATAACATATTTTGTTATCGAACCTCAAACTAAGTATATGTATATAAGTCATTTAAATTTCACATTCAGTTTCATTATCAATCCCATCTCATTTATCTATGAATGCTAAGCTTTTTTATTTCAAACAATGAACACTATTTTTATTATTTTAATTTGTTTAAAAGGCTATTTAAATATAAAGGAAAATAGATTGATCCATATTTTTCACACTAAGCTATGTATATTTTTAGCATATTTGTAGTATTACACAATTTAGTAATTATTTTATTTTTCTATGTCATGTGATAAGACTTTTTATTTAAACACTAATTTTCAACTATGTTATCGGGTATGCTTTGTACTCGACACATACCGCACTCATATAGGTCCCAATTCAAGTAAGTCTTTGGGTATGTCTTGGGGTTATGCATCTAATTTGAATTGTATCCAAGCATCCCATGCCTATAAACAGAGGTATATTTTTTAAATTGAGAAATCATTTTGATTTATAGGAGAGCTGACTTGGAAAGAAAACTGAGAACGGTTAAAGATCAAACTCCGGGTCCCATAGGCTGATGGTCTCGTGGACGTTTGTAAAATCATTCATTCATTCATTCATTTATTCGTTATGTTTGTTTAAGTTTTAAAAGTGGGGATAGTAGGGTATGAGGGGATGTGTTTCTAGAATGGATTTTTTAAGTCATTTTATAGGGGAGGGTAGGGGATGACTATTAAAAAAATGGGAAAATTTTAAGATATAAAGAAATTTAAAATATTCATATGCTAACATTGATCAAGCATTCATCATAGACATTATAGAACCTTTGTGAGCATGACTAACTGCATAGGAATTATGATGTTCTACACACACATATGAGTTAATACTTAATAAAGACATGCTTTGTAATGTCCCCATTTTGCGAGCATCAGAGTTCGTAAGGATTAGCCTATCATTTGACCCTCATAGGCTAACAGTTATGGATAGAGGGTCTTCTGTGGCAATTACCGGTGATTTAGAGACATTACTCTTCAGTTGGATTCAGGTTTTGGCCTTTGCATAGGTTATTTGACTCAGATTGGCACACTTACTATTTATAGTAAGTTACTATTATGGGAGAGTCAGAGTTCCTATTAATAGAAAGACACCTGAGCATAGCATTTTGGCAGAGTCGACCTTGATTGGGCCTTTGCAACTGTTTCTAGACTCAGTTTCACATACTTACTATTTATAGGAAGTCACTGTTCAGGGTTTCTATTTTTAGACGGGCATCCGATCACATGGAGAACAGGGAGAGTCGACTCTTGGCTCAAACGGCTTAGCAATCAGACAAGTACATCAAGAGATATTAAAGTTTAAGTGACTTAAGTGATTTATTTAATATTTTAATATTATTATAAAGTAACTTTATAATAATAAAATCACTTTAATATAATAAAGTGCGTTAAATGAGTAATTTAATGTTGGAATAAATCTTTTATCCCACATTGGCGAGGAAGGTGTTTGAGCTCTCTTAAGGAAAGAATAAAAGAGAGGCAAGAGCTCATTCTTAATATCTAGTTGATGAATATTATTTTGATTGATTTTTATTGTGGAGCCTAGGGCTTTCGCAGTTTTCTTCTTTGATCATAGGAAACGAAAACTTCCTATTGATAGCATAATTGAGGGAGTGAAAGATCTCTTGAAGGGTTGCAATCAAGGAGAGGATAATTCAGTCCTTTCAATTGTGCTTTATTGGAGAAGAATCATAGAAGTTTTTACAAGGGTTTCGAAGGTTAATCATTGCAGATCTGAAGTGTTGATGTGCTGCTACAGTACCCGTGAACAATAATCCGCTACAGTGCTAGGTTATTATTATTGGCTGAGTTTTGTATGAGTTTCCAAGGGGTTGGCATGAGGGTTTAGAAGTGTTGGGAAGCCGTAGCTATTGGTCTTTAATTTGCTGTGAGTTTCCTGAGGCGTGTGGAGGTATATATGCCTTTTTTCTGGGTGCTGTTGTGCATTAGCAGCTGCTGGGCATAGGGGTTTCCGAGCATTCCTTTGGTGCTGGACATTTATCCTTGCTGCTACAAGCATTAATCTGCTGCTGCAACGAATGTGGACCTCTGCTGTCAACTCATAATCATATTTGGAGACTATAACGGGTATTTCTAGTAATTCTATGTGCACATGTATGTCTGATGTAAACTCAGAGATTGCTGTCATATATTTTAGAATACTGTTTATGTGTAAATCTGTTCATTATATTGCTCAGAATTGAGTATTCTTGTTACTGAAGTCTTTACTCAGCTATCAATGTTTGATCATCATCTTATGTCACGAAATCTATAGCTGCATATATATTCAGAATTATTGTATACCAAGAGTCTTGGCTCTTCATTTCTATATCAACATGGTAATGAGATAACTTTATTGTATTTGCACAAGAGAGATAATCAGATTTGAGTATATATATTGCATTGGCAAACTTGGTATAATCATATTGGAATTGTTGCTTCATTATAAAGCACTTCTATTCTTTGCAACTGGTATATGTTTATTGGCATTTCTTGCATTTCTTGGCACTATATTATTTCATTAAGACAAGACGAAAAAAACTCGGAAGTGCAAACATATAACCCACAGGCAGAAAAAATTGAGTTAGCAGTTGTCCACTTGAGGTGGTACTTCACATGCTTGGCTGGTTTATATGTATAGGTGAAGGATTTACTATGGAAGATTTATTGAAGCCTTCTTTCTATTGTCAAACTCATAAAAGATAATTGATTATGTTCCAATTTGACCTCAACTTGGATACTAATAGATGGGATTGTTCAACGGGTTGTTTGTGTTGATTGATACATCTTGGCACTATGAAAGTGGTGTTTCTTGCTAACTATGACTTAACTTGTATTCAAAGTATAATGATTATAGCATGTCATCTTTGTGATAATCCTTGTATACTAAACAAATTATCCAATCTCTGAAACAAGATAAGCCTTGAGAATGACTTTAACTATGAAGATACAAAGATCTGCAACAAGGGATATGCATTTTGTAGATTTTGTGATCATGATTAATCATTGGTCTATAACTTGGAAACTTATAGTTACAATTATTGTGGATTTGTGCTAAGTAATTTGGAGCTCTATAACAGCCAAGTTTCAAGGTTGATGGCATAGATATAGCATAAAAGATGAAGGTGAGTTGTCTCTACTTCATGTCAAAGAGGCCTAGACAAATGACTTGATTTTTTTTTATAAATTTGAGAGTTACAAACTCTATTATAAAATAAAGTTTTGATCTTTTCTAATGGTAGTTCAATGTTGGTACTATTAAAGCCCAAGCCATGCTATCTTTTAGTGTGGGAGCATGACCTTTGTACATAATCTTTTTTGATAGGGGATTAGAAAACATAAATGCTTCTAATTTGTAAATCATAGATGTGAATGTCATAAATTAAATAGTCGCTATTTATTTGTTTAAGTTTATAAAAGAAGTAACTAAAATGTGCTTCGGTATGTTAGGGAATGACTAGCCATCCCCTAACATACCTAAGCATTCCCTAAAAAGAATTGTGCATACTAGGGACATTTCCATTTCTTTTTGCAATATAGGGGATGGGGGTCATGATTGGCAAGGGTTATGTCTCCGAGGATGTAATGTCCCCATTTCTGGATCCCCTTGCATTGTGGTTGGCTCTGACTTTCTTGGTGTGTGTTAGTCTTATCAAAGGGGTAATTGGATGTTACCGATGAGCTTGGATGATCTAGAGGACTTAGATGAGACTTTTTGAAGTTATTTCTAGCTTTTGGTGTGTTACCAAGATTTTTGGAAAGAACATCTATTTATAGTAAGTCACCCGATTAGGTTTGATTCTCATTATTCATCATCAGTATCACTCCAGTGTAGTCAATTTTCAATTTCGATGCTTTTCGATAGCTTTCGTAACTCGAATGTATTAATGAGCTATAATTTAATTATTTTTACTAACGTTGCGAATTAAAATAATTTAATGGACACCTTAATATAAATCTCTTTTTGAAGTAAAAAGGCTTATTTATTTTATAAAGTGATTTTAAATTATATTTTTCAACAAGCTTTCAAAAATGTTATAAAAGGAGTTTTGTGAGCGAATTTGCATTATTTAGAAGATTGCTAATTTCTTTTTGGAGATTTGTGCCTATGCCTAGATTTCTTAGTGGAGGGACGAAAACCTCGAAGGTTTCTTCATAGATGAAAACTCAGAAGACAATGCAATTCCACCCAGGGATCAACATAGTGCTGAGGATTTGAGATTTGGAGACGAAAACCCTTGAATTTCGATCAAGCAATTTCACACAAAAATTGTCTGGGTGCTGAATGGTTGAAGATTAAATAAATTTTGGAAGTTTATAAGAAAACAAAAATTTATTATTTCTCCTATTTGAAATGTATCTTCATTATATTTGAGAGGTGTTTATTTTATACTAACGTTGGCACCACAACTTATTACATTTTCATCATAATGAGTAACCAGTTGAACCAAGTTAATATGGAGTTGTACCATATCTTCGACTCATTATGGAATGCAGAGATGATATTTGGGGTTTGTTATTTTCCTATGCCAACTTCATGGAATACACAAGACTAAATCATAACATTAAATACTCCCTCTTTATTTAAGCCATACTATCCCAATATTAAGCATCGTACAATTTTGAAACACTAGGAAGAATCAATGAAGTTAATGAAATGAAATATTTTAATAACATCCACAAGGCCAAAGAAGCCTATGAGACCCAAGATCAAATCTTAACAACCGGTGGTTCTCAACCCCAAAACCCTAACTGAAAAGATTGTTTTTGCAATTTTTGTGTTTTTCTGTGTTTTTGTAATAATGCAAGAAGCTGCGATTTTGCTAAATAAATTGCTAAAAATTCCTAATAAATTCTAACTTTATGAAATAAGCTCAAAATTGTTCAGAGAACATAGGCGCATCTATTTATTATTATTCCAGAGCTTTTACAATGCAAATAGAGTAAACAAATGTATATAGAATATGATTTTATTCAAAAACCTGATTTTGCTTGCCAGGCGCCAAAAAGAACAGAGAAGAAATGTACGGCTGAAGAATGGATGATTCCCTGACCTCTGAAATCGTTGCCAAGCCTCCAGATATCCAAGGCGCTATGAAACCCTCTGCCAAAGACTGAATACTGAATGCGTTTCTCCTGAGAGGAAGGTACGGCCTGGAAAAGTACAGAAAAAGTACGGCCTGCTGCAGCAATGATGAATATAGTACGGCTCAAGGAAATGAATGCCAGATCTCTGTAAATGATATCTCTGATAAAGTCGCCTTTATTGCTAGATGATATTCTCTGAATCTCTTCTGAAATCGATGCAATAAGATCAACTGTAACTCCTGAATGAAGTCACCAAGATGCAAGCTTAAACTGGTATTTCACAGTCTCAGTCTGCCAAATTCCTGAAGAGGTATCGTTCTCCAGAAACGCTTCGTCTGCCAGAAACCCTAGGGTTTGCAAACTCCAATGCTCAGAGCAAAAAGACAAAAGTTGAATAGCATAACATAATGGTTCGATTTTGTCTTGTCTGAATATATACTTCCTTGAGAAAATTCGACCCAATAGCTCTTTTAATAATCATTTAATAAAAAATGATTAAATTTGTCTTTTAGACTTAGGAGAAATACTTTTAATAATTGGCGCCATCATTAATGAATAAAAAATATTCATTATATCAAATATTAATCTCTTTATTATAAAGTATAATAAATACTTTATAATATGCCAATTAAATTAAATATTTAAATATTTCAATAAAGTGACTTTAGTATAAAGTCAAAATATTAAATATTCATTAATCATTAAATACTCCTTATTTCTCCGTCTGATCACCAAACTGAATAACTGGGTCACTCTGAGCTGAATAGTTGAACCAGGTGCCACCCAAAATAGCAGCTTCCGCCTGACCTAACTTTCTAAAAATAGAAAGTTTCTGAATATGCACTCTGGAAGATGCGAAGGCCCAACACGAAACAAGCTACCGCTGGAGCTACCAAACCTTACGGTAAGCGCCCCGGATGATCCTCACTGTCGACCCTACGAGGATCGAAATAATAGGCAACCTTGTCACGGTGTCTTGACCTAGGATGGGGACATCCACCGATCCGCCCTCCACGAAATTGCTTGTCCTCAAGCAATCTCAACTACGGATCTTTGTAAGATCTCCTCGACTCCATGTATATCAAGCTGGCAAATCTCTCTCCACTTGACCCGGATATTCCACGATCCTACGCTCAAAGATTGTCTCTCTCTCATCTCGAGGGCGGCCTCGGGTACTACTATCAATTTCCCTTCATCATCAAGGGGTGGCAGAACTGGAGAGGGTATCACATGCTGACCCAATGCCTTCTTTAGGCAAGAGACGTGAAACACGTTGTGAACCCTGTTATCTACTGGTAAGTCCAACTCATATGCAACCTAAGCCCACTTTCGTCGACAACCGCAGAAATGGACCATAGTAAGCGGGCTTTTGGTTTCTGCCCACTCTTCAGGTAGAGTAGTACAGCGATATAGGCATAGGTACACCATATCACCCACATCAAAAGTACGCTCAACCCTCTTCTGATCAACATACTGCTTCTGCTGATTCTGTGCCCGCTGGATATTGTCTCGGAGAGACCTCAAAATGTCCTGCTGACTCTGCATCATATCCCCTGCACTCGGCACTCTGCTATCGCTCAATATCAAATCCATGGGTTGAGCCTCATGCACATTAAAGCCATAAAGGTGTCTATGTATCGTCATCTTTCATTCAGGATTCTCACTTGATGTTCCAGAATTGCGTCCCGAAAAACCCGCGTTTCCTAGAGGGGGACGTCTCGGAGACTTGGGGACTTGGGGGGGACGTCCCCCTACCAACCCACCACCAGCGCCACCATCCCACCACCAGTGTCGCTATCTCCAAGACGCCACTAGGACTTCAAGGATGCTAGGGTGTCCTCAAGACGTCTAGGGGACTCCTAGTTGTCTCCAAGATCTATAATTCTTATACTTATACATCTTTTTATAACTATTTTTTCAAGTACTATATGTATTTCAGCACCCTGCCGCCCCCCCGCCGCCGTCCCCTTGCCGTCCCCGCGGCGCCCCCAAACTTAGACCCCCTGTCCCCGCGTCCCCAAAGCAGCGTCCCGAATCCCGTCCGAATCCCCGACCCGTGGAACCTTTGGTTATAACAATACTTCATACCGTAGATCCATCTCCCACTAAGCTCTGCGTCGGCTATATAATTCATGAAAATAACCTTCCACCCACTTATTGACAATCTACATGCGTCCATCGTCTGCGGATGGTGAAACATTTTCGATTAATGGAGTTTGGTCCCTAAAGGCTTTGAACAACTCTTGCCAAAGTTGCTCATGAACGTGTCTCTATCGTGGAAGCTATCGTCCAGAGGCAACCCATGCAACGGAATACCTCTGCGAGAAAACAACTCGCGTCTGCGATCTTTGTGAAAGTAATTAAATGTCGGAAGAAGTGTCGCGTGTTAGTCAACCCGATCAACCCTCGTAGATGCAGTCTTTGCCACGGGCTTTTCGGCAAGCACGTGATAAAGTCCATCGATAAACACTCCCACTTCACATCGAATTATCGGGAAGTGTTTAGACTAATCAGCGGGATAAAGATATTAACTCTGCTTATTACCGGCAAGCGAGAACATTCCGCGGACATCTTGTAATACATGGTTTATTTCAAGTAAAGCCGTTCGAACCATTTATATGTCTTATAGTACCCGGGATGGCCCGCCATAGGAAGGTCGTGAAAGGCTCTCAAAACTGTAATCCGCACCTCAGAGTCAGGAACCAAAAGAATCCGGCCCTTGTAAATGATCAAGTCATCTACAATAGTATACATGTCATCTACCCTTTCTATCACTGTCAGCACAATGCGCCCATGGGTTCTTAGCATACTCGGTAATCGATACCTCCAATCCTCGCTGATACGTGCTCTAAGGCATTCAAGAAATTTGGTCTGCGAGACAAAGCGTCGACTCTGACGTGCGCTTTCCATAATGAAGACGATATCAAAGTCATCGGTACGGTTCGCCTGACCCATTTTTTCTGCCTCTCATTCAAGTCTCGCTGTCCAAGGAAATGTTTTAGGCTGTTATGATCTGTGCGAACACTGAATTTGCTGCCTACCAGGTACTGCCTAAACTTAGCCAATGCATGCATAATGGCTAACATCTCCTTGTCGTAAATACTATGCCAGGGCTCTCAGGACCCCTGAGTTTCCTGCTCTCAAATGCAATCGGATGACGCTCCTGCATCAAAGCGGCACCAATGCCCTCCCCTGAAGCATCACAGAATAAATCAAATGACTTCGAAAAGTCAGGCAATGCTAGCACCGGACATGAAGTCATGATCACCTTGAACCTATCAAAGCACTCCTGCGCCTGTGGTGGCCAAAGAAAAGCCCCCTTCTTCGTCAAATCGGTGAAATTCGGTGATGGCGATGAGAACCACTAACAAATCTCACAGCAAAAAGCACACAACCCAATGAAGCCTCTGAGCTGCGTAAGGTTCTCAGGCACCGGCCACTCAACTATAGCTCGGACCTTTTCAGGGTCCATACTCACTCCCTTGGCACTGATGATGTGCCCCGGATATAACAACTCCTCCATACCGAGCTCACACTTGGATTCCTTAGCATAGAATGACTCATCTGCCAAGATACCCAAAACTGCATCTAAATGAGCCAGGTGCTCCGCCCATGACCTGCTATAAACCAGAATGTCGCCGAAGAAGACCAACACAAACCCTCCTCAAGCGAAAACCCTATTCATAAGTTGCGAGAAGATTATGGCGGGGTGCATTAGTTAGACCAAGCGTCATAACCAAGAACTTCGAGAAGTGACAGCGGTGACATCAGCCGGTTTTTCTCAATATCTGCTCCCTCATGCGAATCACGGTGGTACCACGATCTCAAATCAATCTTCGTAGAAGGCGACTCAGGTGCAACTCATCAATCAGCTCATCAATGCGTGGAATAGGGTACCTATTCTTAATTGTTCTTTTGTTGAGCTGTCGGTAGTCAATGCACATCCGAAGTGATCCATCCTTCTTCTTCACCAATACAACTGATGAAGCGAAAGGTGACTTGCTAGGTCGGATATGCCCCATGGCTAACAACTCGTTGATGGTCTTCTCTATCTCATCCTTGAGTCGTTTCGGATGTCTGTAGGGAGTGATCATAACGGGCTTTGCGCCCTCCTCCAACTCAATGATATGCTCCGTGCCTCTGTCTGGAGGTCTACCAGGTGGAATGTCACTAAACACTTTGGAGTGTTTAGTCCTCAAGATCTGAATGTCAGGGTGGTACTCATCCTTCTGCTGCTCCTGCTGGGCTGGCATCAACATGCACTCTGCTGCCCAGTCAACCATATCATGACGAATGAGCCTCTCCATCCGCCTGAATGAAACCATCCTCAGATTACTGTCTCGAATAGCCTTGATGACATGTGGTCTCCCATCAACCTTAAACTTCATCTCCATGTCTCGCAAATTGAGTGTGAACTCACCCAAATCGTGCAACCATGCCATCCCTAACACCACATCAGTATCCCCCATGTTAACAACATAGAATTCAGTCTTGAATTCATAGTTGTTCAGTCTCATCGGAAGATCAGTAATCTTTCGGTCACATCTGAGAGTATATCCATCAGCCACCTTGACTCGAATACCCTCGAATGCCTCTGTCTGGATGCCACGCCTCTCCACCAAACGTGCATCAATGAAATTGTGTGTAGCACCAGTATCCAGTAATGTGATCACCTTCTGACCTGCTAAGAGCCCGCGAAGTCTAAACGAACCATCTCTCTGAAGGCTAGTCAAATGGGCTTCCTGTAGCTTCCTTCCACCTTCGTGTTCACCCTCATTTTCGGACCTGTCATCATCTGAAGGCTCAGAATCAGCTTGCTGGTCTGACAGATCAGATTGCTCTTCGCACTCATAAAACCATTCCATCTGATTATTTTTGACCTTAGGACGAAGTGGGCATATATGTTTTTCATCGTAGGGTGCCTTGCACCAGAAACACAACTTTTTCTTTCTCAATTCGTTCAATGTTTCTCGGTCAAAGGGTGGTGCATTCTGTCTCTTAGGATCCGGTTGATCCTTCCTTCTGTCAAAAGGCTTATTCCTGTCATTGTTTCTATCAAAAGGCCTATTAGGCCTAGTGTATGGTGTTGACCCTGAATTGAACTTGCTGCGAGGTGCTGCAAGCTCCATGTTTCGCGCCTTCCTCATGGCCTCCTGAAGGGTAGGAGGGTCAAAAGCCTTTACCCAACCTCTCATAGGTTCTGTCAAGCCCTCAACGAAGAGTATAATAAGTCTCCGTTCGGAAATACCAATCACCATGACGGCAACTCTCTGAAACTCACCAATATACGAATCCAAACTACCTGTCTGCCTGAGCTGAGCTAGCTCTCTGAAATAAAGTTCCGGATCCTTCTTATCAAAGCGCTCTATGAGCCTGCTGGTGAACTCCTGGTAAGTATTGACTGCATGATGGCCAAGTGTATACATGCCGTGATGCCACCAATCATGCGCGATTCCATCAAGATGCAAAGTAGCAAACTTAATGGCCTCGTCCTCCTGCATAGGCCTCAAAGATAGATAGTTGTCCAATTTCTGGACCCAAGACCTCGCTGATGTTCTATCGGACCCATCAAAATAAGGCAAGGTAATCTTGCTAACCGCATACTGCAAATCCCTGTTCACCTGTGGCTGCGGCTGCTGATGCTGAGGGGGTCTACGGTCAAATCTGCCTCCTCCTCTGGGTTTATAAACATCCATAAACTCATGAAACGTTAATGCCTGCCGGATCTCAGGTGCTAGTGACATGTACTCACCATGAAACCTCGTCACATCTGCCACTGACATGCCATTATGTGGCTGAAACTCCTGATGCTGCCCCTGATGCTCTGCCCCCGGAGTCTGAGGTGGAGTCTCTCTAGGTAAGAAAGTAGGCTGACCTGGCCTACGCTCCTGATAGATCGGTAACGGCTAACGTGGTACTGATGCCAAAGGCTGATCCACTGGTGTAGTCCCGCTCGTCTGTCCTATCTGTATATAATGTGGCTGTGTGGGCGTATACTGTCTGATAGTGCCCATCAACTGGGACATCATGTCCATCATGTTATCATGTCTGCGTCTAAACTCCTCATCTGTAATATCACCCTCTGCATGTGCCTTCCCTGTATCCCTAACTGTCTCTGTAGGAATCTCGCGATCTGCCATTAGGGTTGCAACACTGTTTTCACTGCTGTTAGAGCTGGATCTGTGAATGCCTAAGACACCTGACACTGTCTCACCTTCTGGAATCGGTGGACCTGTCCAATCTTCGGCTCTGCCTGTCCCTACGCCCTTAATATAATGAATGGTATCTCTGCTCATGAAAAAGCAACTAAAAAGCACACTGTATTCTGAAAAAGCAACTGAAAAAGCACAGGATGGCAGGAAATCTGTGCTCTGATACCACTGTAAGAACCCTGGTGGTTCTCAACCCCAAAACCCTAACTGAAAAGATTGTTTTTGCAATTTTTGTGTTTTTCTGTGTTTTTTTGTGGTTTTTGTAATAATGCAAGAAGCTGCGATTTTGCTAAATAAATTGCTAAAAATTCCTAATAAATTCTAACTTTATGAAATAAGCTCAAAATTGTTCAGAGAACATAGGCGCATCTATTTATTATTATTCCAGAGCTTTTACAATGCAAATAGAGTAAACAAATGTATATAGAATATGATTTTATTCAAAAACCTGATTTTGCTTGCCAGGCGCCAAAAAGAACAGAGAAGAAATGTACGGCTGAAGAATGGATGATTCCCTGACCTCTGAAATCGTTGCCAAGCCTCCAGATATCCAAGGCGCTATGAAACCCTCTGCCAAAGACTGAATACTGAATGCGTTTCTCCTGAGAGGAAGGTACGGCCTGGAAAAGTACAGAAAAAGTACGGCCTGCTGCAGCAATGATGAATATAGTACGGCTCAAGGAAATGAATGCCAGATCTCTGTAAATGATATCTCTGATAAAGTCGCCTTTATTGCTAGATGATATTCTCTGAATCTCCTTCTGAAATCGATGCAATAAGATCAACTGTAACTCCTGAATGAAGTCACCAAGATGCAAGCTTAAACTGGTATTTCACAGTCTCAGTCTGCCAAATTCCTGAAGAGGTATCGTTCTCCAGAAACGCTTCGTCTGCCAGAAACCCTAGGGTTTGCAAACTCCAATGCTCAGAGCAAATAAGACAAAAGTTGAATAGCATAACATAATGGTTCGATTTTGTCTTTCCTGCCAATATATACTTCCTTGAGAAAATTCGACCCAATAGCTCTTTTAATAATCATTTAATAAAAAATGATTAAATTTGTCTTTTAGACTTAGGAGAAATACTTTTAATAATTGGCGCCATCATTAATGAATAAAAAATATTCATTATATCAAATATTAATCTCTTTATTATAAAGTATAATAAATACTTTATAATATGCCAATTAAATTAAATATTTCAATATTTCAATAAAGTGACTTTAGTATAAAGTCAAAATATTAAATATTCATTAATCATTAAATACTCCTTATTTCTCCGTCTGATCACCAAACTGAATAACTGGGTCGACTCTGAGCTGAATAGTTGAACCAGGTGCTCTGCCCAAAATAGCAGCTTCCGCCTGACCTAACTTTCTAAAAATAGAAAGTTTCTGAATATGCACTCTGGAAGATTCTGCGAAGGCCCAACCTGAAACAACTGCAAAACTGGAGCTACCAAACAGAGTCAGCGCCGGATGATCCTCTGCACTCACATCGACCCTCGAGGATCGAAATAATAGGCTAACCTCGTCACCCGGCGGCCGACTAGGATAGGACATCACATCAAAACACAGACCACCAACAAAAAAATTCTAAACTGTTTGTAAACCTCATTTGAGATCAACCCTTCTATAGTGGATTTTGATGATGAAGTTTGCAGTTTGGTCTAGCCTTGCCTCTTCAAACAAGGTAATTAAATTATCAACTTGTAAGGTGTCTTCATAGCTGACTCAGATGTCTTTCGACGCTGAGCACTCCATGTCGAAGTGCCATTTTGTCTCCACCATGAAAGCCCTAAGGCTTGTGTCGCATTGAATGAGGGTAACATGTCACCTTTACATAGGAGCATAGTTTAAGGTGATGTGGAAGTGTCAAAGAAGCTGCCACCACAATTTGAATTCATATGACTTCCTTTTTTATTATCGCACCCAATAATACATGCTATTGTACAGTTGCAATTCTCTAGGAAGGAGTCGATAGAAATTTGGAAGCATTCCAAGGCTTGCAGCCCCTTGGGTAAGAGTCATAACAACTGCAAGGTGGTCCTAATTCTAGAGCAGATCCATATAGGAGTTTTGGGAAGCTGCTATATGCCAACAAATACTATTAATGAATTTTGAATGTTAATTAAAATTTATGAAATTTTCTCTTAAAGTTGTACATTGTAACAACAGTACTTGAATCTAGAAATAGTTTATAGGTGGTTACATTGAATTGCTATTTGCATTTTATGATTTGGAAATACTATTGCTTGAAACTACTAACAAACTCTCTGAAAAATACTCTAGAAGAGTCTGTTGTCTAACTATTTGATGAAATCCTTGGGCTATGAAAATGACATTTTGCAAAAAATAAGTTTAAATTAGTTCGGGATATTACAGAGGAGCATAGATTATTTGTTGTGTTCTAAATTTAATTTTGCTATTTTCTCGATTTCTTGGCTTGCAAGCCCAGATCCAGGTTTAGTTTGAACTGTCTAAATTTCAAGTTTGTTTGCCTATAAAAATTAACAAGGTCCTAGCAAAAGGGAATGCATTTGTCTTGAATGAATGTGGGAGAACCCAATATGAACCCATGGGAAAAACAACTCTTTTTTTTTTCATTTTTTTACTTTTAGTTTGACTAGAAAAAACAAAAACATGAGCCCTAATCGTATAAGTGTCATCTAATGTTTGAGTTAAGCCCAATTGGTTAAACCATTGGGTTCTCATTGTTGAGACCCAGCTTCAAATCCCCATAGTCACAACAACTCTTTTCTTTTTTCATTATTTTACTTTTAGTTTGACTAGAAAAAACAAAAAACATGAGCCCTAACCGTGTAAGTGTCATCTAATGTTTGAACTTTGAGTTAAGCCCAACTGGTTAAACCATTGGGTTCTCATTGTTGAGACCCAACTTCAAATCCCCATAGTCACATCTAATGTGGAATTCCAAGTGTTGGCTCTTGGTTTTTCATTGTTTAGCTTCTAGTTCTAATATCTAAGTTGTTATCTAATGTTAAGCCCATACAAAGCTAAATAATGTTGTCGCTCATTGTTGTCTCCATTTTCGTCAACTTCTTTTAATTAAGTCTTGACAAAAAAATTTAAGTTTAATAATCTTCGTCGAGTTCCAATAAGGTTCTTAGAGCCTTGTTAGGTTCCAACAAGGTTATCCTAACCTGGTGACAATCCAATGCCACTTTGTTTGAGTTTTTCCTATATATGTTGTGTTGACCTTTACCTAAGTTTTGAGAACCCCATCAAGCTCCGATGAGGTTTTCATAACCAAGTCTCAAGTTGATACAAATTATAGAACTTAATCTTGTCGTGTTCGAAATCTCATCAACTATAATGAACCGGACCAATTTTTTTTTTGTTTTTTCACAAAGTGATTACAATGCAACACGCACCCGTTAAGGTTAGCACAAACCAAAATGATGCGGAAAGTAACTCTAACCAGAATGTACACCAGGATCCCAATGTGGGCAAGGTGTGAGCATTGGTCAGAGGATCTCAAAGGAAAATGCTGTATAAGAACTCTAACCAAGAGATGCGCCGGCGAACGGCGAGCATACGGTCAGAGGATCCCTATCTAATGCAATACTGAAAATTAGCTCAACACCAAGTATGTGCTACTCAATCCGTGATGGATAAGAGGCGACCATATGGCGGAGACTTAGGAAATTACAATGCAAAACAAGTAAATAGGCGGCAAGCCAGCCTCTTCCACTTATTCAGTGGGAATTACAATTCAGTAAAATGAGAGATAAGAGAGGAAATGCTGTTAGTACTACTAGCAGCTTACAATAAGATAGAATATTCTCTTAACTGAAGTTTTGATGTCCTTCCAAACTGCAATGGATTAGTAAGCCTTCACAATATCAAACTTGATTTCCAAAACTCGAATCTCAACCAAAGAACAACTTTTCTTAAACCTGTTATATCAGACCTGCACATAGAATGATGAAAATCTGCAACATAATAACCATTCAATTTCTCATAACTTGCTCAAAACACTCCCTAATGGCATAAGACAAAGTGCAGAATGTTCTAAAGACAAAGGCGCCCCCAAAGAACACTTAAAACCTCACCAAATAACTCCCATTTATTTTGCACACAACCCAAGGCACTTCCCAAATGGTACGGCCCTCTAGTAGGGGCGATTTTGCAAGGAAAAATCAGAAACTTCGTTATAAATTCCACAAATTTGCAAGAAGGGTCGCCCCTTGGAGACAAGATGAAATAACCAACACCCAGAACAATATCTTTTTGTATTTTTGAGTTTGAATGAAAACTTGCTACAGCTATGCAACATCAGCAACTCTGAAATATGACAAAATACTTGAATAACATCTACCAAATGCAATACAACTCAACTACAATGCAAACAACCCAACTACAAGCTAACCTCTCAACTAGTTGCTATCTTTCAAGCAAGAAGATGAGCCAATGCTAGGAGGTGTGCTTTCCTCGAAGCGAGTGCCTGAAGACAATTCAGCAGCATAACGGTGTAGTAGACAAAGATCCCAAATGAAGAGCTGAGGCCTGATTAAATAGACGAGAGAGAAACATCTAGAAGCTTTCAGGAGGGCGCCCAAACCCTAATTTCAAATTCACCTTTTCCCTCCAAAAGATGGCGCCCCATTTCACCTTTGCAACATTTCACTTTTAAAATAAAGAGTTAAGTTCCTCAAAAAGGCATCCCAATCTTTAGGCTCAAATATTTGACATTAAAAATATAATTTGTATCTCTCCATGGCCTTTGGACCCTCCAAAGTTCCCCTTTTTAAAAACAACTTAAAGTTGTACTGCTAGGCAAGGGGTATAATATTAAAATATAATATTATAATGAAAATACTTATCTCTCCAAGAAAAATGCGCCCAAGGCCAATAATTGGAAGTGCGGTGAAACAAGCGAGAAAGATGACCAATGGTGAACCCAACTTGTCCCTTGCCAAAAATAGAATTTACTAAGAATAGTAGGGCGAGGATTGCCGAATGAATGCCAACTGCTTGAAGCTCTCTGAAAACCGAGAAAGGATAGCCTTGAAATTCCCAAACTTCAAGCAGGAAACCTCCTCCAAAACTAGGAAACCCTAATTTCACCATCGTAGCCTCTGAGGTCTCGGAATAGGCCAACGGTCAACTGAAATGATCACAACTAAGAAGGGACATTACATCAACTCTCATTTGAAATATGAAGGCTATGGAGAGATTGAAAGTAGTGGAAAGGTATTTTAGAACTTCTTATGGGTTTTGAGATTGTTGTCGAGTCCCAACAAGGTTTCAACAACCCTATGGAAAGATTAAATTTTCATAAATCACTCTTAGAAGTGATTATGAACCCTCATTCAAAGCTTTTATGAAAGGTTAATCTTGAAAGAAGTCTTTTCCGAAAGATTGAAGAAGTTTCAAAACCATTGTCAAAACCCGACAAGGTTCTCAAAACCATCCAAATCTCCAACAAAGCTTTGGAGCCATTGCTTTTTAAAATTTTAAAAATGTCAAAAGTGGGTGTTGAAGAGAAAGTTCACACATGCCAATATTAAGGCGTACCATTAATGCTTCTTCCTTGACTTAAAGGCCATTAATTCTGAATACATTTGAGCATTAAGAAAGGTCATTTCAATGAGAAACTGGCAAGGAATTGACAAGAGCGAAGAAAAAGAGATGCAAAGCTAGCACCACCAAAATTGTCAAAACAAACATCATGATTGAGTTAAAGGTACTTATTTGCATTTTCTTTCAATTCATTATTCGTTGGAAAGAAAATCGTGGTAATTGTGGTAATCTAGTGAGACATAAGTGGGATACAGGAATATAGCAGGAAGTTTGAAACTTTAGAATCAACCATAATTACCTCCTAGCAATTTAGTCATACATCTTCACTGTCAACATAAATTCAAGTATTTGGATATGAGAATTTGTTAGGCTTGTCCAATACCTTCTTGGAGATTGGTGACACAAAGTTAGGGCACATCAATTTGACAGATTTTTGGGAGAGGATACAAAAGGAAGATAGGTCTCCCATCACGCAGAGGTTAATTGAGAGTGAGTTATTACAGGCAGCTGCATTTCCCATAGCAGTACAGTGTTCAAACCTAGTCCTAGAATGCATGAATCACTATGACCCCCAGATGCGGGAAGTGAGAACTAGTGACAATAGGTTGGTGGTTAGATTGAGTAGCGAGACTTTCAATACTTGTCTTCAGCTACCTCAAAGAGATGAATTCGCTGCCATTGACTACACCATCGCCTACCAACACTTTACTGAAAAGAAAAGTCAATGCAAAAACACAATTGCTTGTCATTGGATAGCAACACCAAGAAAGGAAAGTCTTACCTGCCAAAGAGGTTACACCAATCCCATTTCATGGACAAAATTTTGGATATCACAGTCCTCCTCCATAGGCTGAAGGGTAACGAGAATGCACATGAATTTGAAGAATGGATGCATTTATTTATCATTGTGATAATTCATGGACAACGGTTTATTGATTGGGCTACTCTTATTAGTAATCAAATTCACTTGGAGATTGCCCATTTCCAATTGCACATAACCTTCTACATGTATTCTTATCTATTTTATGCCATCGCTTGCACAACGCCTTGGACATGGCTTCGACCAATGGGTGTACTTGATGAATCCACTCAAATTTATGATTACAATAGTCAATTATAGTTGGAAAGGAGCCATAAGAGTTTTAGAAGGGTAAACAATGCCTTTATAACGAGGATCGTAAGAGGAATCCAAGGCAATATGAGCATGAGAATAACTCCAAAAGTTGCTCAATTAATCAATAATTATAACAGCTATTTCATTCGATTTCAAAGATGTACCTACATCAGAGTTGGAGGTTTTGATGGTTTTCCCTACAAATTACCTAAATATGTTGATGACAGGCTTGTCCTCATTGAGATATGTAGACAAGTGGCTGAAGTAAACAAGAGATGTCATGAGAGGAAGAAAGCAGGGATTCCTTTTCCCATTGGCCTGTCATATTATTAGTGTAATTCTATGCCTGATGCTATAAACATAGTAAAAGATTGTGAAGTATATGATGCAATTTTATCAAAGAAGATTCCCATTTGACAACAAAAATTTTGTTAGAAATAATCTGCAATTGGAACCTGGTTTCAATTATATCCCAGAGCTAGAAAACTATTGACGATTTCTGTTGACTGTTGGCCTATTTTGGAGACCCGTAGGCTACTCAGAAGGTAAAATTAGGGTTTTCCGTTTGGTAGTTGGGGTTGATCGAAGTTGGGAGTGCAGTTTGCAGATTCTTTCTGGGTTTTCAGAGAGCTTTTCAACGGTGTGACATGCAGTGCATTCCGGGCATCTTCTGGAATTTACTATTTTTAGCAGTTGACAGTCTGGTTCCAGTTCAGTTGGCTTCCCTCAACTATCAGTTCAGTTGGATTATTCAATTTTGGCCTTGGGTTGCAGTTGGAGAGATAAGTTCAATTAACTTCAATAATGTTATATTTAAATGTTATATTATCCTTTGGCCTAGTCTTATAACTTAATGTTGTTTTAAAAAAGTGGTCTTCAAGGGTGGGCGCTTTATGGAGGGGATTATATATTTTATAAAGTCAAAAATTGAAGCTTAAGTTGGGCGCCTATTTTCTTGAAGGGATGAATTAAAATTAAAAGTCAAAGTGAAGCTTGAAAGGTGGACGCCATCTCTTGGGGGGAAAAGGTTTATTTCGAATTTGAAAATTAGGGTTTCTCTTCTAGAAGCTTCTGGAGGGTCTTCTCTAATTTATAAAAGGAAGCCTTGGGTCCTCTTTCCATCATCTTATGTCTGAAGTATTGTTATCCTGCCGAAATGGTGTTGGGACTGCTTCGAGGAATGAATGCCTCCTAGCCTTGGCTCGACTTCATGCTTGAGAGATAGCATCTAGTGGAGAATTTAGTTTGCTTGTGAGAGAATTTGTAGTGAGGTTTGCATTGTAGTTGGGTTATGCTTTTGTAGTTCAGTTTGTTGCATTTTATATCATATTCTGGAGTTGTTATTTCAGTGTAGCTGGAAGTATGTTTTGTTCATATATCAGAAAATAAAAATTTTCTTGTTATGGGTAGTGTTTCATTGAGTTTCTATGCTAGGGGTGACCAAGCTAGACAAGTTTCAGATTTTTTGGTTAAGTGCTGATTATTTTAGAAGAAAATCGCCCTTCTTAGAGGGCCGTACCTTTTGTGTTTGTCTTGAATTCCGTGCTAAAAAGAATACAGCAATTTGGGTCAGTTTTGGGGTTCAATATTGGGTGCAATCATCTTAGAGACACTTTGCAATTTATCCCATGTGATTTGGTTGAGAATTGAGAGAGTTATGAGCATTCTGGAAGAATTCTGTGTTGCTGGTTATGTCATTCAAGCTGCTGGTCTGTCATATCAGATTTGACTAAGTTGCATTTTTGTTGAAGGGTTGGTGTTAGGAAGCCATACTAAGCTTGGAGGAAGTCATATTTACTATTGCAGAAATTGAAGAGCTTCTAATTCTTGTTCTTGCAGGCACTTCCTATTATCTTGTAAGCTGAACAGTAGTACTGTCAGCATTTCTAATATCTCTCTCTTGCTTTCTGTAATACCCACTGAGTAAGTGGAAGAGGTTGGCTTGCCGCCTGATTTACATTTGAATTACATTATAGTTCTTAGCATCTCGGCCCTATGGTAGCTCCATTCTCACTCTGGGTTTGAAAGCACATTCTGGGTGTTGAGTTTACTTTCAGCGCTTGTAGTGGTAGAGATCCTCTGACCATATGTTCGTCCATCATGGGCACATTCTTGGTTAGAGTTGCTTTTCAGCATGCACTATGATCCTCTAACCATATGCTCACACCTTGCCCAACTCGGGATCCTGGTGCACATTCTTGGTTAGAGTTGTATTCCGCATCATTTTGGTTTAAGTGCTAACCCTAACGGATGTGTGTTGCATTGCCTATTGTAATTGAAAATTGAAAAAAATTGGTTCGAAATATTTCAGTGGTATCAGAGGCACGCATCCTGCCATCCTATGAAACAAACCTTCTATGAGTGACAAAGAACAGAGATACCTAGCAAGGGAATACAAGAAGGCTACAAGTCAGTTTCAGTGGCATCAGGCTCCGGAAGGTCAGACAGCTTCAGAGGTATTAAGAGCAAATTGGGAGTCTTCTCCGGGAGAGGAAATGGGGGATAATGAGAGGACATCGGGTGGTAACGAGAGGTTTACCAACAACAAAGATGATAGTGGAAAGGGAAGAGAAAGATCGTCAAGTCCGGGAAAGAGGTTCGAGAGGAAGATGGATGCCCTAATGGATATGGTATCTTTCATGATGGGAAAAGTGGGTCAGAACCCAACTCCATAGAACAATCTAGGACATATGGGAGAACACAGTGCCTCCAACCAGTATAACGGACATGTTGCTCAGCCTGCATCAAATAGCACATACATTTCTTCCAGGCCATTCAAACCCACCTTCTTGGCACTAGTAAACCCTCAACCTGATCCAGAAGAAAATGCATCATTTGTGGAATAGTTGAGACTCGGCTGTGCTGAATATGATTCTCTCCCTGATGAAATTAAGATAGATATGTCTTACAATGATTTTATGGATCATAAAAGGAAGAATAGAGGACAAGGAAGACATCATGAACAGAGGAGAACAACAGTACAAGGGGATTTGCATCAAGCTATCAACAAGGTTACGCTTCCACATTTTGATGGGAGTGACAATAGTTCAGCAAGAGCTTGGATACATAAGTTAGACAACTATCTAGCTCTTAGACCCATGGCAAAAGAGGAGGCGATTAAGTTCGCTACACTACACCTAGATGGGGTGGCACACGAGTGCTGGTACCATGGCCTAGTCACTTTGGGTCATCAGTCTATCACTACCTATGATGAGTTCACCAATAGGCTCATAGAGAGATTTGAGAAAAAAGATCCAGAAGTGATTTCAGAGAATTGGCACAGCTTAGGCAATATGGCATAGTTGATGCCTACATAGCTGAGTTTCAAAGACTTCCAGTCATGGTCACAGGAATCACTAAGAGGCGTTTGGTGATCCTATTTAGTGAAGGATTGATGGAGCCACTCAAGGGTTGGATTAAAGCTTTTGATCCACCGTCCCTACAGGAGGCAATGAAGAAAGCAAGAAACATGGAGTGGGTTGCTCCTAAAGCAAAGTTTCAATCCAAACCATCATTTCACAAAAGGGATAAAGGAAAAAGACCTCACCATAAGGAGTTCAAACAGCATAAAACTCATGTCACAAGGTTGGACGCAGAGACTCTTAACGAACTCTGAAGAAAGGGGTTATGTTTCCAGTGTAGAGAAAAATGGTCCCAAGATCATATTTGTCCTAAAGGAGTCAAAATTACTATTCAGCTGAAGAAAGTAATTCTGAATTTTCAGATCAGCAGTCTGATTTTGATGACAGCGAAGTGGAAAAAGCTCCCGAAGAGTCCGAAGATGAAAAAGGAAGTGGGGGTACATTGGCTCAACTTTTGAGCTTTCAAAAGAATGAGTCCTTCAAAGTTCGAGGGATGATTAAGGAGCAGTGAATAGTTGCTTTGATTGACACTGGAGCAACGCATAACTTCATTGATGAAGTTGTGGTGGCAAAGAAGGGGCTGCAAACAGAAGAATTTGAGGGCTTCAAAGTTATGGTTGCTGATGGGTTTCACATTTCTTGCACCAAGAAGATTTCAAACATGTCTATGCAATTGGGCAACTATGAAGTCAAGGATGACTTCTATGTAGTCAACATTGGAGATACGGATGCCGTCTTAGGCATTCAACGGCTACGTTCACTTGGAGAGATTTCCCTATATCTACAAACCATGGAACTTAAGTTCCAATCCGATGGAAAGAAGGTGGTGCTAAGGGGAATGTCAAATGGTGGTCCTCGGATTGTGTCATTCAAGAGAATGGCAAGGCTGATTCGGCAAGATCAAGTGGAGTGGGCTGCGGAATGTATGATTCTTCCAGCTAGTCCGGTTGAGATAAAGAGGGACTATCCTCCTGATATTCAGTCTCTACTCACCAAGAAGAGCAAGGTGTTTGCTGATTTACCTCCTAGACCACCTCCTGAACGGGGTTCGGAGCATGTCATAGAGCTCAAGGAAGGAGCTAAGCTAGTTATTACAACTCCATATCGGTACCCTAAGAAGCAGAAGGACGAGATTGAGAAAAACATTAAGGAACTTTTGGAGATGGGCTTCATTCGTCCAAGCAAGAGTCCCTTCGCTTCAGCAGTTGTTCTTGTGAAGAAGAAGGATGGTACCATCCGCATGTGTGTGGATTATCGTGCTTTGAATCAAAGCACCATCAAAAATCAATACCCCATTCCGAGGATAGATGAGCTCATTGATGAGCTACACGGAGCCAAGTTCTTTTCAAAAATCGATTTGAGATCGAGCTACTACCAGATTCGGATGAGAGGATCTGATGTTGAGAAGACAACATTTAGATGTCACTATGGCCACTTCGAGTTTCTAGTCATGCCATTTGGGTTGACTAATGCTCCTGCTACCTTCCAGTCTCGTATGAACAGAGTCTTTCAGAAGCAGTTGAGGAAGTTTGTATTGATATTTTCTGATGACATTCTGATCTTCAGCAAGACTTGGGAAGAACATCTCAAGCACTTGGAGGAAGTGCTTAGCATCCTAGAATCAGAGAGCTTGTTTGCCAAAGAATCCAAATGTGAATTTGGAATGAAGGAGCTACTTTACCTTGGTCACATAATCAGTGCTAAAGGAGTGAAGGTTGATCCTGAAAAAATCAAGGCAATTGTTGATTGGTCACCTCCTGAGAATTTGACTCATTTGAAAGGGTTCTTGGGTCTTTGTGGATTCTACAAAAGATTTGTGAAGGGCTACTCACAGAATGCTGCTCCTCTTACTGACCTCACGAAAAAGGGGGCTTTTTGTTGGTCAGAAAAGGTTCAAACTACTTTTGATAAGTTTAAGAGGATCATGAGCTCTTGTCCGGTTTTGGCTATTCCAGATTTTTCCAAGCCTTTCGAGCTACAGTGTGATGCATCCGGTGAAGGAGTTGGGGCTGTTTTGATGCAAGACAAACATCCCATTGTGTTTGAGAGCAGAAAATTAAGAGGTGTTGAAAGGACCTACTCCATCTATGACAAGGAAATGCTTGCCATTATGCATGCATTAGCTAAGTTCAGACAGTATTTGGTGGGGAGCAAGTTTGTGGTCAAGATTGATCACAATAGTCTCAAGCACTTCATGCATCAGAACGATTTGAATGAGAGGCAACAAAAGTGGGTGAGTAAGCTTCAAGCTTATGATTTTGACATTGAATATGTCAAAGGTAAAAACAATATTGTGGCTGATGCTCTATCTAGGAGACCTCATTTGAGCTCATTATGTGAGCTTACTATTGATTGGAAGGACATGTTGCTTGCTGATTATGCCAAAAATCAGTTTGCAACCAGCATCATTGAAGGTACTTTTCATGACGAAAGGTACAAGGTGGTTGATGGGCTGATACACTACAAGGGTAGAATCTTTTTGGTGGCTGATTCTAAGCTCAAAAAGAAGATTTTGTTGACATTTCATGACATTCCACTTGCTGGTCATCAGGGGTTCTTCAAGACATATAGGCAGATTCGGGAAAGATTTTCTTGGAAAGGGTTGAAAGGGGAAGTTCAAGCTACATTATGTCCCCTTCTCAAACCTGATCTTCAGGTGACGTTGGCCTTTTAAATCCGAGAAGGCTAATTAGGAAGAGTAAAATTAAGGGTTTCCTATTTTTTGAGGGAGGTCATTGCTCAGAGATGGTGAATTCAATGGCGGATCCTTTCTGGGTTTTCAGAGAGCTTCGCAGTGGTATGTTCATCTCGGCATTCAGAGCACTTTTTGGAATTTACTATTTTTAGTAAATTCTATTTTTGGCAGCTTTCCAGTTGAGTTCAGCTTGGTTGACTTCCTGCTTCAGTTTGGTCAGATGTTTTGCTCAGTATTGGCTTCAAGGCACATTCGGAGGGATAAGTTAAGTCATTTAATTGAAAAGTCACGTTTTAAATATTATATTTTAACGTTGACCCCTTGGCTTAGATCAATGACTTAATGTTGTTTTTAAAAAGTGGTCTTTGAGGGTGGCCCTCATTAAAAGATTATTTTAATTATTCCCAAAGTCAAAGAAAGGTTATGAAGGGCGCATTTATCAAAGTATGATATTTATTTAAAATATCAAATCTTAAGCCTTGAAGGAAAAGTACGCCATCCTTGAGGAGATTAGGGTTTTGACCTAAAAGTGGATTTTAGGGTTTTGAGAAGTCAACTGGAGAATTATAAAAAGGAGTCTTGGAGCATCATTTCAGATCTTTTGTCGACTATACTGTTATGCTGCCGGATTGGCTCTGGAACTGCTTCGAGGAATGAAGGCCTCCTAGCTCGGGCATCGCTTCTTGTTTGTGAGATAACAACTAGTGGTGATTTCAGCTTAGTTTGTGTGATCATTGAATATTGTGCATTGTAATCTGCATTTGGAATCTTTAGATTTCTGTTTCTGCATATTAGTCAAGTTCTGGAAATTGCATGTTTACTACAGCAGATCCATACTTCCATTTGTAACTCAAAAAAGACAAAAAAATAGATTATGGGTATTGCATAAATCATTTAGTTTAAGCTAGGCGCCCATGTGTGCTAGATTTTGGATTTTCCTGAGAAGTATTTGAATTTATAAAAGAAAATCGCCCTGTGCTGGGCCGTACCATTCTGTGTGTCATTGGGATTCGTGCTTTCCTTGGAATCTGCATTTCAAGTCTGTTTTATGATCTGGTTTTGAGCGCCCCTATCTCAATAGAGTTTTGCAATTGGTATTTAGTATTTTGGAGGAGTATAGAGAGAGTTTCGAGCATTTCAAGGGTTTCTATGTTGCTGGTAATGTGTTGAAAAGTGCAGGTCTGTCACAGCAGATTGGATAAATCCGCATCTTCCCTATTGATTGGTGGTGATAGTTCTTTCAAAGCAACGTGAAGACTTCAGTGAAGATTGCCCAAGCTTGGAGAATAAGGTTGGATCTTAATTCGCTGTTTCTGTGATCTTTACTTCCCGCAAATAAGTTCATGAATATTGTACAACTCTCTTATAAGCTGATTTATATTGTTAGCAAGATCTCATCTCTTAAATTGTAAGCTGGCAGTAGTACTGACCGCATTATAGATTCTTGCTTTATCAGATTGTAATAGTCTTCTTACTTTCAGCAGTTGCTATTGTTTTAATTGACCTCCGCCCTATGGTAGCTACTATCCCAGTCTGGGTTAGCAAGCACATTCTGGGTGTTGAGTAGTTTCATCTTTCAGCATTTCTCTTTCACGCATTATTATTGTAAACACTCCGTCATATGGTCGCCCCTCACTCCGCATTGGATTGGGTAGCACATACTTGACGTCGAGTTCCCTTTCCAGCATTTAGAGTAGAAGACCCTCTGACCAATGCTCGCCATCATCGGCGCCATACTGGTTAGAGTTGTTTCAGTACGTTTGGGTTTATCTTCTAACCTTAACGGGTACTTGGTTGTAATGTTGTAATCTGATAATTGAAAAAACGAAAAAATTTGGCTCGGAATATTTCAGTGGTATCAGAGCCACGCATTCCTGCCATCCTGTGAAATCAGCCTTCTATGAGTGACAGAGAACAGAGGTACTTGGCAAGAGTATACAAGAGGGATACAGTTCAGACACAGTTGTATCAAGCTCCAGAAGGTCAGACAGCATCAGAGGTTTTGAGGGCTAATTGGGAGCCTTCACAGGAAACAGAAATGGGGGATAATGAAAGGACTTTAGGTGGCAATGAAAGAAATGAAAGGATTTTTGGTGGCAATGAAAGAAGTTCAGGCAACAGAGGTGACAGTGGGAAGGGTATAGACAATTCGGCCAATCTAGGTCAAGGGCTTGATAAGAAGATGGATGCTTTGTTGGATATGTTCTCTCTCATGTTAGGGAGATTGGGTCCGAATACTCCACAAAACAATACAGTGCATGCCGGTGAGCATAGTGCTACCAACCAGCACAATGGTCATGTTGCCCAACCTTCAGTTAGCAGCACCTACATTTCTGCTAGACCACTCAAACCCACGTTTTTGGCACCAGCAAACCCACATCCTGATCCCGAAGAAAATGCTTCATCTTTGGAGAGGCTAAGGATAGGCCGTACGGAATATGACACCCTTCCTGATGAAGTCAAGCTTGACATGTCCTTCAATGATTACATGGAGTATAGAAGGAAGGATAGAGGCCAAGGGAGAAATTATGACCAAAGAAGAACTCCAGCACAAGGAGACTTGTATCAAGCTATCAACAAGGTTACGCTTCCCCACTTTGATGGAAGTGATAACAGTTCTACCCGAGCTTGGATACAGAAGCTAGACAACTATTTGGCTCTTAGGCCAATGGCTGAAGAAGAAGCGATTAAATTCGCTACGCTACACCTAGATGGGGTGGCGCATGAGTGGTGGTACCATGGCTTAGTCACCTTAGGTCATGGGTCTATCACTAGCTACGATGAGTTCACCAATAGACTCATTGAGAGGTTCGAGAAGAAGGACGCAAAAGTGCATTTTAGGGAGTTGGCACAGTTGAGGCAGTATGGCACTGTTGATGCCTACATAGCTGAGATTCAAAGACTTTCAGTTATGGTCACGGGAATCACGGAGAGAAGATTAGTGATCCTATTCAGCGAAGGATTGATGGAGCCACTCAAGGGTTGGATCAAAGCTTTTGATCCACCGTCCTTACAAGAAGCAATGAAGAAAGCTAGAAACATGGAGTGGGCTGCTCCCAAAGCAAAGTTTCATTCCAAACCAGCATTTCACAAGGGGGATAGAGGGAAAAAGTTTCATCAAAAGCCTCACCATAAGGAGTTTAAACCACAGAAACCTCATGGCACAAGATTGGATCCAGAGACTATCAATGAACTCCGAAGAAAGGGGTTATGTTTCCGTTGTTGGGAAAAATGGTCCCAAGATCATGTGTGCCCAAAGGGTGCTAAAATCCATCAAATTGAGTTCTATACAGCTGAAGAAAGCAATTCTGATTTTTCTGATCAGCAAGCTGATTTTGAGGACAGCGATGAAGAAAAAACTCCAGAAGAGTCTGAAAGTGAAAAAGAAGGTGGTGGTACATTGGCTCAACTTTCGAGCTTCCAAAAGAATGAGTCTTTCAAAGTTCGTGGGATGATCAAAGGGCAGCGCATTGTTGCTTTAATTGACACTGGAGCAACACATAACTTCATAGACGAAGTTGTGGTGGCAAAGAAAGGATTGCAAACAGAAGACTTTGAAGGTTTCAGAGTTATGGTTGCTGATGGGTTTCACATCTCATGCACCAAGAGGATTCCCAACATGTCAATGCAATTGGGCAATTACGAAGTCAAGGATGACTTCTATGTGGTTAATATTGGAGATACGGATGCTGTCCTTGGCATTCAATGGCTGCGATCTCTTGGAGAGATCTCTTTAAATCTGCAAACCATGGAACTCAAATTTCAATCCGATGGAAAGAAGGTGGTGTTGAGAGGAATGTCAAATGGTGGCCCTTGGATTGTGTCATTCAAGAGGATGGCAAGGTTGATACGTCATGACCAAGTGGAGTGGGCTGCGGAGTGCATGATTCTTCCAGCTAGTCCAGCTGAAACAAAAATAGAGCATCCTCCAGATATTCAGTCTTTACTCACCAAGAAGAGTAAAGTGTTTGCTGATTTACCTCCTGGACCCCCTCCTGATCGAGGTTCAGAACACATCATAGAGCTCAAGGAAGGGGCTAAACCGGTGATCACAACTCCATATCGGTATCCGAAGAGGCAAAAGGATGAGATCGAGAAGAATATTCGAGAACTTTTGGAGATGGGTTTCATACGCCCAAGCAAGAGCCCCCTTGCATCTGCAGTGGTTCTTGTGAAGAAGAAGGATGGTACCATGCGCATGTGCGTGGACTATCGTGCTTTGAACCAAAGCACCATCAAGAACAGATACCCCATTCCTAGAATAGATGAGCTCATTGATGAGCTACATGGGGCTAAGTTCTTTTCGAAGATTGATCTGAGGTCGGGTTACCATCAGATACGAATGAGGGGATCAGATGTGGAAAAGACAGCTTTCAGATGTCACTATGGCCATTTTGAATTCTTAGTCATGCCATTTGGGTTGACTAACGCTCTGGCTACCTTTCAGTCTTGCATGAACCATGTCTTTCAGAATCAGTTACGAAGGTTTGTGCTGATATTTTTTGATGATATTCTGATCTACAGCAAGACTTGGGAAGATCACCTCAAGCACTTGGAGGAAGTGCTTAGTATCATGGAATCTGAGAGCTTATTCGCAAAAGCTTCCAAATGTGAATTTGGAATGGAGGAGTTATTGTACCTTGGCCACATAATCAGTGCTGAGGGAGTGAAGGTGGATCCGGAAAAGATCAAAGCAGTAGTTGATTGGCCACCTCCTGAGAGCTTGACTCAGTTGAAAGGTTTTCTGGGTCTTTGTGGTTTTATGGGAGGAATTAAGTAAAAGGGGTATTCCGCGAGAATCTTTGCTCCCTTCTTACGATCTCTCACGAAAGAACCTTTGCTTGAGATGAGAGAAAAGGCTCAAATTGTTTACGATAAATTCAAAGAAGATCATGAGCACCATTCCAGTTTTGGCTATTTCAGTTTCTCCAAGCGTTGAGAACACATGTGATGCATCGAGGTGAAGAGTGGGGGGCTGTCGATTAAGACAAACTTTCTGCTCGGCGTTTGAAACGAAAATTGCAGGGGTGTTGAAAGGACATGCTCAATCTATGATAAAGAAATGCTTGCCATTATGCATGCATTAGCCAAGTTCAGGCAATACTTGGTGGGGAACAAGTTCATGGTTAAAACGGACCACAATAGCCTCAAGCATTTCGTGCATCAGAAAGACCTAAATGAGAACTGCTTGAAATGGGTGAGTAAGCTTCAAGCTTCGACTTTGACACGTGAATATGTCCGAGGGAAAAATAATGTCGTGGCGATGCTCTCTCGATATCTTAAAGCTCATTGTGTGAGCTTCGCGGAGTGGAGGAACATGTTTGCTTGCTGATTAGCGCCCAAAAATCAGTTTGCAACGGCGATACGGAAGGTACTCCCATGATGAAAGGTACAAGGTGGTTGAGGGATTGATACATTATAAGGGAAGAATCTTTCTGGTGGCTGATTCTAAGCTGAAGAAGAAGATTCTTTTGACTTTTCATGATATTCTAGTTGCTGGTCACCAAGGTTTTTTCAAGACATATAGGCAGATCTGAGAAAGGTTTTCTTGGAAGGGATTGAAAGGAGAGGTACAATGCTACATTCAGGAGTGTCCTGTTTGTCAAGCGAATAAAAATGAGCATACATTACCAGCCGATTTGCTGCAACCACTTCCTATTCCCAATAAAAAATGGGAAAGTATCTCGATGGACTTCATCACAGGGTTGCCCAAGGCCCAAGGGAAGGATTGTATTTATGTAGTGGTGGATAGGCTAACCAAATTTGCTCATTTCTTCGCCATTACCAGCACTTTTTCTGCAGCCCAAGTTGCAGATCTATTTTTTTGAGAAGTGTTTAGGCTACATGGGTTGCCAAAGAACATTGTGAGTGATAGGGACAGCAAGTTCCTAAGTATTTTTTGGCAAGAGGTCTTCAGAATGAGTGGTACTGTGCTCACCCCAAGCACTAGTTACCATCCCCAAACAGATGGGCAAACAAAAGTGGTGAACAAGTGGTTGGAAGGGTACTTGAGAAATTATGTGTCAGAACAGTAGAGAGCTTGGGTCAAGTGGCTACATATAGGTGAGTACTGCTACAACTCTACTTTTCATATGTCAATTAAGATGTCTCCTTTCTTGGCACTTTATGGGTATGAAGCACCTAGTTTTGCAGATTTGGTGTTTGGTGACAGTAAAGCACCCCTAGCCAAGGATTTGTTGCAGCATAGTCAAGACATAATGAAATCCTTGAAGGATAATTTGTAGATTGCACAAAATCAGCAAAAGTTGTATGCTGATCAGAGGCGTGTTGAGCGTTCTTTCGAGGTTGGGGATATGGTCTATCTTCGTTTACAACCATATAGACAGTCTACTCTCAAGAAGAGTGGAGCTGAGAAGCTCAAACCTCACTTCTATGGGCCATTTAGGGTCATCAGAAAAGTTAAGAACCAGTAACATAGGTCGAGCTACCGCCGATGCCGAGTGCATAATATGCTTCAAAATTATTACCAACCTCGAAAGAAGGCACTTAGACTATAATGGTGTTATCATCTACACCGATTACCACCTTTGGATGAAGAAGAAGAGGGCGGTTGGTTCTTATTCGAGGAGATACTTGATGTCGGAAGCGTTCTTTGAGAAAAGAACCATCGGAGAATAGAGTAAAAGTGAAGAACACGCTAGGGAGGATGCAACTTAGGAGAAAGTGATGAGATATTCTGCGGCATCTAGTTCGCGTTAGCGAGGACAAGCAATCTTGGGAGAAGCCGGGTATGTCCCCTTCTCAAACCTGATCTTTCTAGTGACCATTGGCCTTTTCCTTGGGAACCCGAAGGCTAGTCAGAAGATAAATTAGGGTTTCCTATTTTTGAGGAGGTCATTGCTCAAAGATGATGGATTCAATGGCAGATCGTTTACGGGTTTTGAAGGCTTGTGATGGTATGTTCATCTGGCATTAGGAGCTTACTTTTGGAATTTACTATTTTTAGTAAATTCTATTTTTGGCAGCTTTCCAGTTGAGTTCAGCTTGGTTGACTTCCTGCTTCAGTTTGGTCAGATGTTTTGCTCAGTATTGGCTTCAAGGCACATTCAGAGGGATAAGTTAAGTCATTTAATTGAAAAGTCACGTTTTAAATATTATATTTTAACGTTGACCCCTTGGCTTAGATCAATGACTTAATGTTGTTTTTAAAAAGTGGTCTTTGAGGGTGGCGCCCTCATTAAAAGATTATTTTAATTATTCCCAAAGTCAAAGAAAGGTTATGAAGGGCGCATTTATCAAAGTATGATATTTATTTAAAATATCAAATCTTAAGCCTTGAAGGAAAAGTACGCCATCCTTGAGGAGATTAGGGTTTTGACCTAAAGGTGGATTTTAGGGTTTTGAGAAGTCAACTGGAGAATTATAAAAAGGAGTCTTGGAGCATCATTTCACATCTTTGGTCGACTATACTGTTATGCTGCCGGATTGGCTCTGGAACTGCTTCGAGGAATGAAGGCCTCCTAGCTCGGGCATCGCTTCTTGTTTGTGAGATAACAACTAGTGGTGATTTCAGCTTAGTTTGTGTGATCATTGAATATTGTGCATTGTAATCTGCATTTGGAACCTTTAGATTTCTTTTTCTGCATATTAGTCAAGTTCTGGAAATTGCATGTTTACTACAGCAGATCCATACTTCCATTTGTAACTCAAAAAAGACAAAAAAATAGATTATGGGTATTGCATAAATCATTTAGTTTAAGCTAGGCGCCCATGTGTGCTAGATTTTGGATTTTCCTGAGAAGTATTTGAATTTATAAAAGAAAATCGCCCTGTGCTGGGCCGTAACATTCTGTGTGTCATTGGGATTCGTGCTTCCCTTGGAATCTACATTTCAAGTCTGTTTTATGATCTGGTTTAGAGCGCCCCTATCTCAATAGAGTTTTGCAATTGGTATTTAGTATTTTGGAGGAGTATAGAGAGAGTTTCGAGCATTTCAAGGGTTTCTATGTTGCTGGTAATGTGTTGAAAAGTGCAGGTCTGTCACAGCAGATTGGATAAATCTGCATCTTCCCTATTGATTGGTGGTGATAGTTCTCTCAAAGCAACGTGAAGACTTCAGTTAAGATTGCCCCAGCTTGGAGAATAAGGTTGGATCTTAATTCGCTGTTTCTGTGATCTTTACTTCCCACAAATAAGTTCATGAATATTGTACAACTCTCTTATAAGCTGATTTATATTGTTAGCAAGATCTCATCTCTTAAATTGTAAGCTGGCAGTAGTACTGACCGCATTATAGATTCTTGCTTTATCAGATTGTAATAGTCTTCTTACTTTTCAGCAGTTGCTATTGTTTAATTGACCTCCGCCCTATGGTAGCTACTATCCCAGTCTGGGTTAGCAAGCACATTCTGGGTGTTGAGTAGTTTCATCTTTCAGCATTTCTCTTTCACGCATTATTATTGTAAACACTCCGTCATATGGTCGCCCCTCACTCCGCATTGGATTGGGTAGCACATACTTGACGTCGAGTTCCCTTTCCAGCATTTAGAGTAGAAGACCACTCGACCAATGATATACTGCGCCATCATGATTACATCTTGGTTAGAGTTGTTTTGATCGTTTGGGTTTATCTTCTAACATACTTGGTGCCGGAACATAAATGTTGTAATGCGATGGTGAAAAAAGCGAAAAAATTTGGCTCGGAATATTTCATACATCCAGGAGTGTCCCACTTGTTAGATGAACAAGAATGAGCATACTCTACCAGCTGGTCTGTTGCAACCTCTTCCCATTCCCAATCAAAAATAGGAAAGCATATCAATCGACTTCATCACTGGGTTGCCTAAGGTCCAAGGCAAAGATTGTATCTATATTGTTGTGGACAGATTAACAATGTTTGCTCACTTCTTTGCCATCACTACTTCATTTTCAGCAACGCAAGTTGCAGATTTGTTTTTTCACGAGGTGTTTAGATTGCATGGGTTGCCGAAAAACATTGTGAGTGATAGGGACAGCAAGTTCCTAAGCACCTTTTGGCAAGAAGTCTTCAGGATGAGTGGTACGGTGCTTACTCCAAGTACTAGTTATCACCCTCAAACCGATGGACAAACAGAGATACTGAACAAGTGGTTAGAAGGTTATTTGAGAAACTATGTTTCGAAGCAGCAAAGAGCAGGGGTGAAATCGCTTCACATAGGCGAGTATTGTTACAACTCTTCCTTTCACATGTCAATAAGGATGTCACCTTTCATGGCTCTTTACAGTTATGAGGCTCCTAGCTTTGCTGATTTGGTGTTTGGTGATAGCAAAGCCCTTCAAGCCAAGGATTTGTTACAGCAGAGTCAAGATATCTTGAAGTCCTTGAAGAACAACCTTCAGATTGCACAGAATCAGCAAAAGATGTACGCTGATCAGCGACGTGTTGAGCGCTCTTTTGAGGTTGGAGATATGGTTTATCTTCGACTACAACCTTACAGACAATCTACTCTCAAGAAGAGTGGAGCTGAGAAGCTCAAACCTCGTTTCTATGGGCCGTTCAAAGTTATCAAAAAGGTTGGAGCAGTAGCTTATGAGTTGGAGCTACCTTCGAATAGCAGAGTACACAATGTCTTCCACGTGTCTCGCCTCAAGAAGGCACTTGGACACAATGTTGTTGCTTCATCGCAGTTGCCACCTTTGGACGAGAAAGGACAGTTGGTTTTAATTCCCGAAGAGATTCTTGATTCCAGAGAGCGTTCTTTAAGAAAAAGAACAATCAGAGAGTACTTGGTGAAGTGGAAGAACTTGCCTTTGGAGGATGCAACTTGGGAGAGTGAGGAAATTCTGCATCATCCAGGCTTGCGATTGCTTGAGGACAAGCAATCTTGGTGAGGGCGGACTGTAATGTTCCCTTCTCAAGCGTGATGATTTCTGTTGACTGTTGGCCTATTCTGGAGACCCGTAGGCTACTCGGAAGGTAAAATTAGGGTTTTCCGTTTGGTGGTTGGGGATGATCGAAGTTGGGAGTGCAATTTGCGGATTCTTTTTGGGTTTTCAGAGAGCTTCGCAATGGGGTGACATGCGGTGCATTTCGGGCATCTTCTGGAATTTACTATTTTTAGTAAATTCTATTTTTGGCAGTTGACAGTCTGGTTCCAGTTCAGTTGGCTTCCCTCAGCTGTCAGTTCAGTTGGATTATTCAATTTTGGCCTTGGGATGCAGTTGGAGAGATAAGTTCACTCAACTTCAATAATGTTATATTTAAATGTTATATTATCCCTTGGCCTAGTCTTATAACTTAATGTTGTTTTAAAAAAGTGGTCTTCAAGGGTGGGCTCTTCATGGAGGGGATTTTATATTTTATTAAAGTCAAAAATTGAAGCTTAAGTTGGACGCCTATTTTATTGAAGGGATGAATTAAAATTAAAAGTCAAAGTGAAGCTTGAAAGGTGGACGCCATCTCTTGGGGGGATAAGGTTTATTTCGAATTTGAAAATTAGGGTTTCTCTTCTAGAAGCTTTTGGAGGGTCTTCTCTAATTTATAAAAGGAAGCCTTGGGTCCTCTTTCCATCATCTTATGTCTGAAGTATTGTTATGCTGCCGAAATGGTGCTGGGACTGCTTCGAGGAATAAATGCCTCCTAGCCTTGGCTCGACTTCATGCTTGAGAGATAGCATCTAGTGGAGAATTTAGTTTGCTTGTGAGAGAATTTGTAGTGAGGTTTGCATTGTAGTTGGGTTATGCTTTTGTAGTTCAGTTTGTTGCATTTTATATCATATTCTGGAGTTGTTATTTCAGTGTAGCTGGAAGTATGTTTTGTTCATATATCAGAAAATAAAAATGTTCTTGTTATGGGTGGTGTTTCATTGAGTTTCTATGCTAGGGGCGACCAAGTTAGACAAGTTTCAGATTTTTTGGTTAAGTGCTGATTCTTTTAGAAGAAAATCGCCCTTCTTAGAGGG
>VDFB02075321.1:443654610-443718672 GCA_007258455.2 Sequoia sempervirens
TAAATCAATTAAATATTAATATCTCTCTTGATATATACCCAATGCACGAACCGTCTGAAGCTGATGAACAATGAAGTGATTCCGCACGTGATCCATCCATACTGCTAAAAATAGCAGGGGTCCCTCGCTTAGTGCCAGATACTGCTAAAAATAGCAACTTAGGCTAGAAGTGTCCGAACGAGCCCGAACGAAAGCCAACTAATCAAATACCGACAATCTGAAGCTGAGCCAAACTCCATCAAGACCCTCTATCCAATCTATCAGCCTACGAGGGTCGCATAATAGGCTAATCCTGTGCTCTGAGAGATGTCAACTAGAAGGGGACATGACAGTTAGATTACAATTAAAATGGAATTTGCTTTGAATGTTGGTTAAGTGAATGCAAGATTGATCGTATAGATTAATGGTAAAATATTGCTCATACTTTCTTCGGATGGATGATTTTCATTCGATGCATAAAGTTAGCCTGAGCTTGTGATTGTGGATGCTTAACTTCGGTCTTATTCGAGGCATGAAAATTATAATCACACCCTTTGAAGATTACACCCACTTTGCGTAGTTGTCCCAGGGAGGCGAAAAAAAGTGTGGTTACTCGTTTCACCTGATCTTTACTGTCTCTTAAATTCCTAGGCGTAGATTAGATCCTCTAAACCCTTATCTTTTTGCCTTTTTTTTTAGATCCCAATCAAAGAAGCATTTAATGTTAAATCTGTCTAAGTCCCGAACTTTTGAGAAATTCCTTAACGTAAGTCCCTTTGTGTATCACTAGCATATCACAACACCTATTGAGCTTATCCATATGTCATGACCTGATGAAAGAAACCTTGGAGTCGCCATATGATCTTCTAGCAATCTTAGCATACGCGGTGACTTTATTCAAGAGAGGATAGAGTGTCTTTGGACATTTTATTCTGTGTTCGGTGGATGATAAAACGTACACCAACATAGAATTGGCACTAGAAGGAGGGCTAAACGAAAAGGAAATCTTTGCTACATCACTTTTTTCTATGCTTGCCTCTCCTCCTGCACCAACATAGAATTGGTGCTAGAAGGAGGGCTAAAACAACAAGGGAATGCTTACAAGTTAAGGCAGTAGACATGATGCAATATGGTATTACCACATGAGTTTCCTTTTCATGTACCTATTGGATAACCGGATCAACCACCGACAGATATTATTGATCAGTTGTATACACTAGCTTGGAAATCATAGACCGATCATGCTCAATTCGGACAGACAAGCCATGTTTTGCTAGAGAAGAAGAAAAGGGAAAGAGATTTGAGGAAGCAATCAAGAGACACTTGATAAGGCAAAAGATCGATCGTCTAAAGCAGACTTTTGACGAGAAAGAACGATCAGTCGCTAAGCTCATCCTCAAACCCAAGCGTTGATAGTAAGATGAAGAATGGTGCTCCCGGCTAATGCTCCTAATCCAGATCAAGATCCTCAGCCGGTGTTACAACCAAACTTGGGTTTCCATGACGAACAAGAGGATATCATTACTGAACTTTTCAGCCTCACGTGGAAAGTGAGAAGAAGTGCTCCTGATTGGTTTCGTATGCGCTATATTCTTGAGGAAGAAGAAGAAAGAGCACGACGAATTGAGTTCAATATTCATAGGGACCTTGTTGAAAGATTTGAAGCTCTTCAATGAGAGCAGAATCAACAAGCCAATCAACAAGTCCCACAGTAGGCGAACCAACCAACCCCTGAGGCAGCCTCTGCACCACCTCAACAAGCTTAAAGGAGAATATGCTGGATCGAATTGGCTCTTTTTTAGCAAATAGACTTTGGAGAATTACTAGATCCACTCCAAATTCCTTCAAAGAATTTGTGGAATTATCACCTTACAAGAATAGGCAGAAAAGGAGATCTGAAGCTTCATCAAGTGCAATTGATACCAATGGCGAAGCACCGAGTGAGGAAGATCCTTTGGGTCTCTTCCAAACCTCGCCGCCACAAACTCCAGTTCCAAGTACCGCACAACCAGACCGTCAACAAGTTCCAGTAGTTGCACATGTTGTGTAGCTAGTTCATCCAGTTCCACCAATCCAACCAGTCCAAGTGAACCAACCAAACGCTCCAATGGCATGGCGTCCAGCTAATGCGTCACCTATGACGTTTGTTGTTTATCATGATTTACCTAAAAATCTGGAACATTTTTGTTCCAAGTTCCATAGTGGTGACCTAAACCACACTGCAGAGGAGCACATCAAGATTTTTGAAGATCTTCTCCAAAACAGACATCCAAAAAGATGTTTCCTGTAGATTGTTCCCCTACACGTTCGATGAGGAGGCATCTTATTGGTACATCCATTTTCCAGCCAACTCCATCCGCAATTGGCAACAAATGAAGACTGCTTTCTTAGAAAAGTTCAGGGCACCAATTTCCCCATCTGAGAGCTTATACAAGGTTAAGAGATCCTTATGAGTTGGACAATGCAGTGGCACTACCAATCTATTACGAAGCTTTGGATCGTCTTACTGCCATGTTTGTAAAATCAAGGAACCCGCTCCCAGCAAAATTAAAGGAAGCATATGCTGCAGCAATTACGACCAGTAATGGTCTAGGAGTAGGCATGGCTCCTGGCCCACTCAATTACTTAGGAAATGCGGCCACATAGAATCAAGTTCAAGACATTAATCGGGTGTTGGCTCATCAGACACCTATGATGAACCCGGTCCCGTCTGCAAGTAATCAAATGGTCCTTCACCCAATAGCGCCTATGTCCCAAATGCCGCTAGCACAGCCAATATATCTTCAGAATGTGACAACTTCGACCCGAACTCAAGAAGAGAAAGATGAAATGAAGGACTTGATTGAACAAGTCAAGAAGTTGTCGACTTGTTGATGTGATTTTTGTGACCTCACCAATCAGCGGAAGAACAAAGTTGTCTGAAGGCTACTCCGTTCTCTCTTGATCAAAGTATTCCGTGTGCTAAGATTGCGAGATAGATCACACGTTCAACTCCAAGGTTCTGAAATACTTGGAACACCCTCAGTTGGTTGATGTGTATTGTTGTGTTCTTATGAGGGGACTTACACAATTGTTCAGGGTTCTTGCAGTTAACAGTCAGTGTATGCTTTGAAGGGGTTCTTGCGTGTATGATTTGGCAATATAGTTCATTTTCCTAAAGCTAATCAGAAATGTGCGGAAAGTAAATGAGTATAGGGCCTAAGAAACTTATATTCTATCCTAAATGCAAGATATGTGGAGCTTGATTTCAATAGACTTCAACCGAATTTCACCTAGCCTCACGTCGGACAGCCTCAGTAAAATTGGTGCAATCTTCAAAGGGGATAGCAAAAGATGTTCAATTATAATTTAGCATACATACACCATCAGAACGAGGCATATAAGTATACAAATCACAATCGAAGTTAAACTCAAGATAATTTCCAGTCGACCACGCAAGGCGAACTTATCATCAACAAGCCGCTAGTGGTATGGAATAAAATGAAGCTACCTCAATAAAACACCACACATCAAAGTAAACTACTTGCATGAGATGAAAATTATACTACTTGGATCCGAAAGGAAGAAGAGACCTTGCTAGCTATTCATGACAAAGACGAATTCCACCATCAATGAAAAGATTGTTGTACCCAAAACCAAAATTTTGCTTCACTAAGGCATTTTGCTTAATTAAGTCTTAATCTTGTTAAAGTGTTGTCAAATGGTCGTTTTTGGGGTTTTCAGATATGGAGTTGGTGTCAAAGTGAAAATCTGAACGGGAATCATCAAAATTTTCTATCTCTGGAGAAGGGAGCACTTTCTTAAATGGGCGCCCTATCTTTTAGGGGTCTAGATCCTGTTTTTAGGGTTTGTCACCTCCAGCAGACATTCGTCCGACATCACATCAGCTTCGCAGTAAGCTATCAAGCCTGTCAAATGAACCTGTTTCGAGCAAGTTGTGGTGGGTACAGCGCAAAACGAGGCGAAGGCAAGAATTGGCTAACACTGGTAAAAAGCGCAGCTTTTGGGAATGGCACCCATCTTTTTGAGGTGCCAAATGAAGGTTTTTGGCTAAATGCCACCCAAGATGTTTTATCTCATTTTTGTTCGAGCTTCGCAACGCATCCGTCAGCGGGTGAATGTGAGTTGCTGAAATGTCTGAACTTGAGGTCAAACGTAGGGTCAAATCTTAGTCAGAACGTCAGAAGAAAAAGCAAAAGAGCACATTTTGGGAAAGGCGCCCAAGCTTTTCAAGCCTTTAATGCTTTCTTTCTGATGATACCAGATATTCAATGTGTCCGTATTATGCTCAGCTTTCCGTTGCCTGTCTCCGTCAGTTCGTGAGATGCCTCAGCAACTTGCAGTCAAGGTTTTTATGATATTCTAGCCAGTTCCTGAAATGGCTGTCTGGGATGAAAAGAGCAGCTTTTCAAAAAGGCACCCTAGTTTGTCACCCCTCAGATGTTTTCTTGGGAAATGTGCCTTTGCAGCTGTTGTGCAGAATGATGTCAGCTACATAGTGAACCTGAGTTCCAGTCCTGAAAGTTAAGAAAATGAAAGTTATGAAGGATTTATTTTTCCCTTCGTACGAAATGCAGAAGTCAAAATTTGACTCTGGTAAAAAGCGCAGCTTTTGGAAAAGGCGCTTGGATTTTTGAGCCTTTAGATGACAGTTTTATGACGTATAGTCTCAAGATATCTTTTGATCAATTTTTACTGAGCTTTGCAATGCACCTGTCAGCCAGCTAATCGGAGAAGTCAGTCAACCAGTGTCAGAGGATGAACAGAGGTCCCGGCAGAGGTTTTAGCTTAAATTTTCATAAAATTTGGCTAAGTCTGGAATTCGCCCAAGAGTTCAAAGTTGAATTTTTGAAAGTGAGTTGAATGGACGCCTTAACTGGAGTTCTGACTGCAGTTAGACTGAACGATTTCTGGGTTGTTATCTTCAGTTCGTATATTGGCACGTGGAGTGATCTTTCAGTTTGCATGTCGAGTTAACTAGTTTGCATGTTCAGTTAACTACCTTGCACGTTGAGTTAACTTGATTGCATGTCCACTTAACTGAAGATTACCACTGAATGTCAATTGAAGTTTACATGCATGGCGATTTTGGTTGCAATTGTGAAGATTTTAGTGAAGATGGCGCTTCATCAAATGTCAACTGAAGTTCAAAAGGGACGAATTGAATGGTGAAGCATATTTTAGTGAAGTATGGCGAATTTGCATGTTAACTGAAGTCATGAAAAGGGTCGTCATATTTAAGGTTGAATAATGAAGCATATTTTGTGAAGATATGCACTTTTCAAGGAATGGTAACTTTAGTTCCAAAAGGGTTGCTATATTTAGATTTTATTGATTAAAGCATGTGAAGTTGGCGCATTCTTGAAGGCCAACTGAAGTTTCAAAAGGGTCGCTATTTTTAGAATATTTATTGCATGAAGATGGTGAATTTCTTATCTCAGTCAACATTGTTAGCTTTAGTTATCTGAAGGTACGCCTTAGGTCAAATTTGTGAATCATAAAGCAAGTTTGAAGATGGCGAACTTGATAAGATTACTAACTGAAGTCAAAATCGCATGGTTAAGTTGAACTGAAGATTTGAAAGGGTAACCCTAATGCATGGTGCTTTAATTAGCTTATCCCAGTTCCAGTTAACTAAAATGGGGTCCAATTAGAAGCCAAGCGCACTTTTCAAGCATTCTTTGCTTAGTGCGAATTTTCTATGATGAAAATCTATATATTTCAAGCATGGCGTCCATTATTTCATCATCTTTTGCTCTGAAGCTCTTATTCTTTTTGAGCGACCAGCAAGCTTAAGGTGATTCAGGTGTCCGTTTTCAGCGTTCTTCGAAGCAACGAGTTCAGATTGTTCAAAGGAAGGCGATTCTAGACTTTATTTTCAATTTGCATGCAGGTTTTATCAAATTCCAGAGAAGAGATTTGCAGATTTTTCAGAAGCAAACAAGCAAAACTTTCTATCTTCTGTCTTATTTCTTCTATTTCTCACCTTAGGTACTTTCTTCGCATGTCAAAGAAATTCAATACACATTCAGAATCTGATCATCAGGGTTCGCACATTTCAGCATTTGCAGCAAGACCCACGTCTTAGATTTTTTCGAGAAAATCGCCCCTTGCCTTCATTCTGAAGCTTTGTGCCTTTTTCCGAGAATCTCTTTGCATGTGGGCTTAAATCACATTTTTTCGAGAATACAGCTATCTGGGTTTGTTCAGAATTCAGTTGTGCACAAAACCCATGTTCCAGAAAAACTTCGAATTTTTTTTTCATTAGAGGCTATTTTTAGCCTTATCCAGAGGTTTTCAGAAAGTTCTCCAAGTATATTCGACTTTACAGTCAAAAGTCATCATTTTCAAAATGCAGTTCAACCTTATTGATTACAAGGTGAAATCAGTCCTTACACATAATTTCATCAAAACGTCATATACAGACCTGAATCATGTTTATCCAGTGGTCAATCTGAGCAGTTTGGAGAATGTTAGCAGCAATTCGATGAAGAATCTTGAGCATTCTGGGTTGCTGGCAGTAGCATCCATTCCTGTTTCTATCTTCAATCTTGAGTTTGTACTTGCTTGCATCAAGCATTATGACTCGTCTTCACGACAGATCAGATCAGTAGATGGAAGGGTTGTTTACAGTCTTAATCCGAAGGACATAGAGAAATGTTTTGCTATTCCTCCTCGTTCAGATAACTTCACTGTGGTTCTTGAGGCTTGTGAGAAGATATGGAATGCTGATCAACAATGTTCACAGAGAAAAGTTACTCAGAAATGGTTAACAGTGCAGAAGACTAATTTGCCTAAGAAGGTTGGTCGTGGAGAATTCAAAGAGGAAGTTGCTGTTTTGATAACTTTACTTAACTGAGTTACTGGTCAATTAGATGCTAGCACTTTTCGTTCATGGATGTTTTACTTGATTACCAGAATTCTTGATGGTACAGAGCATTTTGATTGGGCTATGTTGATTAGTGATTGCTTACATCAGCAAATTACTAACTTTCTCAAGTACCACGAGTTTCATATGATATCCTATTTGGTCTACTTGGTTGCATTTCAAGGTAGCTACAGGTTTCTTAAAACCAATGGCACTTTCAGTGTTCAGCGTGTTCATGAGTATTATCCTCAGTTGGAGTTTTCTCAATCCGAGCAGGACTTCCAAGCAGTGAATTATCACTTTTCCATGAGAACAGTAAGAGATCTTGATGATGAGATGCACATTCGTATTTCCGCCGAGGCCAAATCAGCGATGGAAACTTGGGCGGATTGGTTTATCCAGTTTCCTACTTTCACATACCTTCGTGTTTATGGATATGTTGGAGAGCCCCTGATGTTACCAAGATACCCTTCAGATAAGCTCATTTTTATGGAGTTCCTCAGACAGATGCAGCACGTTCATTTCTTTCTTCGTAGTCGTCATAAGACTGCAGCTAATTTTCCATTCACATTGGGAATTTTCACATGTGATGCTGCAACAGATGCCAGGCATATGTCTACTGAGATTGAAAGGTTCAAACTCAAGCCTTATACTGAGAGGCGTTCCTATGATCCTCTTGGACATTATGCAAATCGGTTAGAGTGAGGGATTGCACATGCGCCAGCACTTGAAGATTTCTGGGCAAATTGTGAAGATGAATTCGAGGTCCGTCGTCGTCACTATTGTAGACTCACTATTGGTCAGCTCTCTGATTACCTATTAGAAGATGTTGATGGTCTATCCAATGATGATGGAGAAGTTCTTCTCAATTCTTATGTTAAGGATCAAGTTGCTCGGCAGCCACTTCGCTCACCTGATTGGTATGCCAAGGAGAATACTTCTATTGAAGAGGTTTCCAGATCAGTTATCAAGACTAGCAAGTTATTCTTGGAGAGCAAACGGACACGGAAGTCAGTTCCTGTAGCAGAGCCGCCAAAGGGTTTCTCTTCGTTGCCTTCTACTTCTAGAGCAAGACCTAGAGTCAAGGCCATTATTATACCTCCTGAAGGGGTTAGACTTAGTGGAAACACGGGGAAAAGGGCTACTGGTAAGAGGAAGCAGAAACAAATTGAACATGTTCCTGAGGTTCCAGTAGAGACAGTCATTCAGGCTGAGCCTCACGTTTCACCTCCTAGTTCGCCTCACGTGCAGCCCATTGACATAGATTCTGAGCCTGAGACACCAATTCAGGCTGGATCGGAGACACCTGAACCACCACAGGTTGATACATCAGGGACAGTCTCTCCGCGAATTGAGAATATTGTTCAGTCTTGTTGGCTCGAGAAGTCTTTAGGGAGACAGAGGCGTGAACCATCATACAACCTTGATTTATCTGAGTTCGGTGAACCTTATCAGAGAAGGTCAAACAAGAAGATAAAGAAACAGGTGCACATTGAGAAGACTCCTGAATCCGAGATTGTTATTGAAGTTGCAGTTCCTCCAGAGGGTAAAAGCTTAGATGAAGTCGAAGTTGGTGACTTTACATTCACTAAGGCTAATCTTGGCAGGACTACACGAGAGACAGATGTATCTCTTCTTAAGATTGTTACCAATAATCTTGAAGAGCGTATCACCAAAGATGGAGAAGATAAGGCATTACTTAAAGCTGAAATTGGTCAACTTCGTCGATACATTTCTGATCTTGTTCATGGGAATTCGAGTAGAGCATCTGTTCTTCCTCAGCATACACCTGCAGAACAACAAAAATTGGATCAGTTGGTTAGTCATGGCAGACTTTTAGACAACTGGATTGATAATTTAGTTGCTGCTGGTAAAACTCTTCTTGCAGATCTGTATCAGTTGAGAAGTGATGCGCATAAACTCCGTCAGGGTGTTCAGTTGTTGGAGATTGCAGTTGCAGAGAACTTGGCAAAGGATCGGGTTCTGGTATCTCAGTTATCAGTTGCGTATGATGTTTTGGAGGTGGTGAGGATCAAGACAAAGTTTTTACTTGGAGAGAGCAGCACCTTCTCAGAACAGAAATATGTGAGAAGATCTCTACCAAATTGTTTTCACTCAAGGATGATGTGATTGGAGTACTTGCATTGGTCAGTGGCTTCGTTGTTCAGATTCCGTGTCATTATCTTCTCGAAGATGGCACGTATGTTGAGTTGGATAAAGTTCAAGCAGAGTTCAAGAAGCTGATTTGTGACAGCCTTGAAGGTGAACCTATGGCGCCCAAGTTGGAGAATGTTTCAGTGATTGCAGCCAGTTTGAGAAAGGCGACTAAAGAATGTAAAGATGGCTTGCACATGATTTCAGAAAGTGGCAGAGAACTAAAGAAACAGACTGTTATTTTTAGCAGTGTCAAAGTGCCAGATGACAAAGAGATCGATGAGTTCTTGGTCGAAGTGTTAGACCGAGATGACATGGAGTGATCTACCAGGACCGCCTGCAGTTAATTTCTGGGTTGATCATGAGCAGCAGTTAACTCGACTTCAGCCTCTTCAGTTCTAATTTTGATTTAACACATGCTTATCTCATCCTTGGAATTATCAAAAACAGGAGTTAGGTTAGGGTTTCCAGTTAACTGAAGGTAGTGTCCAGTTAACTTTGCTTTAAATAAGGACGTGCATGCTTGCACATTGTCCAATTAGTTATTTGTCCATTTAGGTTAGATGTACTGGTTAACTGATGGTAGCTTTCCAGTTAACTGTATAGTTTACTTTATTAGGGTTTAGTAATAAATCCTGCATGCATTGCAAGAACTGTAGATGACTCAAGGTGATTTTAGGGTTCCCTACACCTTGATGTATATAAATAAGAGCTTTTGCTCATTTGTAATTAACTTTTGTTTGAGAGAGAAATATATGCTGCGCCTACCTTGCCCTCAATATTGCTTTTTGGTATTTGTTCATGTGTCTTTGCTATTACAGTTAATTGTTATGCCACATAGGGTTTCATGCAATTGTGATAGTGGATTCTTTCCATAGTTTAGATAAATCTGTCTTGTGAATCTTTTGTCATTATTGATCAAGCGTTATGCCACATAGGGTTTCATGAGATTGTGATGATAAATCCGTTTTGAGAAGTCTTTATTGTCATGATCAAGTGTTATGCCACATAGGGTTCCATAAGGTTGTCATGGTAAATACTTCCCTTAGTTTAGATAAATCTGTTTTGTGAATCTTTTATCATTTTAATCGAGTGTTATGCCACATAGGGTTTCATAAGATTGTGATGATAAATCTGTTTTGCGAGTCTTTACTATTATAATCAAGTGTTATGCTACATAGGGTTTCATAAGATTATCATGGTAAATTCTTAAATCTGTTTTGTGCCAATAAACTTGTTCAGATTGAGATGATAGTTGCGCCACCTTGCCTTCAAGTAGAGAATCTAAACACGCTTATCAAGCCCCATAGTCATAACCTTGCTCCGCTTTTCTCATGCTCGCTTTTCTTGAGGGAACCGGATAGGACCAAGTTATTAAGTTTAGTTGTAGTTAGTGAATCATGGGAAACCGTGAGAAAACCTCAAATTTAACGATTAGTTTTCAAGAAAGCCTTGTACCTCTACAAACAAACAACAAAAGACAAGAATTAGTTTGAAGGCTTATTTCCCTTTGCGTGTTTTTGTAAGCACAACGAGGGAGCTTCCCAATTTGAAGAGCACCCATTACAAGTAAAAGAGGGTCGCTTCCTCAGAGGCAACTCTTACTCCGTGAGGTGCTAGTTGTTACGCCCAACAAAGATCTATTATCATGAAAGTGTTACACAACAATTTCCACAAAAGTTTTCAAAGGGAAAACTTTCTTTCTTCTCCACACTATGCTAAGCAAAATGTCTACTATGCTCTACTCTCTAGTCTCCAATCTCTAACTCAATTCTGATTCTAATCTCTATTCTAATGAATTAAAAATGAAGGGGACTCCCCCTTTTATAGATAGCCCGGTCCAAAAGACGCTAGGGTTACACCAATAGAAAATGGCTAAGATCGGTACAATTTCAGCCTCCTCTAACCTCTAAAAATCCAGCCGTGTAATGGGGAGTGGTAATAAATGAACAAAGATTCCACTCACCTCTTAAAAATAGTAAAGGCAATAAATGCCCACAAATCAATCTTCTAGAAGATCCTCATCCAGTAGTGCATTCCCATTTGCCTTCTCTCTGGCTGCAAACTCCACGAATCTGCGAAGTATAGCCTCAACCTCCTGAACTGAAATAGGTGGAATGCAATCTAGTTGAAACTCTAACACCCTTGATCAATGTTCATGCCTTTGCACAAGATTTTCTCCAAGCAACCAAGGAATCCTATGTGCTCTGGATCAAGGTGGAGAAAGAAGTGTTCTCGAAATCATCTTGTACGAAGGTCTTCACCTCTGAAAAGAAAGGCACCAGCCTACCCCTCAAATTATCAATATTCACCTCATCCGGATTCAACCGCCTAGCAAATATGGCCTCAAAAGTATTCTGAACTCCATCAATGATGTTGGCCATCGCCTTCTGTATCCTGGTTGAATCTGCCTGTGCTGCGTCGAAGAAACCACGTCCCGTGATCGCTGAAGAATACCATCTAGAGAAATCATATCTGTCATTCTCCTGAATGACGCCTCCATCAATCAGCAATCGCAACGGAACATGCCTCAATGCCTCAAGACGCTGAATCACCTTGCTCTGATAGACAGAAGCATCCCCCCAAGCATGATCAACCGCCTCCATCCGTGCCAAAATACTAGAAGCCTGCTGAAAAGCAAAAGCAAGGTCCTCCATAAACTTTTATGTCTCAGCACGAACTCCTGTGACCCACTTGTCTGCTTCCTGTGCCATTTTTCCTAACTCCATCAAGCCACTGACTAATTCTCTAGGTATCTCTGCTGGGGGCTCTATTACTGGAATCTCCTGCCCACGAGAACGAGACAACTATTGTACATATCCAATCAAGGCCTTGTGCTCTCTTTTCAACTTCTTATACTTTCCTTCTTTCTTGAATAACCTATCTTTGAGGGCGAGGTAGGAGTTATCACACTCCTCTACAATTTGCGCACCAGTGGGGCGTCCTAACTCCAAAGTTGTGACCACGTAATTTTTTGGCAATGCTTCGTCTCGGTCACAATCAACCTGTGGCATGGCTACATGAAGGGTGCGAGAGCCATCCTCATCTGTTGATATCTTCGAAAATTTTCGTGCTCTCTTCTTCTGTGGAGGTGCACTGATCTTGTTCAAGAACTCTTCCATTTCAACTGTTGGATCAATTTCCTCGTTGGGGCTTCTCCTCATCTTGTCTCTGAGCCAATCAGGTACATTATACTGTATATCAAAGGGCCGCTGCTCCTGTGCCTCTACTTCTCGAACTTGCTCAACCTCTACATCATTCTAGCGAGGCTCATCGTCCTCAAGTGGCTGAGTGTCTCCTGAAACTATATCATCATCATCATTCATAGCCGCTTCTAAGTCCTGCTGAAACTGAGGATCTGTGGTAGTCCCCTCATCATCTTACTGGTCAACTCTGCTAGGTGCGTTGACACTCTGGCCAACCGACTCTCTCCGTGGTGGTTGATTATTTTCCTGTACTACTTGCACCTGATTCAATGCATTCCTTTGATTAGCAAATAAAGGGACCTCTTGTATACTTGGAGAACGTGTCTCCAACGGCGTGGGTGACTGAACTACAACTCATGGAGGCTCTGGCTAAATGGGCTCATGCCGAACTGGCTCTTTCCTTCTGGACTTTGGACCTCGTGTGATTTGTTTCTTTCTACATGTGGTGGGTGTCCTGTGATCTCCCATCAAATTGTAAGTCAAATCAATTGACCTACTCTTCAACCTGTTCACTCGCCTGTCAACCCATGCTCTAGTAAATGTCAGGACCGGGATAGAAAGTGTGTCCAAGTCAGCAACCTCTGGTTCTGACCAATCTGGGAGCGGAAGCGGAGTATCTCTTACTACTGCATAATCAGGATGTACAACATCCATATCCTCATTCACCTGGTCTGGAACCGGAACAACTTCACACTCCCTGATCAAAGTAATTGGCAACCGAGAGAACATTCTTTTCCTGACTTCAATCTCATCTGATGCATCAGCCCAATAGTCCTCAATATTCACCTTGTGCTTAAACTCCTCTGACAGTACCCATTTGATGTTATTGTGTGGATCATAATGCTGTCAGCTGGTGTGATATGAAAAGTGATAAAATTGAAGCTCACTCTCGGCTTCTCTGGCTGCCTGTATTGAAGGACACACTTCATCCGAGTTGCCCATGACAATTGGGAATTCAATCCCTCCCTTCTTCTTTTTCTTTTGAATCTTATCGTAGGCGAGCAATTGCCTAGATATCTCTAACATCAAAATTCTATCTGTTGGGTACTTAGGCAGCCTATATGGATATGACAAAAAACCTTGCAGCCTTATATAAGAAAATTTTGGAAACTGTATAAACTAGCACCCATACCTTTCAATCAATTCCTGAGCCTCTCTCGAGATTCTGTGATGCAACCACTCCTGAAGCAATCTCGTGATATGCATGGTGAAGGCATCATTGACATGCTTGTAATGAGTGGTACTCGCCAGGTGCAACTGCGGACAAGCCTCATGGATTTTAAACTGGTGAGAGCCACAACCGACAGGCTCCTTGTAAGAAATTCCTCAATACTTCGTCATACGAGCCAGCATGTAGATGATGTAAGAGCTCATATAAAATGTCTTCGTTCTTCTCAGGCTCAGGAGCTGCTCGTGCAAATTGTCACTGATCATCACAGCCTAGTTGATGTAATCTTTCCCTTCCAGCACGAGGTTGATGTAGTAAAACATCCATGGCTCGAAAATAAATGACTGTGCACAACCACCAACTCTGCTCAGCATCATAATGAGGTCACAATATTCCTGTTTCAAGTCATCTGCAATAATTTGTTTCGGTAGCTTCGTACGAGAAGGCTTAGGATTACTCATCCAGTGAGTGTTGATTGTCTCCATGCATCTCTCGAATGCGGAAGCATACATCCGTTCAGCTCGCTCTCTGGACTTGTAAACCATGTTCCTGTGCATCGGGATCCCGAAAGTTTCACCAATGGCCGAAGGAGTAAGATTGGCTAACACTTGACCATCTGGTGACATGATCGATCTGTGATCCTTCTCATAGTAATTGGCGCACTCCATCATCAGCTCCGAACACTAAATGGTTGGTGGGAAACCAGCAGCTGCATATAATCCGCTTCGAACAATATTGTGCGAAGTGGTCGAAGGTCGATGACTTCCAATCCCCAACATTCTGTTTTTGAAGGCCTCAAGGTTGACGGAGCCCAAGTTGGTATCTGTCAGCTTGCCCAACTTCGAAATGAATTTTGACTCTGGCATAAAAGTCTTGCTCAGCTTCTTGATCACAGCCTGTCTGGATGCACCATTGTTATCTTTGCTAGTCGCCCTTGCCTCAGCCATCTGCAGGACAATAAACATTCATCAGCAATTCATCTTAGAAAAAATAAATAAAATACCTTGCAGGGCTACCAGTCGACTTTTTTAAAATTTGAGAAGTTGCAACATTCAATTCTTCTGCAAACCTCAACTTCTCCTTCACAAGATTTCGAACTTCAATACTTAGAAAAAACTTCTAAGTAAGCTCTAACTTCAACAATTTCAATCAGCAATCTTTAATAAAGTCGCCCACTTCACACCAGCAATCAGCAACTTCAAATTCGTACTTCCTCAAATCAACAAGTTCGCACTTTTTAAGCTCTCAGCAATATCTTTCTTAAATTGAAATTTCTCCACTTGCATTGGCGACTTCAAACCTCAGCAACAAACTAAGCTTCAGCAATCAACTCAAGCAAATTCGCACCTCTTAAACTCTTTGAAATTCCTCACTTCAAGGCGTCCTTCTTGACTTCAGTAATAGCAAATTCAAACTTCAGCAATAGCAAATTTCCAACGCCTTTCACTCAGCAACTCTCAGACTTGACAAAATTTCAAACTTCTTTAAGCCTCAACAATGCTTAGCAACAATCTTCAGAGCAAATTCGAATTCTCCAGTTGTGAAAAACAAGTGAGAAACTTCTCAATTTTATAGCCAAAAATTGAATTCTAGAAGGAGCCAATTATAGCCAGTACATTTAATTTCCACTACTCCATTCCAAAAATTTGAATTTTCCCTCTCTGGTATTTCTGACACTTGTCTCTCGACGTCAGGAATCTTGTTCTTCTAGAAGCTCAACTTTGACTGGCATCTTTTGAATTTACTTTCGAAAAATTTAATTTAAATTCATCCTTTTAATTCACCAGCTAGATCCCTGTCACTTGAATTCGAATTTACTCCTCCTCGGCTCTTGAAAATTCACTATCGAAAAATTCAATCAAAATCATCTAGGCAGTTCACCTCAAATTCGTTGTCCGAAGAAATTCATCTTGAAAACTCATTTTACTCACTTTGCCTTAGAAAATTTTAAATTATCCCTTAGGAAAATTTCACAATTTGAGTACTGATTGAATTCTTCACTAAAAAAAAGTGTTGGCGAAGCGCGGAAGACATGAAAATCCATCTATCATCACAAATGTCCAGTACCCAGAAGAGAATTTTCTCTAGAACGCTTCGAATCCATGGGTACCTGACGAACGGGTTCATTTAATTTTTAAATTTTGAACCTTAGAAAAATATTATTCTACCAGTTTAAATCTGTGATCATCCTGTGTTGCTCCAACTTGAGAAATTTTATCAATCCATCCCGCAATGCTATCATCCAACTTCACCACTGAAGAATTTGCTCGTGCTTTAGGAATCTTCAACATCTTGAGCTCTAGGTGTATTTTCTAAGGAAGAAAATGTTTTGCCTTAGAAGAATTTTTGAAATCATTTCTTGGGAAAATTTTGCCTTATTCAATCTTGCTCATCCTTGCCTGTGGGAAAATCATCAACCTTACTTAGAAAATCTTCGTGAGGGCGCTTAGCATATTTTATAGTTTACTCACCACCTTGGATTTTATTTCACACTTGGAAATATTTTCATTTGAAGCTCCAACGCCTTAGGAAAAAAAATAAAAATTTCATCACAACATCTCATACTTCATCTCACCACCCTAGGCGCATAGCATACTTGGAAAATTTTTAAAAAAACGCCTAGCATTATGTTCTCACCACCTCACACGCCTTAGAAAAAATTTCTAACACCTACCACCTTGGGCACATATAGCACTTGAGGAGGAATATTGCCACGCCTTGGAGTATTCACTTACCTTTTACCACGCCTTGGAATATTTTCTAACGCCTTTTATCTCATTCACCACCTTGCATTCACTTTTACCACCCTCAACTTGGGCACATTTGAGCTAGGCAAGAGGATGACTCTTCAACTTCCCTTTTTTGTCTTCACTTGACCTCATTTGGGCGCATTTCCATGTAGGTGAGGGATGAAAATCTTTGACTTGTTTGACTTCTTTTAACTTGGGCGCATTTTAGCCTATGTGGTGGATGAAGCTCATAACCACGTCCTCTTGTGACCTTTCACCTTCCTCGTTTCGTCTTCACATGCCTGCTTTTGGGCGCATTTCTTATGTAGAGGAGGACGAATTTGTTTGACTTTCCTTTGACCTATTTGCTTTTGGGCGCATTTCTACCCTGCTGCAGGATGGGCACATTTAGGGGGTGGTGGCGGATATTCAATACTTAGAAAATTTTTCACCTCCTATCAGTTTCCCTTGGGCGCATTCTAGCATGTGTGGTGGACGAGTTCAACACTTAGAATATTTTTCAACTTTCACGCTTCAAGGTGGGCGCATTTTGCCATGGCTGTTGGATGAAGTTCTAGACTTAGAATTTTTTTCTCGTTTTTGCCAACTTTCATGCCCTGCTATTTATAGTAGGCCCTCTGATTTTTGCATCCCTGAAGCTCGGAACGATTTGAAATTTTAAACACTGCATCCTCTCAACCTTGTTACCCTGTTGACACTGCTATTTTTAGTCAACCTGCTATTTTTAGCCCATTTCTGAAGATGATTTACTACAAATAGTAACTGCTTGCTTCTGATAGCTCCACTGCTCCGATTGACTTGAAATTTGAATGAGGCGCTCCTCACCACATGACCTGTCTATCGACATCAGCGCATGCACATGACTTGCTATTTTTAGCCTGTTTCCAAAATGACTTACTATAAATAGTAAGTGCTCCGTTTAACTTCAAATTTTACCAGCAGATAGCCTGAAGGATGCTGATCGTGGTGGTTTACACCGGTTTTCAAAAATTCTGACTTTTTACCCCTCTTTTCAGGCTCCGAAGTTGGAAACCCTAATTTGCTCTGCATGCATATCAAATGATGTATGTTTGTCTTCGTTTCCGCTGCATTGCGATCAACTCGTGATTCTGAACTGCTGGGAGGTGGCTGCCGGGACACACCTGCTAAAAATAGTAAGTTCCTTACTGAGTGATTATCTTCGTTTGCATGTCACACCATCGCGAAGCTCTCGAAAAACCCACCAGGAATCATCCGACATGCAAAAGAAACATTGACATGCAAACCCTAAAAAATAGCCTCGGAAGACTGAATTCTGAAAGTTGTCGTCTCATTTTGCATGTTATACTGTCGCGAAGGTCTCGAAAAACCTAGAAGGAATATCCAGACATGCAAAGGAAAACTCTGCATTTAAGCCCTAAAATTTGTCCTGGAAGCTGGACTGCTAAAAATAGAAAGTTGTCTGTTTTCGCTCAAATTTTGCACGTGAGTAGCCTGATGTGCTCTGAATGCCGTGTGACTGTCGGAATCTCAAAAATGCCGACAGATTTCCTGTAACTTCACACTTACTAAAAATAGTAAGTACCTCGAATCTGATGAAAACTTGCTGAGAGCCTGCTAGAAGCATACCGACAACAATGTTAAGCTCAATTTTCAATTTACTCACTTCGTTCGACTTCGACTGACCAGGAAAGATGAAACCCTAATTTTCAAACTTGGTCAATTTTACGCTTAAGCTCAATGATGGGCATAATCCTGAATGGCAGACATCAGAAAAGAGACAGAGAGAGAAGAGAAAACCCAAGCCAAAAGACCAGAATGGAGCAAAAATTAGGGGGGTCCCCATTTTGAATGGGGCGATGTGTGAAAAGGTCACAACACGACTGAAGTCACATATTTGAAATGTGAAAATAGCCAAATGCAGAGTTTTCAAAAGAGCTATCAGGCACCTCAAGGGAATTACCAAGGTCAAGGTCATTCTGGATACTAGAGAGATAATCAGAATTATTAAAGGGACAATCAAAATTATCAAGGGAATAATCAAGGTTTCCGGAATAACAATTCAAGCTTCCAAAAGAAGACCTGGAACACCAGACCTAACAACGGTACTGTACCATCACCCTTGGATAATCCGCCTACCGACAATCGTCCTGCAGACAAGGTGTTCCTAGCCGAAGCAACATTATCATGATGGTGCAGACTGCACAACACAAATCAACATTTTGAGTTACATTGTCATGAATTCCAAGTAGCCGCAGATATTTTCACAAGCGAAAGAAGAAATTCAGAGGCAGAAGATCCTCCAGTAACTGGGTACAAATTAGTTTCTACACCAAGATATGATCAGGCCCTCGTGATTGAGAGTGTCAAATTTCCACCCCAAGAATAACCACAGTATCAGCATAATCATAGATTTCCACCCGCATCTGCAAATGGCCCAGTGGAGGCGCCACGATATCAAGATGGACAGGAAATTCAAGACCTTTCTAGCCAGCCAGCTACAATCAATGGTTATAATTTCCCTCCATTGCATAACAGTATACTAGTCAAAGGAACCAAAGAGGTACTCCAACAAGCGGCTGGAAATCCATTCAAGATATACCAGAGGAATAATCGCCAAAGTGAACCCCTGACTTCATCTATTCCTCCAAACAATTTCCAAACCCCACCAAATCCAAATGCTACTAATGTGCCATCTCTTCCCAGAGATTCGCCAGCAGAATGCTCAGCCAAATGGAATGAGACAAGTTGTCATTCCGCAAACAGAACAAACAAGACAAATGAGCCCTCAAGCAGAGCAGGTTCAAGCACAAACAAAGGATCATCCTAGAGAAAAGTTGAAGAGGTTAAGTTCATACATGTTGGAAGAATTTAAAAGGATGAAGGTGAGCTTACCTTTGATTGAGTTAATGAGAATCCCTGAGATTAGGGAAACGCTGTTGGGTAGTTTGACTGAAGCAGTTGTTCTGAGAAACATCCCATAGAATGTGCCAAACAAAGTACCCAATGCTCCGAAAAATACCAATATTGTCGAGTTAGAAGTGACAGGCATAACCTAGACATCATCTAGAAGTTCCAATCAAAGAGACATGTCGCCAGAAGAAGTCCTTATGAACACAGACATTTTTCAAGAAGTCCTAGCAAATGAGCAACCACAGACCCCACCAAAAAGAGAAATTGTTCCTAGAACACAAAAGGAGAAGAACCGAGATATTAACAATCGGGAGAAACATTCGGTGGTCTTTTACCAAGGAAAAGACGAGCCCGCCCTGTTTTTATTGTCAGTCAGAATATTTGGCAAAATGTTACACAATTGCCTAGTGGATTTTGGTGCTTCAAGCAACATGATGCCGCTAGCTGTCTGCCATAGGTTAGGACTTGTGCTTGCAAGAACCAACAAGAAGGTCACACAGTTAGATCAAATGGAAGTCCCAGTTATGGGAGAATTAAACAATATCTACATGCAATTAGCAGCAAACCCAAGAATACAAACTTGTATAGATATCTCAGTGGTGGATATTCTTGATGGGTACGACATGCTTTTGAGTAGAGATTGATCAAGAAGGCTAAATGGCCATAATCCTCTTTAAAATCTGTCTGGCGCGGCTTCTTAGGCATCTTCTTTGTGGATGGTCTAGGCTTCTCTAGCCATGACTTATTAACATTTGTGGCGCACAATTCAGACTGGCTATCATACAATCTCTTGGCATCCTCCTTGGTTTTGTAGACGGTCTAGTGATGTGTTGGGATGTCGAACGCCTCCTGTATTGCCACTTCGCCAAGGTGAGCCAGAATCCTTCCGTCAGATGCAACAATTTGTCTTTCCTGAGCATCATAATGAATGGTGCATTCTACCATCAACTCAGCACAATCTATTGCAGGCAGGAATCTGGCTGCTTGGAAATTTTCATTCCTCGCCATCCGCCTAGCAATTGGTGTTGGTAATCCAGCATGTCCATATACTCTCTTTTTGAACTCCACGAAGTCTACATGTCCGAGATCAGTGTCTACAACATTGTTTCATTTGGAATTAATCTTTGACTCTCGTTGTACCCCTTTACTGGCAAACTTCATCGGCACCTTCTTTGATGGTTCTCCCGCCGTGGTCATTAACCTGCAGTAAAAATATAAATATTAATACGGAGACTTTAAAATATAATTTATTCCCGTGCCTTTTATTCGAAAATTTTACTTTTAGCTTATTAAATAATTAAATTTTTGCGAAAAAGCAAGTTGAAAGTAAACAAATTTTCTTGAAATTTTGCCAAAACTTAGCCAAAATGAAAAAGACAGAAGAAGAATTGATGAATTTAGCCAACTTAACTCCAAACCTTAGGAAAAATCCTCTGGCTGCGAATCAGATTCAAATTTTGAGGATTCAATCAAAAAATCAAATGGCAAAGTGCGCCAACTTGCCGAGAAGTTCGACTTTCAGCCAAGAAATTTTTTTACTTCTCCAAGAGATTACTTCCTTAGCATAAAATTACTCTTTCCTCTGAGAAAATCGACTTTGCCTGCAGAAGAATTGATCTTGTCTCAATTTTCTTACAACTTCAAGAGATTAACTTCTCTTCAGCTGAGGTGTGAAAAATGAGTTGTTGAAACTCATTATAATGCTGAAGAATTCGATTCATTTTAGTAACTTCATATTTTTCTCTCGATTTCGATTTGTTTTCTCCTCTTCAATCAGGCAAGTTTCCATTCTTTTCGAAGAGTCTCCATGGCAAGTTTATCCAAGCAAATCCTTTTGATTTTCCAAAAATTCAATTTTCGCTTAGATGTTTATCTTTTATTTTCAATATTTTGGAAAAATATTAAATGTCCAATTAAATTAACTTCGATTTTTCCAAGTTTTGATTCATATACTCCACCAACCAATGTCAATGCACCATAGACCTTAAGACTTTCAATCACCCCACTTCTCCTTGTTGCTCTTATCTAACTAATGTTAGGGTGCCATTATGAAATGAGACCAGCATGTGCTTCATGGCCATATGCAAATCTCAACAAAACTCTTATAATAATCTATTGTCCATATAGACAATAAATACAGATCTAAGTTAAGGTTTGAAATCTACATGTCAAAAAGTTAACCTCAAGATGATAGAATAATAAAGAAAATAGAATTAGTGAGATAGATTATACATATAATTAAAAAAAGATACACATTTATATACATATCATAAGATTTAATCATTCATTTATTTATTTATATAATCAATTTTACATACAACCTTTCATACTTCAAATATAGAGATATACATCATATATGCTTTGGTGTTCTCTTCTCTATTACATATATTATCTTTGATCTCCCTTCTTTTTCTTTTTTCCTATTTGTGGTCCATTTATTTGCTATCATGGCCTTTCTAAGTATAGAGATATGTCCCTAAGTTCATCCCTTGAACATCTTCAACCTATGAGAGGCACCACAATACATTTGATATTGCCACAATGTACTTTTTGAGACATGTGGTGACCTTTGGTTTGTTTTGTTCTATAAAGGGATAATCTTGTGTAATGTCCCCTTTTTCTAGATCAGTATCTTTGCAGTGGTTAGTCTACTATATGGTTCTTGTAGGCTAATGAGATCTTTAGGGGACCCATCTGAGGGTAATCAATGGCTCATCGACAAGCCTTTTGATGTTCATTTCAGTATTTTTCTGCTTAGTGACTTAGTGTATTGGTGGTGGACCTTCTAGAGGTCATCCTGGTCATTTTCTCTCACACATACTATTTTTAGTAAGTCACTTGGTCATATTAATCATACTTACTATTTATAGTAAGTCATGTCTAGATCAATTGTCATCATGCCTACATCCGAAAAATGTGATTAAATCACTCTTGTGAGTTGGTGTTGGTTTATTATTGGGAATTAATGATTTAACTATATTATTAAAGTTAATTTCACTTTAATAGTTTATTGTTTATTAATGATGACTTTATAATATGATGTTAAAAGGGGGTTAAGTGGCATTTAATAAAGTATTATCCTTTAATGATGCTTTATTAAATATTATATTAAAATTCAAATGTATTAAAAGGAAACAAAAACAAACGTTTATTTAAATGTTTATTTGGCCAAGTGGGGGTGTTGGGATTTGGAGAATATAAAAAGAAAAAGTGCTTTTTTCATTATTATTGATTATTTCTTTGAAACTTGTGCAATTTGGAGAAATTGAGCAAGGGTTTATTGGTTTTGGGGATTGAAGTTTTTTTTAAGACAAAATCCCTTGAAAAGAACAGTGTCTATAGGTGTGAAAGATCACACAAGGGCATTAGATTGAATAATCTACTCTGAGGCTTATTATCTGAGCTTCATTGGTTGAAGAGATCAAGCATTTCAAAATTTTCAGAAGAGTTTATTGTAGATCATATAGTTATTTACTAATTATTATTGTTGATTATTCCAATAAATGCTGGCACATGTGGTTTCAGTAGGGCCATACATTTCATTGTTGGTTGTACAAGCTACAACCAAGGGCGTGTGAATCCCAGGACCCAAAAACCTAGGTTTTGAAGTTGGTTTCACTTCCACTTGTGGCACCTAGGGTTGCTTCATTATTGCATATCAGATTTGTGGTAGAGAAGCAAGGATTTGATGATTTGTAGGCAATTTTTGGAGATACGAGCTTGTTGATTGCAGCTACAGCACATGGTCAAAGTGTAATGTCCCCATTTTCATGAATGTCACTATTCAAAGGATTTAGCCTATTCTTGACCCTCGTAGGCTAAGGAGTGTGGTTAGGGGGTCTTCTTCAGGTAGTTACCCAGTCAGTTGTTGGCTTCTACTCATTGATTTTGGAGTTAATTGGAGGTTTCTTATGATTTGTTGAATGTTGGATAACATACTATTTGATAACACACTGTTTAATAACATACTGTTGGATAACATTTGTGTGATAACACACTGTTTGATAACATTTTGTTGGCTAACATATTGTGTTATCATATTGCACTTGATGAGTTATTATTTAATATTATAATAAAGTGCAATTATAATATAATATTATAATGTTATTTGGAGACTTCTAGAAGAGGCCGACCTCTTGAGGTGAAAAAGTATAAATAGAGGATGGGGGCTTGCTTCTCATACATGAAGAGTTTGATAATTGATTTGACAGGTCCATCGTGGAGCCAATGGTTTCTGCAATTTTGTTTACATTGTCTTTGGGAACGGAAACTCCCATTGATAGCATAACTGAGGTGGTGAAATATCCATCAAAGGGTTGTAGTTGAAGAGAGGATAAATCAATCCTTTCATTGGAGCTAAATTTGTGGCCAAGGGCCAATTTTGCTATTTGATTGGAGATTCAATTTGGAGGAAAATTTTGATGCTTTCGTCTTCATTGATTTTTCCCGTAGTGATTGAGTTGATATTTGGCATAATCTGATTATATCATAGTCTGTTTTCATACCACCATTTCTAGTCAAGAGGAGGCACGATTTGGCTCATACCTTGCTCATTGACCATTGATTTCAAGAAGGGTTTTGCAGCGTTCATTCTAGGAGGATAAGCAAGGAAATCTAATGTTATTAGAAGGAGATTCCAAGCAGGTTACATTTACTATAGAGGTCTAATCACAGTAGTATAGGGGCGGCTTATACTAGGGTGTGATTTTGCAGCTAGAAGGCATCTAAAATTCCAATAAAATCCGAGAAGTATTGGTAGGAGTTTATGAGGCTGGGCGCTACTTCTTTGAGGGTAAACTCGTCAAGCTCAAGGAGAAACGAAACCATTTGTTCAAGCAGCCTCCACTTCCAGGTTCCATTGTAAATCATATGCAATTGCATCATAGTATTTGTCAATATAGAGTTGTTGTTGCAGGTGGATGTTCATATCAAATTTGACTTTGTATTTGCATCTCATTTGTAAGTGTCGACATCTCTACATCATTATGTACTTTGGATTACATTCATCAATGGAGAGATAAGTACATTACTTATATCTTGTTACTTACTAGTTGCATGCTATATGTTTGCTCAAATGTCTATTGGTTGTAAGTGATTGTTTGCACAAGGTTTACATGTGTCTTGTTGTACCTTCATTTGGGAGTTGAATATTATACATGACAAGTGTTTGCATTATTGCCTAGTTGATGTAGGTGCAAATTGACAATCTTAGGATGCATTCAAAGTGTTTGACATTATGTCAACTTGTTGTTATTGTTAATTACAATCATGTAAATGTGTGGTCAAGAAAAGTATGTATTTCATTATTATTAAAACTAGCACCTTTGGAAGCATTCAAACATCTATTTGTAGCACTCAAAACACATCTAAGCAAGAACATATCAGACTGAAAGCACAGACCAACAAGCTTAAAGTTTACATCAGAAGTGTTTAACAATATTCCTTGAGTGCAAAACCACATCAGTTTGACAAGGGATATTATAGTGGTATCAAAGCGGTTTCCTGCCAACCTGTTGGTGTGAAATCAGCTACACACAAGTCAGTTTGATTTGGTTTTCAGTTGATCAGCATGGCTATTCCCAAGAAGTAGTTAAATGCCATGATGAAAGAATTGGAGGAGCTTAGTAAATTGCTTTCACAGCTTGCAACCATAGACAGGTTAGTTCAGTATGTGGCATCGATTTCTAAGGGGTCCACATCACAAAACAAAAAGGAGGAGAAACAAGAGATCTCTACAGGTGAAGTGTCAAGAAATCTTTACAATGAAGTTAGTGACCAACATATAGCTGATCCTATGGAGAAAAAAAATCAGATTTGCATAGAGAAAGATATGGACCACATGACACTTCACGATGACTCCAAGATTGAAGAAAAACAGGTGATCGTTGAAGATGAATCAGTTACATTAGAGAAGCCACATGAAGATATGGGTTCTTGTGATGCTTCATTAGGTGAGTCTAGTATTACTTCATCCTATCATGGTGAAAAATCAGATTGTGATTTGAAGTCCCAAGATATATCGGTACATGTGGAAGTTGATCCTTTACTTAGTGGAGTAGCCACTAGTGTTTTGACTACACATGATGAAGGAGACATTTTAAAATGGCATGATGTCATTACTGATTTGTTTGAGGACAACAGCATTATGTCTCATCATTCGCAGGAGATAGGAACTTGTGATCATAAACAAGCAAATGATATGATATCATCCTTTGATGGCAACCCTACACCCATTGGTAGACATGAAGAAATCAAGCATAATAGGACCGATTTTGTGTGTTTTGGCATCGAAGAGGTTAAAAGTTCTGAAAGGATGAATAAAGAATGGTTGCAAAAAGACAAAGAGGCTAGATTAGTGGCTGCCAGTGCAAAACAACATCTTCAAGAAGTGAAGGACAAGGTCATTCTCATCAATAATGCAAGAAAAAAAGGGATAGATAACCTTCAAAGACTCCTCACTCAAAGGAAGGACGAATCTGAAAATGCACTTTGTTTTAATGATGGTGATGAAGTTGATAAGCTTGGTCAATCAAAGGACTTGGTGAAGATTCCAGACACGAGGAAACAAGAACAGTTTGAGGCTTCTTCATGTGAGGCGGAGGTTGTTCGTAGCTTGGAGACTAAGTTGAAGGTGAAGGAGGATGAGATTATTGCAGCATTATCTCATCATGCTAGGATGCACAAATTGATTGAGGGTCATCTTTGGGCAGTCTAGTTAAAGAGAAAACAAGAGGGGATTGGAGCATGATCTTCTCATGATGATTTGCAGGTTGTCAAAGAAGGTATGGGGACAATGAAGTCGAATTATTTGAACCTTCTTTCAGACATAGACACCCTTCTTAGCCTTGTTGGGATCTATTCAGATTCCTTGATGAGGAAAGAAGAGAAAGCTGATAAGCTCTCTCAAGAGCTTGAGGGCGTTAGGGGTTCTTTGGTGAGTACTCAGTTAGCACAGTCAGGACATTTTCACCTTGATTGCATCTTGAGGTGTGCTCATCATTTCACTTTCAGCCCACACCCACACAATTTGATGATGTCTTTGATGACATAGAGAGGTGGGTGGAATATGGAGTGTTCTAGTCAGCTTTGGTATGACTTATTTCTGACCTCAGATGGTGATTCTTAGTTTGGCAGGTCTTCTACTATGTTCTCTCATGATGATTATCATTTGATTCAGGACTTGGAGAACTGCTGCATTTTGGAGATGGGAGGTATCAAAGTGGCACAACGGGAAGCAATAGGTGGTGGCTTTCCAACAGTATGGATGCATCAGATTCATCATCACGGTTTTGGGATTGAGTTGATTTAGCAGATTGTGCTTGTGTTGGTGTTATAGGAGTTGTTTGGTGATATATGGGACATTACACAAATCTTCCCTTGGGATCCTGGTGGAGGAGAGTCTTTCTTGCTGCTGAGATTGCTTGGGGACAAGCAACTTCAGGGAGGGCAGACTGCAATGTCCCCATTTTCATGAGCGTCACTATTCAGAGGATTTAGCCTATTCCTGACCCTCGTAGGCTAAGAAGAAGGTTAGGGGGTCTTCTTCAGGCAATTACCCAGTCAGCTGTTGGCTTCTACTAATTGATTTTGGAGTTAATCAGAGGTTTCTCATGATTTTTTGAATGTTGGATAACTTACTGTTTGATAACACACTATTTGATAACATACTGTTGGATAACATTTGTGTGATAACACACTGTTTGATAACATTTTGTTGGCTAACATATTGTGTTATCATATTGCACTTGATGAGTTATATTTTAATATTATAATAAAGTGCAATTATAATATAATATTATAATGTTATTTGGAGACTTCTAGAAGAGGTTGTCCTCTTGAGGTGAAAAAGTATAAATAAAGGATGAGGGCTTGTTTCTCATACATGAAGAGTTTGATAATTGAGTTGACAAGTCCATTGTGGAGCCAAGGGTTTTTGCAGTTTTGTATATATTGTCTTTGGGAACAAAAACTCCCATTTATAGCATGACTAAGGTGGTGAAATATCCTCCGAAGGGTTTGTTAGCTCTCAAAAACGCAGGTTTGAACCACGAAAGGGTGCCAAGCTTTCACGACGTTTCAGGGTAACAGAAGAAGGTTTGAAACAATCAAACCTTCTACTCTTCAGGTGCTGCTAGACCTAGGCGGGTGTACCTAACTGAATAGTGCAGACTTAACTTGTGATTATCCTTCTGAAATGCTTTGTCCACAATGGCAGATGATAGCGAACAAATGAAATCAAACTTGATAACAATTTGCAGATCTAAATCCTAGAATGCTTAATTAACTGATAAAAGAGATTGAATGAATTCAAATAATGAATTTGCAGAGACCAGTGCCTTGTTGGGTATGAGGAGTCAAACGAAACAGAGGTGAGCAACTTATTCTGGCAGAAAATCAAATTGTAGGCCTATGATCTGTTTATAACTTGTATAAACAATGCAGGATTATGATTACTAAGCTCTACTTTAAGAATCCAGATGAATTCCCCCTAATTACTGTGATCAACAGAAAGGATTTAATCCCTACTTGAGAGAACCAGTCAATTAATCACACAGATACAACAAATGTGCACCGATAAACTAAGAATAAACTTGTTATTTCAATTTAAACAACTAGAAAAAATCAACTTGGAGACAGCTTTAGCAATGCTTTTCAATAAATTCAACATACAATTGATACCAGAAACAACCTGCCACACCAGCTGATTTTATTTGAAACAACCATTTGAAATCATGCACATAGTCTCTGGAAAGAGAAAATTATCCTACTGTAGCCATGCCTAATCTATCTATCTGTGATCTAAAAATCTGATCCTCCTCAATTACAATCCAGGATGCATATTTATACCTAGCATTCAGGAAAATAAATCAAATTGGAAATCCATGTCGGCCACTGTAGAATTCAGGCAAAAACCAAGTCGGCCCGCAATGGTTAAAATTCCAATTACATGTCGGCCACAAGATCAGAAATTCTGTTATTCACCTGTGCACTAGTTGGCAAGACAATCGTGAAGGTATGTTGAAGGCAATATAACACTGATCGCTCCCTGCCAGTGTTCCCCCACTCCGCATGCTTCGTCGTGACAATCCATTTGTTACACCGAAGTGCATTCCTCATGCGCTTTCCATTCGCAAAGACACAGGATATTGTTGTCCCTAATTTTTGACTTGTTAAAAATTGGGATAACCAATCAAAATTTTGATTAAAATTGAAGGTTTTCTTCTCTATGGCACGAATTTCGAGGTGCTAAGATCAACAAATCTCAATTTTAAGTTTATAGTCCTTTGGGTTACTACTTTTTATACATTCTCGTTTGTTTTCGTGAAATTCTGAGTCATTTTCAGTGTGTTTTGGGTCAAATTCGGGTTTTTATAACATCACTGCAAGTAGGAGATTTTGAAGTTCATTACAAGTTACTTTTTATAAAGTAATTGTAATAGCTTTTAAAAGTCCCGATTTTCATTTGCAGTGGCTTTTAAAAAAGCTCGATTCTCTTTAAAAACACTTGTAATTGCATTTTAAAAGCCCGATTTATTTTAAATCACTTGTAAAATGCTTATAAAGGTCCGATTTTGCAAAATTACTTGCAAAGGGGTTTTAAAAGCCCGATTTTACTTAAATTGACTTGCAATCACTTATGAAAACCCCGATTTTCTTTATTTTGTTTGCATTTGTCTTTTAGAAGTCCGATTTTATTAAGAGACTTGTAAATATAGTTGGAAGACCCGATTTTCATTTTGAGTAACTTGCAAAGGGCGTGTAAAAGTCCGACGCCATTCTTCATCTGAGCAATTCGAGTCCTATTTCGTCTTTCTTCCTCTTTTCATGGAAATCTCATGAATCCATATGCTTAAAAATCGGGCTTTCACCTGTAAATATCCAACTCTCTTTCTTTTTCTGAGTTTGTGGATGCGCCTAGGGTTTTCTTCTTCCTCTTTTTGTCTGCAATAAATATTTACAGGTGCGTTTTCTTTATTTCTTTTCTTTCTTACAGTCTTGTATTTTGTTTTTTGTAAATATTTTATGCTTTTATTAATCGTTTTTATTTGAAAATGTGTTTCTTTCATTTGCCATTGCCTCGACTTTAGTAATCATTGGTATATATGTGTTTGTTATTGCTGGCTTCTAAATAATGCATTTTCATTCCAAAACACGTTGGCATTCATTCAACTCGCCTTCATTCTGAAATACGCCTTTCAAATTCCATCATTTTTCAAATAGCCTTTTGTTGTTCTCAGCTGTGAACATTTATTCTCTATTCCATTCGACCTTCATTTGCTTTCACTCCATTCACTCTCCAAACCATTTCGTTTTCATTCCATTTCCATACATTCCGTTTTCATACCATCCGTACTTCTCACTCCATCCCCATTTCCATTTTCTGAAATAGAAAAAGAAATACAACAAAAAAAAATGATACTTTTTGTGGCAAATCGGGTTTTTGTTCACCCATTGCGAGTTGGAGATTTTAACATAGAATGCAAGTTGTGAAAAGTTTGTTTTTAAATCACTTGCAATAACCTTTTAAAATCCCGAAATGCTCTTTTACTTGCAATGTCTCCTCAAAACCCCGACATTCACTTTTCACTTGCAGTCGGCCCCCAAAATCCCGAAATACCATTAAAGTGCTTTAAAATCGGACTTTTTGCCTTTGACTGCAAATGCAATTTAAAAGTTTTGACTTGCACTTTGCAAAGTTGCAGTCTAACTTTTTCATTCGTCATGAAAAGCATATGTCCTTTTCACTCGCAATCAGCCCTCAAAAACCCGAAATGAGTTATAATGCTCATTTCCTGCCCTCAAACAGCCAAATACCATTCTGAGTTTTAGCCTTCGCCATGTCTACGCCTGTAAATGTTAATGATGTCCTGACCTTATGGAACTTTCATCGTAGCCTTGCAGATTCTTGTTCGATGACGGAGGAACCATCTTCTCCACCGAACAAAAAGATGAAGTATAAATATGACAAATACCAGAATGAGATTTCACCTTCTCATGTTGTCTCAAACATTGAGGAAATCAGAGATACGGAGATTGGGCATGTTGATATGTCCGAGTTTTTGGGGAGAGCTGAGAAATCGACTTCTCATCCTATGCAGTTGCTATTGCGAAGTCATATTCATCTGGTTGCTTCCTTTCCTGTTGCTGCCCTAGAGCCAGAGTTCGTCCTTGCATGCGCAGCTCACTTTGATAGAGAATCCAGAACTATTAAAGATGATGATGGGAATGTAGTCATACGGCTTGATCCAGAAACTATTCATAGGGTTTTCAGAGTTCCAGACTCACCCATGTATTCAGATATTTCAATGAAGAGTGCTCTAGATCATTATGAGCAAAAGAAAGAAGATTGTAAACAGCACATTAATACCAAATGGCTTTTGAAGCGTCGAGCTGGTGTGTCTCGGTGGGCCAAGCTGTATCGATCTGATTTCAAAGAAGAGATCAACGATATCATCACTCTCTTGAGCAGAATTATGGGGTTGAAATTCTCTAATGTCTTTGAGAAATGGATGTACAAGTTCATTGTGGTGATTAGAAAGGCACAACACCCAATCTTCTGGGGTGAAATAATTAGTGATAGCTTATGTGAGCAGCTTGCACAAGTTCCTACCACACTCACCTTCTATATGAATTCTTATCTAGTTTATATAGCAGCTTCACTGAGGCAGTTTCCAGGCCTTTCTACTGTTGGAGATAGATCTCTTGTCCCAGTTTGGGAATACTATGATCAGCTGCCTTTGATTCCTAGCAGGGTTCATTACAGAAGAGTTCAAGATGCGTTCTTTGGCTATTTCATGTGCCTTTTTGACAAGAACTTGCAGAACAACAGAGTATCAGATGTTGCTTGGAAAAAAGTTAATGAATATGGTTGCCTTTTTCTTCAGTTTCCTACTTTTACCTATATGAGGGTTGGCTGTTTTGAAGATCAGCCATACATGCTGCCGAGGTATCCAATTGATAAGATCATTTTAATGGAGCTAGCAAGACAGTTGATGATGGTGCATGCACGGCAAGCTGCGCAACACAAAACTGGAGTGAGTATCTCGTCTCATAAGACATTACAGATTGGGAGATACTCCTTAACAAGCACCTCAAAGGCAAAAGCTATGGAAACCGAGATTCAGGAGGTTAAGATGAAAAGATTCAAGGCTAGAGCAGATTTTGATTACAGAGGCATGAAGGACAAGATAAAGAGGGCCTTCACTCATGTGCATCGCCTTGAAGATATTTGGGCAGATCTCTGAACTGAGAAAGAAATCTATAAAATGGACTATTGCAGACTTACAGTTGAGCAGGTTATTGATTTTAATCTCACCTTGATTCCAGAAGGAGTAATTGATGATGGGCTGATTTTAGATCCAGAATATGAAGAACAAAGAGTTGCTGATGCTTCTATTCCAACAATACAATGGTCTAATAAAGAATTAGTTTCTATCTTCGATAGATTTCAGTCAATCTTAGCAAATACTAACTCTTGGCTCAAGAGTATAGGCGTCAAGACTATAAAAATCAGGGTTAATAATGAGGATGATTCAGCTGGACCTGTTGGATTAAAATTAGAAGTCGGGGATAAATCCAAAGAAGGTGCTTCTTCTTCAGGGATAAATCCAAAGAAGGTGCTTCTTCTTCTTCAGGAATGAGAATTAAGCTGAGAGTCAACCGTGTTGTAGAACAACCTTTGGAGGAGCCAACATTAAAAGGGAAAGAGGTTAGAGAGACGCAGATCCAAGTCATTGATTAGCAAGAAGGAGAAGTTCTTCAGTCTCCTACTACTCTAAGTATAGAGTCTCCACATATTGATGCTGCACCAGTATCAGTATTATCTCCTATGTCTCAATTTGACAGCGACATTGATTCCTTTTCAACAGTTTACATTCCTCCTATTGAAACTGCTCTTCATGCATCAACTTCATCAATGGTGACTGCTTCTATAGAAAACATGCATGATAATCTAGAAAATGTTTTTGATGCTAATCCAATGTATCCAAACACATCACAAATAACACTTCCAGAAATTGATACATCTGCTGCAAGCTTTGATTGTTTTATGGCTAATGCTAATCAAAATGCACCTTCCAGTCAAGCTTTTATTGCAATTCAAACCGAGACATCTCCAAGAGTGACAACTGTGACTCAAAATGAATTTGTTGTTGTTTCAAATACGGTTGCTGTTTCAAATGAAGACACTTTGAACCTTCCTCCATGGTTGAGTTCAATTACTCTAAAGAGAAAGAAACAGGCAATCTCTCCAGATGTATTTGATTTTCAGCAGTTGAAGAGATCAAAGCCAAAAGCTGCAAAGAAGGCTAAGACCGTTTCATGGGTAGTTGTGGACAGCAACAAAATGAAGTATGCAGAGATAGCTGAACCCCTTGTAGACAAGTCACCTGAAGAGATGCAAGTTTCTGATTATAAATTCACAAGGGTGGATTTAGGCAAGCAGACACATGCTGGTATGATGCAAGATGCTCAAAATTCAGTAACTATTCTAACACATAGTTACAATGAACTTTTGGCAAAGAAGGAAAAGCTGAAAGAAGAGAATTCACAGCTCATCTCAGTCATTCAGAAGATTGCCAACTCTTTAGAACAGGTTAATCCATTAACTTCTTTCACTTCTGAAGAATCAGTTAAGCAATTGGAGAAAATTGCACAAAAAGCCAAAGCAGTTGATTCTTGGGTAACACAGCTCATTGATCAAAGCATTCCAATGATTGAAAAGACATTACAAGTTCTAAACAATGTCAGAATAGCAAAAATAAAGTTGAATCAGACTTTGGAAGCTTTCCAGCAAAGTTTAGATTCACTTGAAAAAGATTTGAAAATCTGGCATGAAATGGATCAAACCAAGCTACAAATTCTATGCAGCAATTCAATCCTACCAAGCAGAGAAAAATACATAGAATTTGAAGAACTTATGACAAATAAATCATTGGTTATTCAAGATCTCATCAAAGATATTCAAGCTACTCTAGAAATGAATGATGAAGTTCAGCAAGACATCCTGTCTAGCTTTGAGAAGATCCCTTGCAGAGTTTTGAATCATGAAGATGAATTACTTGCAGCTGATATGGTCACTACAGAGATGGCAGCAAATCTTCGTCAAGAGCTGGAATCAGAACATTTTACCATGGATTCGATTCACAAGTTTGTCAATCATAGAATGATCCTTGATAAAATGCAAACTGTTTATGAAGAGCATAGACTAGCAACGATAAGATATTTTGATGTAATCTTGAAGACTGTTGCAGTTGCCAAGAACACACTAGGCCCCGATCCAGCTGAGTTACAAGAAATTATCAGCAGATTTCAATCTTTCAAAGCTAGGATTGATATAGAATAAAATGTTTTATCTTTATGCATTTTTGTTTTCGACAAACTACATGTAAAAACAGATTTTGTAATCGCAAGTGTTTCTTTCACTTGCAGTTTGTAAATTGTAATTACATGTAATCTAATTACAAGTCAAAATAGTTTAGGACTTGTAATTTTGAATAAGTCAATTACAAGTAGTTGGTGGTTGAGAGAATTTCTCAAGTTAGTTGGGATCCTCCCACATTTTTCTCATGACCTCTCTCCTATAAATACTTGAGAGGGTCCTTTGTAAACATATCTTTTTGGCAAGCAAGAAAATTCTGCAGAAATTTATACTCATAAAGACTTTGAGCTTTATAATTGTAAGTTGATTCTTTTCAAATAATATCAAAAAGTTGCAGATTTCAGACTTTGTGTTGAATTCTCGCTTTGTGTCCATTGTGTTCTTACGTCATTTTGGAACACTTCTTTGTGATCATTTGAAGATTGTGGAAGATTGCTAGAGAGAGCTTCAATTAATATATTTTCAGACTTTGTGCTGTCAATATTGAAGATTGAATTTATAGTTTAGAAATTAAGAAGAATTGCAAGTCTTTGTGCTCGTGACGATTCCAATTCATAGTAGTAAATAGATACATCATATTTTTAGACTTTGTGCTGTTTTATGCTGCATATCATCATTAGAGTTATCTTTTAAAAAGGGTAGATAGGATTGCTGATTTTCAAGACTTTGCGCTTGAGGTTGTTTCCCGTCCCGAAGGAAGTGACGGAAGTCTTTTAGCTTTCAAGAAACTTCATTTCCTTTCCATTGATTTTATTACAAACTGCTGTAAGAGTTTTATTTAGAAGTTAATCCTGCTTTTTCTGAAAAGAGAAAAAAGTTTAGTCTTTCCTGAAACAAGAGGAGAGATTATAGTTCCACCCATATTTGATTTTAGTTATTTAGATAGGGGGAGCCTTCCCTTAAATAGGAGAGTTTAACTCACACACTGTGTTGAAATTACCATTTTGCTAAACCTTCTCAGTTCACAAAATATTCAACCAACAGATATATCTCGCTGAAAGCTCCTTTTGTTTTAATCACTGTCGCCGTAACTTACCGCTCTCGGGGAGACTTCATACCGAGAACACAATGTCAAGCCGAAGATCCCCATATAGCTTCATATCGCCATAACCATCCAATTTTCATACCGATAACCCCAACATTGCACTCCACTCGGCAAGATCCCAGGCTCCTCGCCAAGACCACACGCCGAAACACATGAGTCACATCAAGCGGTTATCCTTATTTAATTCACTGTCGCTATAACATCTTATCTTTCTCACCGACAAAGCCCATATGTCTCAAACATGTCGCTATAACTGTGAGCCTTCGGAAAGACGATATATAGAATTCGCTAAGTCACAACGAAAGTCACTCCGACACCATAGATCGCCAAGAGAAAGTAAGACTCATACCGATAAAAGCTCATACAATGCTCCAACGGTGAGACCAGAATAAACTCATGACGAAAGAAAACCAAATGCGAAGTCGGCGAGACATATTCGCATCGCTGGGACCTTAGGCTGAGAGTTACAACCATATACCGAAAGCCGATTGTAGTAAGCCCATTGTAGTCTGTCGGTGTAACATATGGGTATCGCCATGACCCAATACCGAAAGCCCTCCATCTATACCGATGAGCCACCAAAATGCAAAGTCGGGGAAACAAAAGATAGTCGGTATGACACCACCCCGAAAGCTATAGCATATGCCGACGGGGACCTCCACTGTCGCCAAAACAACTTGGAACCTATGCCGATAACCTGCAACAAGAAATAGTGAAACACACACAGGTCGGGGAGACATTTGGATACCTATGCTGACATGGACAAAAAGGTGAAAAATGCAAACACGACGGAAACCATGGAGCCATATGGCAAAAAATGGGTGAAATATGCACATGATAGGACCAATCTGGAAAATTATGAAAGTGGACAATCATGTAAAATCACCAGATTTTTACAGTTCCAACAGGGTTGCAGTTGAGGAGAGGATAAATCGGTCATTTCATTGGAGCTAAATTTGTGGCCAAGGGCCAATTTTGCTATTCGATTGGAGATTCGATTTAAAGAAAATTTTGATGATTTCTTCTTCATCGATTTTTCCCTTAGTGATTGAGTTGATATTTGACATAATCTGATTATATCACAGTCTGTTTTCATACCACCATTTCTAGTCAAGAGGAGGCACGATTTGGCTCATACCTTCCTCATTGACCATTGATTTCAAGAAGGGTTTTGCAGCATTCATTCTAGGAGGATAAGCAAGGAAATCTAATGTTATTAGAAGGAGATTCCAGGCAGGTTACATTTACTATAGAGGTCTAATCACAGTAGTATAGGGGCGGCTTATACTAGGGTGCGATTTTGCAGCTAGAAGGCATCTAAAATTCCAATAAAATCCGAGAAGTATTGGTAGGAGTTTATGAGGCTGGGCGCTACTTCTTTGAGGGTAAACTCGTCAAGCTCAAGGAGAAACGAAACCATTTGTTCAAGCAACCTCCACTTCCAGGTTCCATTGTAAATCATATCAGATTTGACTTTGTATTTGCATCTCATTTGTAAGCATTGACATCTCTACATCATTATATACTTGGGATTACATTCATCAATGGAGAGATACATGTATTGCTTATATCTTGTTGCTTACTAGTTGCATGATATATGTTTGCTCAAATTTCTATTGGTTGTAAGTGACTGTTTGCACAAGGTTTACATGTGTCTTATTGTACCTTATTTTGGGAGTTGAATATTATACATGACAAGTGTTTGCATTAATTCCTAGTTGTTGTAGGTGCAAATTGACAATCTTAAGATGCATTCAAAGTGTTTGACATTATGTCAACTCGATGTTATTGTTAATTACAGTCATGTAAATGTATGAGAGTGGTTAAAAAAAGTATGTATTTCATTATTAATCAAACTAGCACCTTTGGAAGCATTCAAACATCTATTTGCAACACTCAAAACACATCTAAGAAAGAACATATCAAATTGAAAGAACAGACTAGCAAGCTTAAAGTTTACATCAGAAGTGTTTGACAATATTCCTTGAGCGCAAATCCACATCAGTTTGACAAGGGATATTACAGTGGCAATAGATCAGTTTCTTGCCAACCTGTTGGTGTGAAATCAGCTATGCACAAGTCAGTTTGATTTCGTTTTTAGTTGATCAACATGGCAATTCCTAGGAAGCAGTTAAATGCCATGATAAAAGAATTGGAGGAGCTTAGTAAATTGCTTTCATAGCCTGCAACCATAGACAGGTTAGTTCAGTATGTGGCATCCATTTCTAGGGGGTCCGCATCATAGAATAAAAAGGAGGAGAAACAAGAGATCTCTACAGGTGAAGTGTCTAGAAATATTTACAATGAATTTGCAGTAGTTAGTGACCAACATATAGTTGATCCTATGGAGAACAAAAATCAGATTTGCATAGAAAAAGATATGGACCACATGACACTTCATGATGACTCCAAGATTGAAGAAAAAGCAGGTGATGGTTGAAGATGAATCAGTTACATTACAGCAGCCACATGAAGATATGGGTTCTTGTGATGCTTCATTAGGTGAGTCTAGCATTACTTCATCCTATCATGGTGAAAAACCAGATTGTGATTTGAAGGTCCAAGATATATCGGTACATGTGGAAGTTGATCCTTTACTTAGTGGAGCAGCCACTAGTGTTTTGACTACACATGATGAAGGAGACATTTTAAAATGGCATGATGTCATTACTGATTTGTTTGAGGACAATAGCATTATGTCTCATCATTCGCATGAGATAGGAGCTTGTGATCATAAACAAGCAAATGATATGATATCATCCTTTGATGGCAGTCCTACACCCATTGGTAGACATGAAGAAATCAAGAATAAGAGGATCAATTTTGTGTGTTTTGGCATCAAAGAGGTTAAAAGGTCCAAAAGGATGAATGAAGAATGGTTGCAAAAATCCAAAGAGGTTAGATTGGTGGCTGCCAGTGCAAGACAACATCTTCAAGAAGTGAAAGAAAAGGTCAATCTCATCAACACTGCAAGACAAAAAGGGATAGATAACCTTCGAAGACTCCTCACTCAAAGGACAAATCTGAAAATGTACTTTTTTTTAATGATGGTGATGAGGTTGATAAGCTTGGTCAATCAAAGGACTTGGTGAAGATTCTAGACATGAGGAAACAAGAACAGTTTTAGGCTTCTTCATGTGAGGCGGAGGTTGTCCGTAGCTTGGAGACTAAGTTGAAGGTGAAGCAGGATGAGATTATTGCAGCATTATCTCATCATGATAGGATGCACAAATTGATTGAGGATCATCTTTGGGCAGTCCTGTTAAAGAGAAGACAAGAGGGGATTGGAGCAGGATCTTCCCATCATGATTTGCAAGTTGTCAAAGAAGGTATGGGGACAATGAAGTCGAATTATTTGAACCTTCTTTCAGACATAGACACCCTTCTTAGCCTTGTAGGGATCTATTCATATTCCTTGATGAGGAAAGAAGAGGAAGATGATAAGCTCTCTCAAGAGCTTGAGGGCGTTAGGGGTTCTTTGGTGAGTACTTAGTTAGCACAGTCAGGACAATTTCACCTTGATTGCATCTTGAGGTGTGCTCATCAGTTCACTTTCAGCCCACACCCACACAATTTGATGATGTCTTTGATGGCATAGAGAGGTGGGTGGAATATGAAGTGTTCTAGTCAGCTCTGGTATGACTTGTTTCCAACCTCAGATGGTGATTACAAGTTTGGCAGGAATTCTACTTTGTTCTCTCATGATGATTGTCATTTGATTCAGGACTTGGAGACCTGCTGCATTTTGGAGATGGGAGGTATTAGAGTGGCACAACGGGAAGCAATAGGTGGTGGCTTTCCAACAGTGCGGATGCATCAGATTCATCATCACGGTTTTGGGATTGAGTTGATTCAGTAGATTGTGCTAGTGTTGGTGTTACAGGAGCTATTTGGTGATATCTAGGACATTACACAGATCTTCCCTTGGGATCTTGGTGGCACTGAGTCTTTCTTGTTGCTGAGATTTCTCGAGGATAAGCAATTTCTGGGAGGGTGGACTATAATGTCCCTATTTTCATGGTCACTATTCAGAGGATTTAGCCTATTCTTGACCCTCGTAGGCTAAGGAGTGTGGTTAGGGGGTCTTCTTTAGGCAGTTACCCAGTCAGTTGTTGGCTTCTACTCATTGATTTTGGAGTTAATCGAAGGTTTCTTATGATTTGTTGAATGTCGGATAACATACTATGTGATAGCACACTGTTTGATAAAATACTGTTGGATAACATTTGTGTGATAACACACTGTTTGATAACATTTTGTTGGCTAACATATTGTGTTATCATATTGCACTTGATGAGTTATATTTTAATATTATAATAAAGTGCAATTATAATATAATATTATAATGTTATTTGGAGACTTCTAGAAGAGGCCGACCTCTTGAGGTGAAAAAGTATAAATAGAGGATGAGGGCTTGCTTCTCATACACGAAGAGTTTGATAATTGATTTGACAGGTCCATTGTGGAGCCAATGGTTTTTGTAGTTTTGTTTACATTTTCTTTGGGAACGGAAACTCCCATCGATAGCATAACTGAGGTGGTGAAATATCCTCCAAAGGGTTGTAGTTGAGGAGAGGATAAATCAGTCCTTTCATTGGAGCTAAATTTGTGGCCAAGGACCAATTTTGCTATTCGATTGGAGATTCAATTTTGAGGAAAATTTTGATGCTTTTGTCTTCATCAATTTTTCCCTTAGTGATTGAGTTGATATTTGGCATAATCTGATTATATCAGTCTATTTTCAGATCACCATTTCCAGTCAAGAGGAGGCACGATTTGGCTCATACCTTGCTCATTGACCATTGATTTCAAGAAGGGTTTTGCAGTGTTCATTCTAGGAGGATAAGCAAGGAAATTTGATGTTATTAGAAGGAGATTATAGGCAGGCTACATTTACTACAGAGGTCTGATCACAGTAGTATAGGGGCGGCTAATACTAGGGTGCGATTTTGCAGCTAGAAGGTATCTAAAATTCCAATAAAATCTAAGAAGTATTGGTAGGAGTTTATGAGGCTGGGCAGTACTTCTTTGAGGGTAAACTCATCAAGCCCAAGGAGAAATGAAACCATTTGTTCAGGAAGCCTCCACTTCCAGGTTCCATTGTAAATCATATGCAATTGCATCATAGTATTTTTCAATATAGAGTTGTTGTTGCAAGTGGATGTTCATATCAGATTTGACTTTGTATTTGTATCTCATTTGTAAGCGTCAGCATCTCTACATCATTATGTACTTGGGATTACATTCATCAATGGAGAGATAAGTGCATTGCTTATATCTTGTTGCTTACTAGTTGCATGCTATATGTTTGCTCAAATGTCTATTGGTTGTAAGTGACTGTTTGCACAAGGTTTACATGTGTCTTGTTGTACCTTCATTTGGGAGTTGAATATTATACATGACAAGTGTTTGCATTAATGCCTAGTTGTTGTAGGTGAAAATTTACAATCTTAAGATGCATTCAAAGGGTTTGACATTATGTCAATTCGTTGTTATTGTTAATTACAATCATGTAAATGTATGAGAGTGGTCAAGAAAAGTCTATATTTCATTATTAATCAAACTAGCACCTTTGGAAGCATTCAAACATCTATTTGCAGCACTCAAAACACATCTAAGCAAGAACATATCAGACTGAAAGCACAGACCAACAAGCTTAAAGTTTACATCAGAAGTGTTTAACAATATTCCTTGAGTGCAAATCCACAACAGTTTGACAAGGGATATTACACAAAGTTCTTGATATATTTTGGGTATGTTAGAAAAGACATGTAATGCATTTTAAGAAACTGGGTTGCTCTTAGTTTTGGAAAAAATGTATATTTTGCTTAGGGTATAAATCTGGAATTTTCAGCCTCTTATATTCATGAATATATCATTTTATTTGAGTTGATTATTGCTGCAAATCTCTCTATTACCTGCACTATATTTGCCTATCTCAAACTGTTGCAAAATACATCTCAAAACATATCTGGAAACAAAAAAAACAACAGACAGGGGGTGAATAAACTAATGTTAGGGTGCCATTATGAAATGAGATCAGCATGTGCTTCATTGCCATATACAAATCTCAACAAAACTCTTATAATAATATATTTTCCATATTGACAATAAATACAAATCTAATGTTTAAGGTTTGAACTCTATATGTCAAAAAATTGACCTCAAGATGATAGAATATTCAAGAAAATAGAATTAGTGAGATAGATTATACATATAATTAAAAAAATATACACATTTATATACATATCATAAGATTTAATCATTCATTTCTTTATTTATATCATCAATTATACATACAATCTTTCATAATTCAGATATAGAGATACACATCACATATGCTTTGGTGTTATAATTATCTCTTCTCTATTACACATTATCTTTTATCTCCTTTCTTTTTCTTTTTTCCTATTTGTGGTCCATCTATGTGCTATCATGGCCTTTCTAAGTATAGAGACATGTCCCTAAGTTCTTCCCTTGAACATCTTCAACCTTCGAGAGGCACTAGAATACATTTGATATTGCCACAACGTACTTTTTGAGACATTTGGTGACCTTTGGTTTTTTTTTACAGTTCTATAAAGGGATAATATTGTAAGACTTACTTTTTGGTGTTCTAATAGGTTTTCACCATCAATCTCCATCAGGCTTCCCTTTTAGTGTTTCAACCTAATGGGAATAGATCCAATCACCCTTTTAGTTTTCAATTGAATCCATTAAGTCTTAATATTGGATGTCTAACTTGCCAACATCTTCGTATGGGTTAGAATATGTCTTTTCCATAATACATGCTTCAACAAAAAGATGTGCAAAATGATCCATTGCTCCAATTTCCATTTCATTTTATCCACCCAAACACTATTAATAGAATTGCACAAATTATTCAACATGATGGTAGAATATTCTAGTAATTATTTTTATCTATGTATGCAATATCTTAAAAGAAATTGCTTGTTTGATGCATCACACATACACCATGATATCAACATAAGCCCTCTCCACGATAGTCAATGTAGAAGGTTTTGTGACATTAGGGACCACCTGATTAACTTCTTGAAAAATACTTGTTAATTGGCATAAGTGTATATTTACTATCATACTTAGTTCCTTCATCTACATAGTGGTCTTTTAGTCTCTACTCATTTAGTAATTGGTATGAGATTGCATGTTTAACAATTATCATCCCTTGGAACTATACAAACTAGACATCACACTATAGGATACTGAGGCTTGAATAATCCAATTCTCTAAATTATCAATTTGAGCCTTTTTGGGGTATGGTGGTTTGCAACCAATTAACATAGTATTCGTGTAATGTAGATACATTTTTGCATCTATTTTCTAACTATTGTATTTTCTTGTTTAAGTCCCTTTGGCCATTTCTTTGTTTTTGTTGTATTCTACCTAGTTTTTCTCCCTCATAATCCTTAAAACTATTCTCTTTCATCTTCATTTCTTTCTCCCAACCCCTATTTTTTTAGCACACCTTATACAATAACCTCTAGTTTTTTTGTTATACTTGCTAAGAGATCAACCAATATTTGTAGTATCTTTTGTTGTATCAAATTAATCATTTTCCCATACTCTCTTTGTAGAAAAATCTCTTTTCAAAATATTTTTTCTAGCATTTCTCTTTAATACCTCAAGCATGTCCAACTTCTAGGTTGGTGTAATTTGTGTCAAATCTACTTGTAGTCCTATTGATATATTGATCATAATATTAGAGCCTAAGGTTATTGTCCAAAGAATGTATTTTATTCTGTCATATACTTCTTTTTTTTCAATAGGTTGTTCACTAATTGAGGTCATCATTATCTATTTAGATTTATCTTCCTCAACATTTCACTCTCCCACTTTAAAATGAGAACCATTATTGATTCCTTCATTGATTATCTTATCTTCATCACTACCTTCTTTGATTTCCTCATTGGCCTTATCTACAACTGGGTTTATTTCTCTTGTCTATAATCTACATGTGGTGTTGATTGTTTTACATGTGAAGAAGTGGTGTCTTTGTGAGCTTGTTCTTTTTTTTTTTGTCCTTTTTCTCCTTGATCATTGTCTCATAAGCCTTCTGTGTCATCAAAACTACCTCATATAAAAAAAAATTAGTTTCTCATCCTACATGTTATACATTAATGTGTTCACTCAATGTTTTGTCCATAGTTCCCAATCCTTTAGGGATTGAACGTAGCTTATTATTTTCAAGGAAAATTTTATCTTAGTAACTACCTCTTCCCATGCTTGACTTTTGATAAACAATTCAATTTTGAATGTCTCTTCTCTTTTTCTAGCCACTTCTTTTTGCAATTTTATCAATAAATCTATTGGGAATACCTCAACAATTTGTCTTATTGGGTAAAGGATTGTGTATATAAAACCAAGTGAAACCTTTATTATGATATTTTAGTTAGTTGTATTGGTACAAGTGTAAGATTTAGTATCTTTCAAAGGTTTTCCTTTTAAATACAAAGATTGAAATAATTTCATCTAAAACATCTTGTGTCTACTTTGTCTTTGCTTCTTGGCTTTGTAAAAACCCTTTTGTGGTTAAGTTGTTTCCATAGTCTCTATTTCTATTTCTTGCCCCTCCTTTGAAGAATCATCATATTGCACTAGTCCCTTATGTGCCTTTTTTTGTGATTTTGATTGGTCTTACAACTGCTCTTCTTTCTTTCTTTTCTTAGCTCATTTTTAGTAGAGGATTTTGTTGTTTCTTCTATTGGTTTCATTTGTGGGGAAGGAATTATTTCTATGCATATAGTTTCTTTCATAGGGCCCTTCATTTTCTTTCCCTTGCATTTAATGATTGAGTTTTCTTTCTTAACTCTTCTTTAGTTGATGTTTTCTTTATTTTTGAATGATTGATCTTGAATTTTTCCTTTGTGGAGGGAAGCTCTTCTTGAAGATCCTAATCTTTTCCACCTCCTTTTATCCTACTTGTAATGAAACAACTTATACAATAATAATTCACTTTGACAAGGATACCTCCAATAGCCTTCACTAAGAACTCAATATTCAACATGCTGATAATAATTAACCTATACCTCCTACATATACCATACTTATTGGACTTAGATACCAACCAGGCTGACCTAGATACTTAAGTATAACTCCTAGGAAGATCTAAATACCTATACACGAGTATAATGATTATTTAACTTGTTTAAGAGTTAAGGCAACCAAAAACCGACTACTAATAACCCAATACTCACTCTAGGGTTAGGGGCATAAAACTACTATTTTTCTTAATCTATCCTTGTTCCACCTTATGTGTGGGACATGAGATCTTGTATTTTCTTGGGTATTTTATTTCCTTTTCATTTCTATTGTCATTTTTTTCCTGTACATATGTACATATGTATTGATCTTATTATTGATGTTGTCCTCCACATTTTTAAATTTTCCACAATTGGGTCTTAGCTCAGGATTTCCAATAATTGGTCAGTTGCCTTGTAGGGAAGTTCTAGAATAAAAAATTCCCTTAGTTCAATAACCTCTAAGTAGATTTAGTCTTTATCCAATACATACACATCATTCTCTAGTTTTTATACTACTTTGTAGTATAATTTCTCCATTTGTTGCACTTTTGTTAGGAATTTTGAAAAGAAGCATCCTAACCATATTGATATACCTTACTATCAAGGAAACTATCTATACTATCTATAATTTAGCTATCTATCGATTTATTTTCTCCATATGCACTTCCCAACACAAGGCAATTCACTCAAAAGTAAAGAGCTGGGAAATTTTTTAATGAACTATATATGAATGCATAGTGGGTATTGATGTAGGGGCTCTTTATTTTGGTTTCCAATTTTGATTCTCAGTTTGTATTTTTGTGTGTGGTGTTGTTTTTGGTGGGCTAATTCTTGCCTTGTTTTAGTTTTTATTTGACATGTGTCTTGGTGTTGTTGGAAAGCACGTTCCCATGAAGATTGTTCTCCAAAATCGATAAACCAAATTCCAAGAAGAAAATAAGACAGCTTTTGGAACGATTGAATAAAAGGCATCACCCCAATCTTGGATGGTAGTTGTGGCTAGAGGATCGTGGTTTTGGAGGGTGGCTACTAGATAGAAGAAAGAGAGAAGCCGTTATGGAAAGAGGGAGGAGCATCGATTCATTTTATGGAACTGAGCCAAGTAGAAGAGAAAGATAACAGAGAAGAAGACAAGGGAGGAGCCGCTGGGTTAATCAGGGATGAATATCGGTTCCCTAGAATCAATGTAATCAGATGTGGGCATCGCCTTCAATGCATGATTGCTCTTCTTTTCTGTTCTGTCATTTGGATGATGGCGGAAAGTATATAAGTTGCTATTGTCATGTTTAGAATCGATCTCCAAGATGTGAAATTCAAATAGTTTTAATTCAGTCTATTATACTCACTACCGTGTAACTTGAGGAACTGTGTTTTCTTTTGTTGTGCAATGTGTATGGTCTCTTTTCTTTTTGGACCGTTGTGCGTAAGTTTTTTTGGCTAGCTGCCATCCACTTGCGTGGGGAAGGATAATGACACTGTATTGGAATCAATTGTTGTGTTAAGTTCTTGGTTTCCATTCTCAGTTTGGTCAGTTTGGTGTTTGTTGGTTAACAGATTTGTCACTTCAGTTTTATACTCTTTTGTCCATGTCAATGACAATCCGACCAACATTTGAGTCACTTGCAATGTTATTTGTAAGTGTTCTTTGCTTATTTTGTAAGGCGTAGCTACCTTTGAAAGATGTGCAATGAATGAAAACATGGTATGCTTTTAACCAGAAAGCAGAAAAGGAAAACTAACAATTGTGCATAACCATGACACAGATGCCATGGATTAATTTAGAATGAAATGAATGTGAACAAATGACTCAAAGTCCACTTATCCCACACCCACAAATGATACTCAGGAAAAGAAAGAACAGCAAACCTTTTTCAACAGATGATTTAATCCGAATTCAAAGCCTCATAAATAACACAGTTCATTGCAATCAAAGGAAAAACATTAATAAGTTCAAAGATTCAAAAATATCTCCTTTATTCCTCCAATGCCAAAATGTGAGTTCATGGTGCAGACTCAACACCCCAGTACAACAAAATTGTGTTTAAAAAGAATTATTGCTTTCTGAATAGCTGGAAAAAGATCCTCTTAATGTCTACCAATTGCATATTTATAAACTCATCTCCGGAAGCCTTTCCATTCCCGTAACTATTTCTTTTCATGCTCCCGCATAATCATTTCTTGATAGCCTTCCATATTCCCCTTTTGAGAACATTTTGGTTTCTATGGTAACCTTTATTCTTCTTGTGGCTCTTGATTTCTTGGTTTTATTCATAAGTTGCTAGTGGTCTTAGGTGGCATAATACATCTTTAAGGTGTAGTTTTAACCTTAAATGCCACATGATGGTCTATATTGTTGACCAATCGAAGGGAGCATGAATTTTGTTTCTGCAATCTAAATGGGGGATTTAGCTCTTTTTGTACATCTATGACATTTAGAAATAGCACACAATGTGGTTTTGCTTCTTGACAGAACAAAGGTACTGTTCGTTTTTTGATGCATTAAGCTCTAAAGAGAACTCATTGTTCTTCTCATGATACAGGCAAGTTCCTCCATATGTTCCTCAACAACACAACTCTACATAAACTTCATTAGCACGTATCTTGGAAGACCTCCAAATGTTACAATTGAATCATGTGCTCGAGCTGCCCATTGCACGAGAAGTCGCCGAATACCAGCAAAATGATTACCATACTATGATTTTCGCCATCCATCCACCATGGCGCCATTTACCTGGAGTATCTCACTGATCCTTTAGTCCACATTATGTCCTGAACATCTTTTGAAGGTGGAAACAAGGTGTATTACATTGTTTCTTGTATATTTTGATAACCGAGGAAGATATATAGTTGTAGACACACTCCAACTATCTCAAGCAAGATAATCCCTCTAGATGATTCGCAGATCCACATATATCAACAATCTTCACTTGTCAAGATAGCACACAAGGGAATATTTCCACCAATCAACACACCTCCAACAAGCCCTAAACAAATATTCAAGCTTGTCGGGTCATCGACATATTTTGGAACTTTTGAACCTTTAATCAAGAGTTCGGGAGTTCCAAAAACTCCCGACTCCCCAACTTAGTGACTTGGTCTTCATAAAATTTCATATTTGTTTACCGTCTAAAATGAAGAGATTGGGCAACTATTGAACTTGTAATAATGAGTTCAAAAACTTTAGCAAACCTCTGACTTAATAACTATGATGTGACAAGTGGAATATTTGACTCAAATGAAGTCTTCACTTTAAAACTTAGCAAACATTATCACCATGAATAAAAATATCCCCGATGCATTTATTTACTCTTCAAGCATTTGAAAATATATCCTCATGAATCAAATGTGGATTGTCTATATCCACTAGGTTTGATTCATTATTGTTGCAAATTTCATTAGTTGGCCTTGTCTGTCGTCATTTGTGCATTAGTATGTTGTTTCAGGATTGAGAGGATGGATGGTTAGAGTATTTTATTAGTTGGTTCATGGGACTTGTAGCATGTGGTTTGATCATGATGTCATGATAGCTTGTTACATTCATTGGTTATACACTTTCAATGGGAGATTTTGACAGTGATGACGACGATGTTGGATTAGATTGGTTTGTGATGATTTGATGGTGGTTGTATGCATCTTCTTGGTTTGGGGATCTTGGTTTCACTTGGTATGTTACTGATATTATAGTTGAGTGTGTGTAGACCATGATGATATTATTTCATGGTTTACTCTTGATACCGGTTTATAGTTTTGGCATGATATGTGTTCTCTTGGGACCAGGATGTTTGCATTGGTGCATGTAATCTCCTAGGAGGATATGGTTAGATCATGTTGTCATGATAGATTCCTGATTCTGCAATTGGAGCTTTGACATTGATCTTGGTAGTTCTCTTTATATTGAGTACATTGATCATTTGCTTGATTACTTCATGATGGTGCTATGTTTCATTTGGAGTTTGGAATGTATTGATCGGTTATAGGTGCTCATGGATACTTAGAGTCGTAGGTGATGGTTGGAATTCTCTTGTGATTAAAGACATTTGCTTGAGATGGTTACTCTTTGGAGGTTTCAACAGGAAGACCAAGGAGCTTTCACCTGGATATGGATGTGAGTTCATGATGGGTTGATAGAGGATATTGTTCTTGGAGTGAGTCATGATGGCTTGGTTAGCCTGGAGGAGCATTCTCATTCCCACTCTTGGTCTACTCGACAGTTTATCATTTTAGAGGTATTGCCCATTATTACTTTCAGATGTGTTATGTTTTATGCTTTGATTTCTCATGGGATTGAGTTGATTCATGGTGATTGATTTTGGATACTCATTTGAGGATTGTTTCGCATGAGTTTATATGCTTTATCTTTCATAGATATGGATCTTGAGCTATGGATAGTTAGTTCTAGAGGATTCATTTTGAGGGATGTTATTGGTTATCTCCTTGTGCATTTTAGTTTATGATATCATTCCTTGATGAGGAATTAATGAGATGGTTTATGCGTTGATTTTTTAGATTTGGGAATGGTTACTTTGAGTTTGATATTCTTGATTAGAGAGGCTTACATCCATGTTGGTATTGTTACATGGTTCATATGTTGTACTTGGTCTATGAGATTGGGTATTATGGATGTTGTTGAGGCTTTTCGTTTGGGGTTGTTAGGAGATATTACTTGACACAACATTACACTTTTGAGGTGTTGGTAGAAGGATATTATGGTTTACAGGTTTTCTCTCTTCATGGTTCCTTCCTAGATGTTCATGTTTTTGGGAGGATGGTGGCAACATGTTGTGAGAGATTATGCAACTCTTTGGGTTGTATGTGTGGATCATTGTTATTTTTCTTGGTACTTCATGCTTTGATTTACTTATCACACCTTGATATAGTGTTGATTGGTAGACTTGATATGCTTTGACATTTCCTATGCAGTGGGAGTTCCTGGATATGTATATTCTTCTATGACAGGTTTAATATAGGGAGCTTGATTATGGTTTATGGGTTGCATATGTTCTTGGCATGAGTTTACTGATGTATTGATACCTTGGAGGTATGGATGGTTGAATGTATTAGCATGTGTTGTGGATGTTATTTCTGATAATGTGAGTTTTTTCTTCATGACAACAGCTTGGTTAGAGCCTTTGTTATCACTCGGATTTTTTGCTTGTGTTCTTAGATTGGTGCATCTTCACCTTGGCATGTTCCTTTTCTTCCGTAGGTGGCACATTGGAGGATGAGGAGTTTTTACTTGAGACGGTGGTCGCTTTGTTCTTATTGCAGGTATCTTGATGGAGAACGAGAGCATGTTGGAGATTCATGTGATTTCATGTATGGCTATGATGATGTATTTCATGTATTGATCCCTTATGCAATGCATACAACAAGTGGGAGAATGTTAGGATATGGTGTTGTACACCATTGCATAAAATAATTTATTATGATGTTGTAATTAAATAATTATTTAGTTGTGGTGCACCTAGGTGGTGTGGTTAAGTACATGTTTAGTGGATAAGGTTGGCTGAGTGGTTTGGTTGTCATTATTGAGTCTTTCTGAGGATTGCATATGTGAAACATGGCATGGGATGTGTGGATTCATGCTTGGACACATGAGGATGCATTGAGAGGCTTGATGCTTCAGAGGTATTCATTGTAACTCTTGTATTGCTTTATTGCTAAATAAAATGATGGAGTATGGATGCTTTTGGAGGCTGGATTTTTCCCTCTTGAGGGTTTTCCTAAGGTATATCATGTTTCATCTTTGATGGGTATGTTGTCTATTCTCTTGCATATGGATTCTGAGTACTTATTTGCATAAATTTATATTTTGGGTTATGTGGAAGTTGTCATTAGATGGCTGCAAATTTCCCTACATTTATGACTATCTTGATTGCTTCCTTTATTATTAGAAATTGCCAATCCAAATACATACAATCTTCATGAATCTAGCTCAATATTGATCTTATCCATATATGTTCCTCCTTAAGGCTTGCTTTTTTCCCTCCAAATTCCTAACTTTAATCTTCTAATATACTTATTTGCAATAAGATACTTGAGCATTGTGGGATTCTTTGACTCTTGGATTTACTTTACAAATTTAGAGTGGTCCATCTTAGCTTTACATGAATGTACATATGCACGTCTTCAACATACACCACTCTTATGAGGATATTTGATCATGCTCATTCCAAATAATTCTACATTGCTTTCCACGAGAATGGATTATAAATGGGCATCTTTAGGTTCTCTACTTCTCTGATTTGTGGTGCTAGAGTATTCTTCATTGGTCTCCTCAAATTTTGCTTTAATTCTTTCCTTAGATTATAAATCCTCATTCTTATTGTAGCTACTTGTATTTTTCTTAAGTTCACTTTCTCACTTTTTTTAGTGACTGTCACACTCTCCCTTGACTTCCTTTTATAACTTTCTTGTTCACTTTGTTAACATCAATCTAAGCTCAATAGCGCTTCCACCCATTTCTTTGCTACTTTTTCCTTTTATATTTGGTGGTTATTTTTTATTTGTGTGGTGAATATTTATTCAATCCAACTAAGACTTGCATGATACATCTATAATACATATGCTACATGGTGTCCCTATGACACCTATTTTCTCTAATTTTTACTTGCAAGCCCTATATAATAGAGTTTTAGTGGAAATCCATTTACTTAACTACCCAATAATTTATTAGTTAAAGATTTTAATTTAGTAGGTCCTGATCTTTTTATATAGTCTATCTGATAAGGTCCAAACCTATTGAAAATGTGAAACAAAAAAGAGCACAAAGCTCCAATACCTCAAATTAATCATTCATCTTCAATAGATCATTATTACATTCAATGTATTTGTATAGCCATACAACCTACAACTTCCCAACAACTAACTAATAAATAATCTCAACTAACTAAAGTGATTATTACACAATCACTTGCATTATTAATTATTATTAAATATAATCTATGTTAAGAAATAGTTTCTAATACCCCCTTTAGTGCTAACATAGGAATTTTATTTTGTTCTTACAATATCAACAACTAAACTATCTTAGGTTTTCCCCCCTTCAATGAAATCTTTTGATGTTAACTTCCACCAATAATGCATCCAATTACAATGTGCAAATACAAAATTTGTTACACCCTTATGACTCCATACAAAAATGAAATTGACAATTCAAATACTTGTGTCTTTTGCATCACACTGCAAATTAAATATGAATTTAATTCTAAAAAAAAATCTAGGTTTTGTGCTCTTAGTCAACAGATTTCTAGAACATTTTAAATTTTTGAATTTCATTAAGAAATGAGAAATACATCGCAATTTTATTGAGACTGCGTTAAATTGTCATTTTAAAGTCAGAACAATATACCAACAATAAAATGGTGCTTGATGAAAACATGATTCCTCCTTTACACCAACTAAATTTTCATCAAAGAGCAGGATGATAGATCCATACCAATCTAACCCTCTAACTAAAAGATAAAAAACTTCTTCTCAACCACCTTAACCTTCTGCACCTTTTTGCAACACCTCTGATTTTTTGCATTTTTTAATATATAATTTTTTGAAATTTTCATATGAAAATGAACAAATTGGAAATAAAAACTATGAAAAGAGTGAACAATATGGAGAGATGAGAAAAACCACATGCACATGGATGATAAGTTCCAATAGATTTGCATGTGATCTACACTACGCCTCTAATAACAAAATGCAAGAATGATGGACAAACATCAATGGTTATTACATGTGTGATCTACATTTATTGGCCCTTGTATGCACTGTGTTGTAGAGGAAAAACAAATGAATGGAAGGCAACCAAATAGGTCCATAAAAATTTCTCTGATACCATATTGAAAATGTGAAACAAAAAAGAGTGCAAAGCTCTAATACCACAATTAATCATTCATCTTCAACTCATTATTATTACATTCAATAAATTTATATAGCCATACAACCTATAACTAGCTAAAAACTAACTAATAACTAATCTCAACTAACTAAAGTGATTATTATATAATCACTTACGTTATTGATTATTATTTAATAATCTATGTTAAGCACTAATTTCTAACAAAACCATCTTATTTTCAACTTGCATGGATTTTTAAACTTATTGTCATACAAAAATACATCTCCTAGTTCTTGTTGTTTTCCCTTGATATTGTAGTCATGCTATGATTTTTGTTGCTTCTTCTCCAAAATTTGATTATATGTTGTAATTAATCTTCACTTAATTTCCCCAATTCAATCAACATGTATTTTATAAATTTTTCCTCATTCAATCTTGTAAAGATAACTAATCTTGGATTTAGAACCATATATTGTATTAGCAATGTTGAATCTACACCATATACTAGTTGAAATGTGTAAAAATTTATCAACCTTTTGTGTGTTGTACAGTAAGCCCATGGTATCACAAGGATCTTTTGGTCCCAATTAGTTATATTTTCATTGCATACCTTTGTCAATGAATTTCCTGCCCAATATTTTACTTTTACCAAATATCTTCCTTGTTCCATTTTGTTGGGGGTGATAAAGTGTTCTTTTACTATGGATACCCATAAAACTATTCAAAATTTACCTAATTGTTTTGTTGATGAAGCTTCCTTTGATTATTTTTATGGTTATTGAGCAACAAAATTTTGTAATGATATTCCCATATATAAACTTTATTTTGGTCTTAGTTGTGTAATCCTTTGTAGGCGTCATATTTTCCGACCTAGTTAGTTATTCAATCTCAATTATAATGAATTGGATGTAGATTTACATACAAGAGGATCGATAGGGCCTATAAAATCAATAGCCTATTTTCAATTGGTGCTAATGTCAAAATTAGCTGCATAGACATCTCATCTATTATGGTTGAATTTCCAACCCCTTGACAAAAAGTATCATTTCCTAACGTACATGTGAGCATCCTTAAACAAAATTGGCTACCATAAACTTTCCAACATGGCCTTCCTAGTTCTACCATTATTGAATTTGTGTACTTCAAATACACCTTCATGCACCTCCCATAGTACATCATGTCTCTCATGTTCTAACACATCTCTAACAATCTCATATTTACTGATAATATACAATCCCCCTTGAATTAATGTGTATAGGAGTACTTGTAATGTCAAACTCCTTTTCTCTTCTCTAGATCTCTTTGTCAGATACTAGTTGCCAAAAATTTTGCAATGTGATAGCTCTGGTGGCACTATATTCACCTAGAATAGGTGTACATGAGGAAAGTGGTTCTCAACTCGTTATTCTTCCTCTTCTATTTCAATCCTTCATGAATCATTTGGACCTTGATTATATTTCCCTGGCTTACCATCACTTTGAAATCAATTTCTTAAAATAGCACGAACCGTCTACAAAGGTGGCCATAAATTACTAGTCAATTCATTAAGTATTTGAATGGATTACAACTAGTGTAAACAATAAACAAAATGGCTAAAAGGTAGTGCTTGAATTTTTGTAACACAAACACCATATTTAATGCTTCCCATTCCATTGTGATGTAGTTATTTTTTGCTAATGCAGGACATTTGCTTGTGAATGCCATTGGATGGTCTTTCTTACCCCTTTATTGTGCTACTATTGCACCAATAGTTGATCTAGACACATCCACATGCACATGGAATGCCAAATTCTAATCAATAAAATTAAAATAGGCACATCTACAATTATATTCTTTAGAATTTGTCAAATGATTCATGAATTTTTTAGTCCATTCAAACTTATTATTATTTTTATTTTTCAATAATTCCTCTATTAGGTCTACTATTGAAGCATAATTCTTGGTAAGTATTTTATGATGCATAGTATATGCATGCAAAGTATTTGTCTCAAGTACATTTCTTGGAGGAGGAAAATTAAGAATTATTGCAACATTTAGGGGGGTCCACCATCATTCCTTACAAATAATGTGTCCTAGTAATGTCCCAAATGATGTATAAAAAATGAATTTCCTTATATTTAATAAAATATTGAGACTATGACATATTTGAAACATTAGTCTAAGTGTTTGAACATGGTCTTTCATTAGTAGCACACTATCAAGTCATCTGGAAATATACTTCCAAGAAGTCATGTATAAAATATTTGAGTGCATCCACCATTATTTTATTGAATATTGTTAGTGCATTTTTAGATCAAAATATATCATTGTATACATATAATCTCATCATTTAGTTGCAAATGTCATATTTGGTTGATTTTACTCCTTAATCTTTACCCAATGGGAGCCAAAGAATCCATCAACGAATGAATGCATTTCTTTATCGACAACCATTTCTAGTCCTTTTTTAGTAAAGGGTGTAGGAAAGGGATCATGAATACATGCTTTATTTAACTCAGTGAAGGCCATATATATTTTAATTTTACCAATCTTATTATTTTGGGTTGCCATTGCGTTGATATAGTTTCATCTTGACCTTCACTTTAACATTGAGATTAAGCCTATATGATTTTTCTTTTGTGTCTTTCCATTTGTGTGAAGTGAAAAATGCATTATAAGTGCTAGGAAATTCAAGAAAAACCTTAAAAAATACACAAATCAAGCAAAACTCAAGATTAGGGCATAAGAACTCAAACCTATTTGAAATTTGACGAATTTCAAGTATGTCGTAGAGCTTGATGCGTAGATTGCACCATTGTGATCAGATTCGGTGTGTGCTCACATAAATTTGACAACATAATGACATCAATTTTCTCAAAAGATTATGGATTCTTGAAAATAGTTAAGTGTTTAGTCTTTGATGAGAGGGTGAATAGGATCAAGGGGTGAGACTGAAAGTTGGAGATCAATGGTTGAGAAGATTTGAGACATCTCAACTCATGAGGTGATGCAAAGTGGTATCATCGGAGGAAAGGGAGGAGAGTTGACCTCTCAAGACCTAGGATGGTGACAAGTGTCACCATGTGAAGGCTTGAGAGAGAAATGGGTACCTTGCAAGTACCTAGGGGGTGGACAAGATCTCCCTCATAAAGGCCTTTCTTGTCTCACCTTCCACAATGGTGATGTGGAGGGGAATAAAAGGAATTTAAAATTCCTTAGGTGTACTTTGAAGAGGGGACCTATGTGGGGTTGCTTCTCCAAAAAGGAAAAGCCTGTGAGGCTGAGTGGACAAGGTAGAGGGCAATAAATAGAAAGGATATTATCCCTTTCTTAAATAAGGGATTAAGAATGTGCAAGTGTTTACGTAATGGACTAGGTGGGGATTAGGGTTAATGAATAAATGATTATGAGGCAAGTGGAAAAATTTGGAGGATGTGACACCTATTAATCAAGGATTAAGTGTGTGCACATCATTAATCAAGGGATTAGGATTACAAATAGGAACGATGTGACAAGGGGAGAGAGAAAATTTAAGAATTAAATATTTTATTTAATTATTGTGAGGTGATAAAAAATATTAAATTAAATAAATGGGGGTATTTATTTGATTTAAAAAGGAAGGGGGACAAAAGGTAATGTAATCAATTAATTAATTAATTACCTTAGAAATTTAGAGGACTTAGGAAAATTGACAATATTAACTAATAATTGCAATAGTTTTTAATTAATGTGGATAGGAAGGAGTTAAATTAAATGACGAGGTAAAAGTGACCAAACGCAAGTGGTCAATTGTAGGCGTCTACATTTTGTCCCTCTTGAAATAAAATTTTAAAGAAGATTAAAATATAGCCAACTCAAAAGAAAATTGGATGAGAAGATGCCCCAGTGTGGAGGACTCAAAAGAAAAGAAGGAAGGGTGGTATAGGAATGATGCCTCCTCAAGAGGGTGGACGGGAAAAAGGGGCCTGGGTTACCTCTCAAAAGATAAAAAAAGGACAGCAATAGATTTGTGATGAAAATGAGGAGGGATGGCAAATGAATGGAGGAAAACAGAGCTACGAGGATGAGTGTGGGAGAAAAAATGGGTAATTAGGGTTTATTATAAATAGTAATTAGGGGCTAATCACTATTCATTTTAACCCTAAGCATTTGAGAGCCCAAACAGAGTTGAGCAAGCAGAATGGTGTAGGGACAAGTGATTACACATCGACAGACCTCATGAGGGCAAGAGCGCGGAGAGGAGAGTGAGACAATCAGACATTCCTTTCAACTTTACCTTATACGTTTGATTTGATTGCATTTATTATAAGTCAAAGTCAAAGTTCAGCATATCCACCCATCACAATAGGGTGAATCTACCCATGTAGGAGGAAGGGAAGATGTGCCCTCAATGAGTGGATCTGTCTGCACTCAGGTGGATGTATCAATGGGCAGGTGTAATACAGATGGGTAGATGCGCCTAGGATAGGTAGATCTACTAGGGAAGGGGTAGATCTTCCAAAGAGTGGATCTTTAGTAGATGGGCAGATGTGTCTAGAATAGGCAGATCTACCAGAGGTTAGCTGGATCTTCCAAAAGGCAGATCCGCAGGTAGATGGGAAGATGTGGAGGAAAGGGGGATTCAAGGGGCAGATCCGTTATAGTAGAGGAGGATGTGTTGCACAAAGGAATATTTTCCAAAGGAAGGGAAATTTTGTTGAAAGGCATATCTATGGTGGATAGGTGGATTTTCCCAAGGGGCAGATCTATTGAAGAACATATGGATACACCTCGCAGGGGTGGATCCATTAGAGGATAGGAAAATGTATCCAAGGGGTGGATTTGCTAGAGAAGTTAGAAAAAAATATTGGATAGGAAGGAGAGAAAAACCTGACACGCAAACATGATGAATGCAGGTGACAATGAGTCTATGGACTCGTGAGAGGAGATCAACAATGTTGTAGATTGCGACATGTAGTTTATAGATATTGTGTGTGTGAAATGTGTAAAGTTAGTATCAACACAAACCTTAATGAAATGATTTACATTAAAGATTCAAATCAAACAATTTATTCTAATTTGCAACAAACTAAATCTTTCAAGAACGTTTCATTGTCCTCTATTCTTAATGATTCTTTTAACCTTTTGGCCCTCAGATTTCTATGTACACAATGGCTATTAGAATGACACTTAAGAAATGAGATTAGTATTCAACATGCAAGCCAACTAAATGCCTACATGAAACTATATGCAAACAATGATGATGAATGATATGATGAAGGGATGATGGTGATTATGATAAATAAACAAGTGGAGGTGGATGCTATGGTATTGAACTGGAATGATCTATATATGATTCTACATATGCTCAAATGCAAACTAAAAATGACTAAGATGATACTCCATATGCTCAAATGAAAACTTAAAATGAACTAATCTAAAATGCAACTATGATGCAAGATTTAAAGCTAAGATGTAAATGCAAAGCAAAACATGATGTAAAGACTAGCTATAAGACTCCAAAATTCTCCAAGATCTAATGATAAAACCTGCATGATAACTTTACTTCAAATGTGGATGCAAAATACAAGGCCCAAGGGTTGTATTTATAGCCTTTTCCAAGCATATAGTGAGGTGGCAATAATCAACGGTCCAGATTCGAATAAGAAAAATGGATGGTGAAGATGAAGAGAATCAAGATGTTTTCCCCTTGACCAAAGACAACATGTCATTTGGATGGAAGAATCTCTTGACCAATGGGAAATGTGCCATTTGGATGGAAGATTCAAGTGTGAGAAGAGAAAACCATGTGCTTCCAAAATTGGTGGAAGTGTGGGAGGAATAAGTCATGCGCTCCAAAATTGGTGGAAGTGTGGGAGGAATAAGTCATGTGCTCCAAAATTGGTGGAAGTGTGTGAGGAATGAGCCATTGCTTTTTAAAATGAGTTTGAAGATCTAATTCTAATTAAAAAATAGAGTTATTTATTTTCATGTGACCTTGGTGAGGTGGCACAAAAGTTGTAGAAATGTGCTCTAATTCCTAATTGGATTTAGTGAAGATTAATTAAATAAAACAAGGTTAAAACAAGTTTAGGGAACCTTGTTTATTTAATTAATTTAGAAGAATATGTTTTAGATTTGGAGAATTAGAGAAGGGTGAACAATATAAATAAATTGAGAATTTATTTATACGTAGTTGGAATATTAATCAAATGGCTAGTATTTAATTAATTAAAGGTGATGACCATTTTTAGGTGTATACATTTTTACCCTCTTTGAAGTAATGTGTTTACACGTTACTTCAAAGAAAAATTTGATACCAATGCTTAGAAAAGTTTTCGATGCCCTAGACGTTGATTTTTTAGGTATTGCCAAATATATGCCCCCTCAAGAGATAAATCGGTAAAATGTGGAATTTTTGATGTTTTGCCAAGGATTCGACGATTGTGTGATGATTTTATAGTGATGTGATGATGATACAACGTTAAACTAATGATACTATGATTTCAAATACGATTTATCTCTCAAAATTTGATTATACACTCTCTCCTTGAACAATTTTGATTAGTTAAATCCCATTTTTGATAATACATCCCACCATAATTCCCTCCATTGTCCTTTAAAAAGGTAAAAAGTGGGAAAAGTGAATTCATTTGCACATTGTGAGTTTTGGAGAATTTGGAGAGTGGAGAGGTAGAGAAAGATGGAGATCCCTTCTCACAAGCATCGTTTCAAGCGCCTTCGCCGCCATGGTCATCCTGCTGCAGCTAGACCTGTGGTACGCATTACAAAAAACCTCCTTTAGTCATTTTCCCACCTTTTTATTGATGTTTGAACTTGGTAGATAGGTGTTGTAGGCCATTTAAAGTCATTTTTGCACTTTTGGGGGTATTTTTGTTGTTTTCAAGTCATTTTTGGGAGTTTCTGGGAGTTTTGGTGCCTCTTGCTTGTGTTTTGGCACCTTTTGCTTGTGTTTTGGCACCTTTTGCTTGTGTTGTGGCGCCTTTTGCTTATGTTTTGGTGCATTTTGCAAGCTTAACTTCATGTTTTGACCCTTTTCCCCCTAAAATCGCGCCTTTGGGGTCCCAAATGGCACCTTCTGCTCATTCTGTGGTGCCTTTGGGGTCCCAAATGGCACCTTTTGCAATCTTGGGGGTTTTCCCCTATTGTTTTGCTTGTCCGATGATGTTTGATTGATTAAAGTTCTCCTAGTTATGTCAAATGTTGCATTGTTGATGTTTGTTGAGGCTTGTATGATGTTCATGAATTATGTTAGTCATTGCATTGTTCTATTCAGTGATGCTTTTGATTGATCTCAGTATGATTGTGTGATGTTTGTTGCTTGATTTGATGTTTGATAAGATAGTTGATGATTTGATCTTATGATAGGTGAGAGTCAAATGATAGGATACCTTGATGATGTTTCAACCTCATGATAGGTGAGGATCGATGATAGGATTGATGATGCATCGACCTCATGATTAGTGAGGATCGATGGTAGGATTCACTGATGTATCGACCTCATGATAGGTGAGGATCGATGATAGGATTGATGATGTATCGACCTCATGATAGGTGAGAATCGATGGTTGGATTCACTGATGTATCAACCTCATGATAGGTGAGGATCGATGATAGGATTGATGATATATCGACCTCATGATAGGTGAGGATCGATGGTAGGATTGATGATGTATCGACCTAATGATAGGTGAGGATCGATGATAGGATTGATGATGTATCGACCTCATGATAGGTGAGGATCGATGATAGGATTGATGATGTATCGACCTCATGATAGGTGAGAATTGATAATAGGACTCACTGATGTATCAACCTCATGATAGGTGAGGATCGATGATAGGATTCACTGATGATTTTCTTGATTGAACATGATTTTTTTGACTGATGATCTTGATTGGACATGATTTGATTGACTGATGAACTTGATTGAACATTGTGTTAGGGATAAATTTGATAGATTGATTGATGTGATGCTGATTTGTTTTCTATAATATGATTAGGAGGAATTCAATGTGCTCCAGTCTCGGGAGTGTTTCCCGAAGACGTGGGAGATGGTTCGTTAGTTGACTCAGGCAGATTTAGATATTGTCACTTATTGTGGGTTGACATCCTTGTTAGATATACCCCAGTATAGGATTAATAGGGGTTTGTTGATTGCTCTAGCGGAGAGGTGGCATAGTGACCACAATACCTTTCATCTGGCTACTGGGGAGATGATAGTTACTCTGAAGGATGTTTATCGTATCCTATGGATTCCAGTGATGGGCGAGATAGTTTTTTATGACAGAGTAGAGCAGGGCAGGACTGATGCCTTGTGTAGGATTTTCTGAGATGATCATGTTTCAGGCCATTGGGTCCCCTGGCAGGAGATGGTGGGAAGATATGATCCTCTACCGTGTGTTCTTTCCGGGTTTGTTGGCGGATTCCTTTGTCCTGACCGTAGGTCAAAGGGATTTTTGGTGGGTTGGGGTTGAGTATTGGAGCGTATGACACTGGAGGGGACCAAATATGCATGGGATTCGTGTATATTAGCCCATTTGTATCATGATTTGCACTAGGTTGTGTATTGTGGGGCGACAAGCCTCTCTTTCAGAATTACACTATTGCAGACATGGGAATGGGAGCATATAGCGATTACTCAATCATTGGGAGATAGACAGTGACCAGTAGGTAGACCCTATGTGTTCAGCTATAGTGGTCTGTGTGTCCAACATAAGCTGGGAAAATTAGCTTATTGGAGACGTGTCCTAGATGATCTGGAGACCGTGACATAGCGCCCTTACTTGGATTGTGAGATGTGGCCAAAGGATCAGGTGGAGATTCCATACATGTTGCTATCATGATACTTGATTGGATGGACATGTTTTGTACTTGAGAGATATTTGTATCTACAGGTTTGTCGTCAATTTGGACGAGTTTAGGTGATGCCCCAGGGGGTTTCCCATTATGCACAACGATGACAGGATGCGATAGAGTGGGGCCCTTGATTATCTTATGATGTTGCTTGTATCGAGTATTATACATTAGTGCCATGTGTATGGGATTATGTTCCATAAATGGCAGATGCAGGGATGATAGAAGATTATTCTGAGTATTTCTACACACATCCTTTTTTGAGGTTATCTAGTCCTGATGAGCCAGTTCCACCAGTTGATGATGATGACAAGGCATTGATACAGAGGGGGAATGGAGAGGAGGAGAGTGATATTGGGGATGGATGGGATGATGAGGGTGTTGAGGGTGGTGGTGGGGGTGGTGAGGATGATGGTGGTGGTGGTTCAGGTGTAGGTCCATCAGGTGTAGTTGGCAGTCCCTTTCTAGATTTTGCAGTTCCTAGACGCAAGAGGAGTATTACCGTACCTCTATCGGTGATTCCTAGGATTCGGATTGGATTCCCTTCTCATTAGCAGCAGGCACAGATAGAGGCATTACAAGCACATGTTTAGAATTTTCAAGGTGAGTTAATGCAGGCTCGGGCATAGTTTGAGACACTTCAGGATGAGTTAGTGCAGGCTCAGGCACATATTCAAATACTGACGGCTAAGAGAGGTGCAAACAGATAGTAGGTACAACAGGTATAGGCACAGGTTTTCATACTTACTACAAAGAGGGATGCCTTGAGACATCAAGCAAAGTAGGTCAAGGCCATTACTGAGAGATTACAGTAGGTTGCAGCAGCTATGAGTACAATGGAGTTCCTTAGAGAGATTCGGCACACTACTCAGGAGTTGCAATTTTACAGGGGTAAATATCATGAGTTGGTTCCTTTGAGAGCTTTATGCAGATGCGATTTGAGGATCAGTCTCAATTTGTTAACCAAATTTTCGGCCATTGCCTAGAGATAGGAGAGATCCTGGTGCAGGTTCGTCAGGTGGAGGAGGTACTGGTTCTGTGATTCCAACAGCGTTTGGGGGGAGCTCGACATAGTATCTTATGATGTATACACTGTTGTGACATTGATGATGTACTTCTTGTGTTCAGACTTTACGATACAGTTCCATTTTTGATATTGATGTATCTCGTCATACTTTTGGATATCCTCATACACTTTGACATTATGATTTTTGAGGTTATATGATATGCAATGATGATTATGATCTATATGTTGATATGATGATAGATGTCTATGATGCATTTAATTTCCATGTTATGATGATGATTCTGATGTTACGATATTCTATGGATGCAAATGATGATGAAACTGATGTGTTATGATTCTAGGATGTTTTTATGAATGATGCCTATATGATGTATGTGATGGATTTTATTATGCCAATGATATGTGATGCATTTTATGTTTTTGTTCTTTTCTAATGAAAATAAATGATGTAATGAATGAATGAATGTGTATATGAAATGATCACATGATGATGCATATTTATGTTGATGTTTAGGTGATGTTTATATGTGATGTATGCAATGATGATTTTTTTATGCTTTATGGATGATGGATTTGATTATGCAAATGATGTAAGATGTTCCATGTGATGATTATGTTGAATATGTATGGATGCGATGCAAATGATGTGTGATGTTTTGTAAGGATGAATGATAATTATGTGATGCAAATGATTATGCAGATGATTGTGTTCTAAGGTCTTAAGCTTAAATGAGTGAATCTACCCACCTTCCAAGAGTTGTGGGAAGGTTGTCATCAGTTGATTCTTTGTTACATTGATGATGAAACTGATGTGTTATGATTCTAGGATGTTTTTATGAATGATGCCTATATGATGTATGTGATGGATTTTATTATGCCAATGATATGTGATGCATTTTATGTTTTTGTTCTTTTCTAATGAAAATAAATGATGTAATGAATGAATGAATGTGTATATGAAATGATCACATGATGATGCATATTTATGTTGATGTTTAGGTGATGTTTATATGTGATGTATGCAATGATGATTTTTTTATGCTTTATGGATGATGGATTTGATTATGCAAATGATGTAAGATGTTCCATGTGATGATTATGTTGAATATGTATGGATGCGATGCAAATGATGTGTGATGTTTTGTAAGGATGAATGATGATCATGTGATGCAAATGATTATGCAGATGATTGTGTTCTAGGGTCTTAAGCTCAAATGAGTGAATCTACCCACCTTCCAAGAGTTGTGGGAAGGTTGTCATCAGTTGATTCTTTGTTACATTAAGCTTCACAAAACCTGACATATTTCCCAATTCTTTTGGAAATATGAAGAGACTCACACATTTAAGCTTAGTGAACCACTTCCCTAATGCCACTAAATGAAATGATTTTGATTATGTAAATGAGATGCGATGGATGTCGTTTTGTGTTTTTTGATGCAAATATTATGATGTGATGCATGAATGGATGAATGATGTAATGTTTTCCAATGCAAGTGATATGCAACTAAATGGGAATGTTTTCTAATTATATGAAAATGATGTGTTTTTGGCAATGTCAAGTGTACTCAATCCCTTAATGCAAGAGATAACATCATTTTTGCAGCTTTGGAAATGCCATAAATACAGATGCAAACTAACATGGATGCAATCTACTCTAAACATGTAGATCTCGTATGCAAAATTTATCATTCGTAACAGTCAATTTTTTGTGCTTTTTATCATCATTGGGCCTTTAAAATGTTGAAATTGAGTACAAGCATCAATGGTATATTAAGACCATGATGACCTGAGTACTACTTCCATGATGTTTGATAGTGCAAGTTAACACAAGCATCTAAGTATAATTAAACCGAGATGACCTGAGCATTGCTTGCATAAATAGGCAAGAGTTAATCCTTTTCCTATGCAAATTTAGAATGTCATTAATGATACTTTGTAGTGCACATCTCGCAACAATTTGCACAGTAATAATGATCAACTCACAAACAACAGACAAAGAAAAATCATACTCCTTCCTGGCTCCTCTAGTTTGATACATCATTGAGGGGCTTCAGAGATATGATAAAAAAAATCAAAGTACAACAATTGAACATTTGTGTTTAATGTTATAACCCATGATTTAGAAGAGCATCATCCTTTTGATTTGATTTTATGTTCAATTTTCTAATGTTTTTGGGATTTTTCGATTTTCCAATTTTTAGGTGTTTTTTGAGATTTTGACCAAGAACCTAACCTAAAGACCTATCCTAGGGGTCTCAGGGGTTGATCAAAGATTATCCTTTCCTATGTTATATACACAGAGACCACATAGTTTGACAAAATGACTCTGTTTTTGACTTTTTGACTGACTTTTGACCTATTTTTGGATTTTGATATGCTATGGATGTTTGATGCGTTTATGATGGTGATTGATGTTCAATGTTGGTTGTGTTTTAATCATTGTTGTTGTTGCATTTGTATTCCTATTGTTTTTCCATTGGTTTAAGCCCAAAGTTTATTTTCCCCCAGTGAGTTCAGGATTTTTCCCCCAATCCAGGGTGAGACATGACCGCGATGCCAAGATATGTACATGGAGCTTTCAAAGGATAGGAAAATGGATGACAAAAGCGAATGGCGAAAATGAATGGTAGACATGCTCAAATAGATGGAAAAGCTAACCTATCACAAATAGCGCATGTTGCCAGGTTTTCACTACTTGTTTTTATTGCACTTTTTCAGATTTTATGATTTTTTTGATCTTTTTGATCTTTTTGATTTTTTTTGTATTTTTCTCTACTTCTATTTTTTTGTTGTTACCAAGATGCCTGTTTGCTAGGTTTTCATCAAGGAAACCATTTTTTCAAGACATTTTCTAATGTTTTCGGTATTTTTCAGGACCTTTTC